>CM032891.1:28614650-28922150 GCA_019176425.1 Megalops atlanticus
GAAAAGATGAAGCTTTAATTGGATATAAAATTACTTCAACTGACATTTATTTCTTTCAGTGTGGGTTCAGTTACACATGTCTGTGCTCTGTCTAATACAACATAAAAATACTCTAGCTTATTATTTTAAGAATATGGAATACAACCATTGCCTATGGGCTTTCTAATGTTCAGCATTTGTCAGAAGTAGTATTTGTCCAAATTGTACTTTATACATTATATATTATGATGTTATGTTCTCAGTCCAGGGCAGCCTTTTCCCATTTTATCCAATGATGCTGCTACACAAAGTGTGCACACATGCACGCGCACACACACACACACACACACACACACGCACACACAGAGTTATTCAGATTCTCTGTCCCACAATGCACCTGCAGAGTGACTGCCAAAAATCGGACAGATGCGTCTCCCTGATGTCATGTGATCGACTCATCGGCACCTGAGGAATCCTGGGGTGTCTGAGGGCAGTGAGACGATGAGGCTACCCACCCCTGACCCTGACAGAACAAAGCCTGTCTGTGCTGTCACTGCGGGACCCACGGGGGAAATGACACAGTTTTGATCCTGGGCCGTGGGGCTCGGCTTGCACTCAAACCCTGATCGACTCAGTCTGTCCTTGATGTGTGCTCCTTAACAGACTGAGCCACTTGGACCCCCCCGTTATTTTCAAAACTGTGTAAAAGCAATGCAGTTTATTTTCAGTTAAACACTTTCAAAACAGGCAATGAAAAGGACTACCAAAAGGATGGAAAACAAAAGTGTCTCAGTGTCACTTATTTAGATTTTGGCCTTGTTGATGGCTCGTAACTATGGTGACCTGGCAATGCTTAGAGGCAAAATGATGCCAAAGTGTTGTTGACAGCCATGCCACCTTTTTGCGTCTTGAGTGTATTAATTTGAATCTATCTAGCAAAAATAGTGAACAAAAGTTTTTACTTAATACTGAGAGCTTCATATGTTTTCACTGTGGTTTTGGCCTTGGTACAAAGTCAAAATCCCCGTCCTCCCCAGTGTATGAAACTGCCCTGCTCCATGCTGTGCACCTTGGTAAATCACAGGGGAGAAGCATCCGGAAATATGAGGCTTGTAGTTGACTGGATCGTAGTCATTCATTGTAACTTGTGCCAGAGGCTCTTGAGCAAACTTTCTGTAATAACTGTGCCAACTCCCAACTTTGCCAGCGAACTCTTAAACCTCACTGTATGCTATAGTGGAATAATGGATTCTTTTAATAAATGGAACTTCAACATGTAAGAAAAGCACATTCTAGTCTCAAGACAATCAGACAGACATTATACATAATGGCATCCTCACTTGGAACTCAACTTCAGGTGGGCGTACGCTGTAACTGCAGGGATTAAGCAATGCGACTATGGGGACAGCAGGATTATGCAGTGTGACTGTGGGGTCGAAAGAATTGAAAAGTGTCACTGCAGGGGCCGCAGAACTGCACGGTGTGGCAATGGTGACCGCAGAGATACGAAGTGGGGTCGTCACCCGAACACTGCAGTTGAAACTGAGTGTAGAACTGCTGTTTCAGGGCTGTTTTTGTGGCCAACTGCTGTTATGAAAACCTCCCAAAAACAGGCCAACAGAAACATTGCCTGAGGAGATTAATGATTGATTTTATCCAGATTATTTCCAAAGAGCGAAATTCTACTCTTTTAACTCCTCTTCACAGCCATGTAGACACACACCCAGACTGCCCATCATGAAATCAAAGGGAAATAAACATCAGGTTGCAGTAGACAGTTATAGGGAGTGATTTCCATGGCAGTGATGGATAGATGGAGGCAAGAGCTGAACAGAGAGGAGGAAATGGACTGTGAGCTGATTGATCATTTCCTCATGGTTCAGAAGCTACACGCTGGGATTAGTTTGCTCTTGTGAGGCAGAGAGATCCAAATCCCACATGGGCCGCTTCCATCACAACATTGCAGAGCTAACCTCAATGCTATCAGTTGCTTATTTATTTTATGTACTGCGACTTATGGAGCATTAGCAGGAATCAGCAGGCACATAGCGCTCAGATACTTACACAAGCACAACCAATCGGAGGTCAGGCTCCTGAAAAATGCTAGTACAGCAGTATGGTCATTTTATAGAGACGTTTTGTCGCCGTGAGATGCTTGCCTTTATCCGCTCTGTCTTACAAGGTTTGTTTTTGAGTCCAGACCCTTAATCCTTTCCTTTCCCTCTGAAACCTTTGGCAGGAGGAAATGGGTTTCTAACTGCTTCGGCTAGAAGTGATGGACTGGTGAGCCAATCAGACGCCGTTACACTATATGACTACACTATGATGTCATTAGACACACCCTTGATAAAGGTCAGTGGTCAAATACCATGCAGCATGCCGGGGGGTCACAGAAGCATTCAACATGAGATATAGGTTTCCAGAAAAACAGAAAACTCAAGCCATACAGCTAAATCTAGTAAGGGCCCCCTCCCCCCAAACTACCCAGCTGTGAACACTTCTAGCCCAGTGGGAATTTTTACATCCTGAGGACAGAATGACCTCTATACCATGCTGAGCTTTTTTCATTGACTACTCTTGTCCTTGCAAATTCTGCTTCTTGGAGGAGACTGGAAGAATGACAGACTTTAATTCAAAAGATACAATTGTATCTGATCAAGGTTACAAAAAATAACACCAACAACAGCAAAAAGAGAAAGCAAAATAATGGAGAAAAAAGGGGGAGGAGAGAGGGGGGGAGCAGCAGTTAATTTGACACAAAAATCCATACCTCAGGATGCAGCAGAGGGTTGATGTGTGTTTTCTGGTGTGTGTGTGTGTGTGTGTGTGTGTGTGTGTGTGTGTGTGTGTGTGTGTGTGTGTGTGTGTGTGTGTTTGTGTGTGCGCGTGAGACGGAGAGGAGGGATGAAAAAGACCTGCCCACGCAGCAGGTATAATTAAGAATAATAAATCACTCTTTAAACAGCGGAGAGTCGCTCCTACGTATCAGTCCAAATTAAATCAGCCCTGTTAAACTGCTGCCTGCTCTAATGAGATGACATTACTGGCCTACTTGGCCTGTTACTGACACAGCACCGGCTACACCGCACACACACATGCACAACCACATACACACACACACATGCACATGCAGGCACAGACACACACAGACACATGCACATACACACACACACACACACACACACACACACACACACACACACAGCCACACACACAGCCACACGCCTACACACAGACAGGCACACACAGGTACACATATAGGTGTACCCACAGACACAAAAAGACAAACAGACACACACACACACACACACACACACACACACACACACACACACACACACACACTGACAGACACACACAGACGGGCACACATAGGCACACGCGACACCGTAGGCTTGGTTGTGGCTCATGGTACAGCAGAATCATAAAAACTGCATGCTCTGCTCTTCTGAACCATGACATTGTTGGTTTTAGACACTCAAACGGTGTTCAGAGAACATGTCCTCCAACCAAAAGGTTGTTTAAATCCCAGGTGTAGTACTGCTGTCATATCCTGCAGTGAAGTACTTAACCTGAAACACTTCAGTAAAAATATACAGCTGTGTCCACAGGCAGCATGTAGACAGTAAACTATATTAGTCTAACTGGATGAGGGTATCCACAACACTAATTTATTTATACATGTATGCTGATTTGCATGTGGAACAAAGATATTCACGATCTGAAATAACAACCCCATCATATCACACCTAACAGAATTCTAGTTTGTAAAAGTAGTTTGGAATGTACTTGATATTTTAGTGCATCGGTGAAATGGATCTAAAATGGATACTGTATACACAGCAGGGAAATGCATCTCCAGCAGTGCTTTTAGAAAATGAAAGAGTTTTCCACATTAGAGCTTTGGCTCTCACGTAGGTCTGAAAGTGCAGTTTTACTCCTCCATAGCTTTTGTCCTCCTCCAAACTCTTGAAATACATCCACTCCTGTCAATGGACACATTTCAAATCCAATTTCACAAGGACTCTTTCATGCATAAGACAGCTCACACAACCACCCAGCCTAAACTCACGGTCAACCAAGGTCAACATCACCAAGGTTGTTAAATACCCTGCACCCTCCAGCCCTACCCAGAATGCAGTATGATTCTGAACGATTATCAGTATCAGCAATTCTACTCATATCAAAGGTCATTAGAGCCAGAACCAAACCAGTGACACTCAATGTTGCTGAATATTCATAAGCAGGACATCCTTGAGCTTAACAATGCAGGGAGTCAGATACCTCCTGGCTGAACAACACAGACCAAGGTCATATTTAAAGACATGCATAGATCCATCCATACTTAAAGAGCCAAAAGCTATCAAAGTTTGAACTGGATATCTGTGTAAGAGGGAATAAAAGGGGGATTAATGGAAAAAAGATCCATAGTTTAGTCAGTGTGATCACTGATACTGTTTTCACTGTTTTCTTTAAAAGATTAGAAAAAAAGACACATCCAACCAGTCTGATTCAGCAGTCAATAATAACTCAGCAAGTGGAATTATGACAGATATGTATATGCATGTTATTAAAAAAATGCTTTTTTTTTTGCTTAATTCATGATGCACATGAGCTGTCCAGTGATATCAAAACCATGTGCATATCATACAATGAAGTGTTTTACAGAGGAAAAAAATAATTGTGAAAGATAGCATCATACTGTTATTTTTATCCTTTAATGTCACACTTTTGCTGCAGTGTTTTGTTTGGTTATAGTAACCCCAGAGGCATTGCCTAAAATACAATTACTGTGATACTAATACTGTGAAATTACACAGAAGAACTTAAGACTCTTAGGAATTCACTCATTGACTCAAGAGAAAAGAAGTTTTAGTAAGCTTCTGAAGACACATGGCAAATGTAACTGACTTTTCCAGAAAAGGTTTGAGTGACACCTTGATTAGCCAGGTTAGTCACCTCAGCCATTACCAGTGTGTAAGCCTGGATAATGCATGGCATCTGCTCTTGCAGAACATTCATCACACCTGAGTTCAGGTTGGGGGGGGTTGGAGGGAGAGGGAGCAGGAGAGGGGAGGAGGGGGAGAGAGAGAGAGAGAGAGAGACAAAAAGGGTGAAAGAGCATGGAGAGAGAGAGATATAAAATTAGGTTCACAGTCAATGCAATTCAAATTTTTTTTATCAAATTAGAACCAGAGAGGGGAGATTTGACTTTTAAAAGTCAAGACAGAGAGAGAGAGATAGAGAGTTATGCTTGACCAATTAAATCAACTTAAGACAGATGTCAATCATTTCAAAGTCAGACAAAAACCCCTGTCCTGCTGTCACCAACACAGATGACATTGTCATCGGCGCACATGTGACATTCACAGACAGAGTTGCTTTAGGGCAGGTCGTTCATTGATATAAACCAAAAACAGCAGGGGCCCTAAAACTCACCCCTGAGGGACGCCTGTTTATCTGTAGGAGACGTGATTAGACACCATTCACCACAGCTCTCTGGTATCTGCCAGACAAATCACATTTGAACTGGACAAACAACTGCTCATCAGTCACATATTAGAAAAACCTTGTCAGCAAGGACCAAGTGATCAATTGTGTTAAAGGCCATTTGTGAATCCATGAACATCTTGGCAACCATCCTGCACTTGTCAGTACTCCCAAACTATCTGTTACACAAATAGAGTTGACGGCCTGAAGCCAGATTGAGAGAGAAATAAACACAGCAAAAGAGCACTTTTGCCAAAATATTGGCACAAAATATGCACACAGTCAACAATGGACAAATTGTTCCATTACCTTTCCAATTGTCGGCCATACTAAAATGGTCTCATAACGGTTTGGGTAAACAGCAAACAAACATCAACTTGAAAACATACCTCCCCTCTACCCAGGACATGAACTCATCAAATCAATTCTTAGCCCTGCAATCCTACCAGCCAACTATCCGTTGCAATCATGTATATGCCCCGGCAATGTCAGGAGGCAGTAACTGATGCAGATAAACGCACGCACTGTTTCTGAGCTTATAGTGAAGCTGGATGTCTGGCAGACTGCTGTTTGCATTAAGTTTCTCTTCAGCATCAGGGATGCAGACAGACAGAAGAGGTTAAGAGGAGTTCATTCTCATTCGCAGCTTCGCTGGGTTTACAAACACACTGGGGAACGGTGCTGTTAGTTAGCCTGCGCTCGGGGTCCGTGAGGCGAGCAGATGTTTCCGCAGAGCGACGGTGACAATGCCGTGCCCCGCTGGGCGAGGGAGCGGGCGTGCGAGAGGGGTGAGACGGGCGCACGAGGGAAGGTGATGCGTCGTGTCGACGTCACACAGATGTTTGGCCGACACGCTGCCCAAAACAGGGCCAACAAGCCCCCGTTCAGTTGGACCGAACAAGGCCAACACATTTAAATAGGCTTGGAGAAGGTCAGTTGAGCTGTATTATTCGCGCTCTTTGTTTTGAGGAGCTACTGCATGTCACTGTTTTCTATTGCTGTGTTCAGTGTTTAGCCAGCAGCTGTTAATGTTATGTAACAAGCGTTTGTGACACTATAAATACCTAATTACATAACTTAAACCGGCAAAACCACAACACAAAACAGCTAAGGTAGTATAGCATCTAATTAGGTGTTCTGGGCCTTGTCTGACAGAGGCATATAACAAGTAACTGTAAGTATAAAGAATAACAAATAACTGTAATTTACAACCAAAGTTAAACAGTGCTTTCTCTCCCAACCTGTACAATGATGATGTTGTATTTGGTAGATCCCGGGAATTTAGCCCTTGTCATGCTTGTTTGAGGGAAAAAAAATTTCACTCACTCACTCACACAGACACTTACTCATGATCACACACACACTCACACGCTCATGCACACTCTCACAGACATACATCCAGGCTCACATGCTGACATGCACAGATGCACAGGCACACACAGACACGTGTACAAACACACAGACACACACACACAGACACACACACACATAAAGACACACACAGATACAAAGACACACAGACACACACTGACACAAACACAGACACACACACACAGATGAGCTCAGCTGCTTAGTGATTTGCTTTGGTTTGTTCTCAAAGGAAAACAAAACGTCGGCTTTTGATCTTAATTAAGGACTGAACGGATCTGCTTACCAAAATGCTTTTAACGTCCACAAAGTACCACCACAAGAAAATAAAACAATCTTAGTGGAACTAATGACTCAATTTTCTTTGTAACGATCATAATGTTGTTGCCCATTTCCTATGTTGCCATCTGGAGCTTGTTTTTCAGTGAGTGAAAAATAAAAGCCTGGAAAATCTTGGGAGGGCTGTTATTACCTGTCTGTCCTGGTGTTCTCCAGACCTATTTTACAGCATACATAAGTACCATGGATCTGAGATACTCCACTCCTTTCCCCTGCACCCTCCCCTTTAAGAGCATTACAGTCACCCCTTTTAGAACCATTATACTGTCACCTTCTGGAATCCTTGCCCTCCCCTTTAAGAGTTCTCTGTGTAAGGACTCTGTGTTCTGTGTTACAGTGTAACCGTAAGACCTGCTCTGAGCTGGTCCCTGGTCCCCGCTGCGTCCCTCTTCTCTCTTATCTCTAAACTCAGTGTCCTGCAAGGGACACCTTTAGGGGGAACATGCGGACCATTGATGCTGCTGAAGAGGTAGGGGAATGAGGAGGCAGTTTAGCGTGACTCCCTGGTGTCATTAAGTCAATATGTCTGCGCTTCCAGCATTTGGGATAAGTTCTCCCCCTTGCAGACTCTTCAGACAATGACAAAAGTCAATGCCTGACCAGTAACACGATCTGTCCTGAAACCAAGTTCTGTAACCGAACCATCGGTGCAAGTAACTGTGCAAGTACTAGCCATTATCGTTTAACATTTAATACTTCTACAATACATTTCAGTCTGACTTGTACTGGGAGATTGAACAAGTGTTTGCCAGACGGGTCAAATACTGGGAATGAACCTCCTGTGAGCCAATGCGTACAGAACACCATGAGTGGGAGACAGATAGAGAGGAAGAGCGAGACAGAGAGATCGATCAAGAATGAAAAAAGAATAGACATAAAAAGAGACACTCCATCTCCAATAAGATACTTAAACAGCAGTCATAAGCTACAGGAGGCACAATTAAAACTTTGTGATCTAGTTATGAGTGTGGACTTTTTCTGACACTTGGAAACAAGGAGTAATTACCACTATTTTCAAAAATGGAGACAAATGCGACCCCAGCAACTACCGAGGCATTTGTGTGAGCAGTATACTAGTATATAGTAGGGCAGATACTGTGCAGGATTATAAACTATGTAGAATTATAAAGAATTTTAAACTTCCTCAAAGAGCACAATGTTGAAAAAGTGTCCAAATGGTTTTGTTACTACAAATACTAAACAACAGGTCATACTTCAGCCCTTCACACCTAAATGAACAAATAATCAAAAAAAAAAAAAACATATTTCAGATTTGCTTGTTTCATAGATTTCAAGAAAGCTTTTGATTCAGTTTGGCATGATGAGCCACTTTGCAAACTTCTTGAAGCCGACACAGAGGGTAACAAACGTTGACATTCTAAAAAAATCATGAACCCAAGAAATAAGTGCAGTGTAAAAATTGCCGTTCAAAGGATAAATTACTTCACTTAGGGGCATGGGGGGAGACAAGGCTACAGTTTGAGTCCAATACAATTTAACATTTATATAAACCAATTGGCAACAGCGCTGGAACAATTTACTGCTCCTGGGCTCAGTCTGTTTGACAGATAAATCAAATTCTTGCTCAATGCAGATGACCTGGTGCTGCTGCCACCCACAGAACAAGGGCTTAAGCAGTGCCTGGATCAGCTGGAGGAATACAGCCAGAAATGGGCCCTGACAGTGAACGTCTCTGAAAGAAAAACTCTAGGTATTTATAAAAAAAAAAAAAAAAGACCCAGACTTCTGGGAAACAAACACGCCTTTACCATAAGATGCCAAACACTAGTATTGCACATCTTACTCCCACGTAGGCTTAAAAAACAGCTTAAGAGGGAGCTTCATCCTGGCAGTGAATGAACTGAGAGAGAAAGCCCACAGGGCATTTTATGTAATAAAGGGAAAAAAACAGTGCCAACTACCTATAAAAATATTATTAAAAATCTTCAGATCATTCATTCAGCCTATTGCAGTGTAATGTGGAGTCTGCTAACAGGCACAGATCTTTCTAAATGGGACAAACACTTAGTAGATACCCCTGAGTGGCGTAAAAATATCCCACAGGTTCACCTGAAAGCAGCCGCCAAAGCATGCAGGACTGAATTAGGTCTATTACCTACTTTTAATTATCATACAGTAAGGCCACTAGAAAGATAAAAATCTAAAAAGAAAGAAGGCAGGGAAGTGGGGAAATTAAGGAAATCAATGTGAACACTGAGAGGTCTCTCATACAACATGCAGCAGGTGACTAATCAGCACAGAGGAACAGTAAATATGAACACAACAGAGGCGATCTAGCTGTATTGCATGTAATTATTTCAAAGGGCTTTAAACATTTTACAGAAAATTTCAAAAAGAAAAGAAATTACTGCCATGAAGATTGAATACACCAGTGTAGATGGGAACAGGGCATTAAGGTGCAATTCACTAATTTAAGCATTGTTCTGAGCAATGTACACATCAAGTGGGTTAACAACAGATACCACAGAGCCCTCAAGACAATCAAGTCACCTCTGACCCCAGCAAACATGAACAGAGAACAGATGATTCTGCAGCGGGATCTTTATCTCCTGTGATGTGATGGTACTTTAAAAGCAGAGAGTGGCTTGAGCTGCTGGATCACTCTCTCACAATGACCAACTCAGAATCAGCAGCACATAACAATCTCCAAGATATTTCCCTTAAAAATATTCTATAAAATGTTCCCAGCTGCTTCACAGCATTTTACAAGGTTCAACGGAACGAGATAATGACACGAAGTCAAAGAACAAGGCTATCCATTTTTAAAGGAACGTCAAGGAACACATGGAATAACATCTTACTTGCCTTACACAGACATCCGCACAAAATATTCTTGGTCTCCTAGCAGGATGTGAGGGAAAATCAATGCAGGTCAATGCATTTCAGCATAACATCCTTAGTTTGTGAAAACTGATGCCATTTCAGAATGGGAACTTTAAATGCGTTAACTGGATTATTTGCTGAAACAACAAAATTACAGACGATGGTTCGTCTTAAATGTTGTAGGACTATAAATACTTACTTCAGTCTGCATTTAATATTAGTTGAAAATGAGGCAGATGTTTTTGTTTGACATCTCTCAAATTATGAATTATAAATATTTTTCATGAAACATAAAAAGAATGAAAGAGAATTAGAAAGGGTAAGTTTGAGTCTGGCGAATAATGATAACAGCAGGATACAGATAAAATAAAACTTTGCGTTTTCACGATTATTTCGAGAGTCATTGTCACTGGAGAGCTTGGTCTTCCTAGGACGCTGTGAATCCGTGACTCTGTGGCTGATTGAGATGCTCCCACAGGGGAGAGGCAGTTGTGTGAAGTGCGTCGCGTTGCAATTATGATGTCACAGTAGGAGTTTTTACACATCGTGCCGCGAGTGAGAAGAGAAGGGGCTGGAGCACCAAAGTGCCCCCACTGAGAGAATAAGCCAGTGCAGACAGCAGGGGCTTCCCTCTCTCTCTCTCTCTCTCTCTCTCTCTCTCTCTCTCTCTGTCTCTGTGTGAATTCAGTTCATGATGGTTTATTGGCATGTCACAGAAGGAACATGTTGCCACAGCATAAAGTGCAAATATAGAAATACAAAACAAGACATCAGTCAGTCATATTACACAACTCTCCTCCTCTCAAAGGAGAATTTGGTTTTTCCCATTGGGCAGTTCTTTTGCCAAACAAAATTTGTGTTTTTTTTTTTTTTTTTTATAATTTTTGGCAGTTGAAAAGAAAGTGTTGCTCTGTCTGAACCTCTATGAGCATAAGCCTTTTGTCTTTGGGAAGACAGATTTCCTGTGTTGGCTAGTCTCTCTTCTATAAGCCAGTCTGCATTTATATATCCCTCTCTGTCTCTCTAAGACTTTAGAATATGTCAAAATGGCTGTTCTACTTGTTATGATAATTTGAGGGTTATGTAACCTGGTTTTAATGCAGAGTGCTGGCCTCCTGTCGTTTGCTGATCTCGGCTGTCCCAGTTATCGTCCTGGGAAAGTCACAGATCAGCAGAGCGTTTGCCCGAGAGACATGCGTGAGACAAGCTTACTCTTCACAGGCCTGACACACAGAGACACCGGGAGGGCTCCATCCCCTTTGGGGCCGTAGCTCCTTAATAAACACGCCCTTTTTTGTATAGACATGGTCTGGTCTCCAAACTGTCTAAATGAGAATATTAAAACAGTGTCTTTGGATTACTGGTGATTAAACAGAGGTGGTGTCTGGTTTCTTTGAGATGTGCCTGTGTTACCATTTTGTGCTCCCAAATGTCACCTAAACATGATTTCGTTGCTTGTCTATGGTTTTTCACCTGAGACTCCACAAGTCCATGATGGTCTCTGCTGGAGTTGTGTTTACTTCTGTGAGCAACTACTTCAGAACAAAAAGCTGAGGTGGTTTAATCTTTTCAAATTTCCATTCATTACCAAACACTTCATGGAGACAAATACTGATGCTAAAGGCGAGTACCCCCTCTGCATCTTCTCTCCTCCTCCACCTCCTTTCTGTCCCCCTCTCTCTCTCTCTCCTTCCCTCCCTTCTGCTTCACACCCTGTCACTCTCTCTCTATCAGATAAGGCACTGAGTTTCCCTGTCCATTTTTCATTGTCAGTCACAGATCTGCTCCGCCCGCGTAAACCTGCTATCATTCTCCTCCAGACCCCGCAAACAGCAAAATGAGAAACTGAGGAGGAGGAAGAGGAGGAGGAGGAGAAATGGATGGTGACATCTCTGCTCACTCTCCCAGCCTCTGTGACAGGTCTCCATCCTCCTCACTGTCCTCTCTAATTCACACTGCCTGCCGCTGCCCTCCATTTCTGTCACCTCATGTCCCCCTCAAATCTCAGAGGCGCTCCCGTGCCGGCGAATTCGGCGACCCCCGCCGAGAGACACGGCCATGTATGCCAACGGTCCACGGAATTACCTCTCACAATTTCAGACACTCTTTCAAGTCACGCCAAAGTGCAAAGTGTGAACTTATTCAAGCAGCAAAGCTCAGGGCAGGATTCTCTACAGGACAGGACATGCACTGCAGGCGGTAAAGGTCTGTGAAAGTGTGCAGGAAGATCCTTAGAGGAGAAGACATTCAGTGCTTCATATGCATGTGTACATCTGTGATTAAAATTTTCACCCTGTAGGGGTTCTGTAAACAGGTATCAACTGAGCTGAATTTAATGAAACCAATTTTAGGCAAAGGTCTCATACAGTGTCTGTCCCTTGAAAAGTAGGCCTTGACACTTGCCTTTTGGGCACAGCGTATGGCAGCGTAAACTAAGCATCCCAAAGAAGGTCAAGAAATTTACATTTAAATTTTGTTTAACTTTACGTTCATTATAAAGCTCAAAGAGGCTCAGATTGGAAATGCATCTGTTTCGAGCTCAGGGTGAGCCCTCAGAACTGTGTCATTTCCCAACAATGACCAGGGGCCAACACCAGAGGAACAAACTGGCATAAGGGGAAGTAGGTTGGCCAAGGTCCACTTGCTGCTCTGCTCTGGATGCCCTGGGACTCATGTGGGCACATTATATGTATTATTCAGGTTACACATCATTAGGATGTGCCTATCATCTGATGACGTTTGTCTCCTTGTGCACCATGGGACTTGTAGTTTGAAAAGTAGCCACACTGTGAAAGCACGTGTCTGAGAGGATTGCTGGCACTTCACCCCATATTGCTGTGTGGGTTCAGCAGTTTTCTTTGAGGTGGTGATGAGATAAATTCACAGTTAGCAAAGTTAGGTGAAAAAAGGGAAAAAAAAAAAACTTTTTTTTTTTTCCATCTGTGCATCTTTCACTTTCATGCTATCTTCGTTTATTGAGCTGTTCCTTTTGAAGTGCAGAATAACTTTTCATGCATATTTATATTCCAAGTTCTGCTGTCATATTTAATATTTCAGGGTTGTAATATCCTTAGAAAGCCTTTATTTTTACATGTGCCCTGACAAGGACCAAGTAACATGTGCTCCATTGTGCTTGGTGCTTTTTGTACTGCTAACTGCAACGGTAGCATCTGTCTTCAGCATGCGATTTGTAAAGCTCGTAAATTGGGCTTTAACTTCACACTGAATGTGCATCACCTTTGTACCATTTGTACCATCACCATCTGGCCATTGACTGGTGATTCATGCTTGCTGATAACATCTCCTCTCTTCTTGTATAAACTTACATAAGATTTCACTTTGGTCCTCCATCTTAACGCAAAGGTAAATGATGATAATGATGATGACGGCAGTCAATGACCCAAAAATGTCTCAGCAGAAAGGAGCAATCATGACACTTAGGCCTACATAAGTACAAGCCCTGTGGAATGTTCTAGTTACATTCCCTGCAAGCAATATGGAATGTTCTAATCACACTCCTTATATGCCCTGTGGTTTGGTCAGGTTACATTCCTTATAATACTTCTGGAATGTTCTAGAGAAGTTCTCAACCTGTGGAACATTCTACAGTAGATACACTTGTTACAAGCCTTTTGGAATGTTCTAGCTACACTCTGCACAAGACCCCCCCGCCCCAAGTTCTGATGTTTGAAGAGGCCCATGCAGAGTTATTTATCCTATAGATGTGCTCAGCTGGTGGTCATACAGGGTGATTCACAAAGCTTGTGAATCACCTGTGATACTGGTGTTATGCAGCTGGATAGTTACTGAAGCTATTGGAGTTAAGCTCAAGGCTTAAATGGCAGTGCCCCACCAGGGAATCAAACCAGCAACCCCCTGGGTATGACCGCAGCTCCTTGTTCGGGACTCCACACTGCCGTGCCGGCTAAGTGTTTGAGAGCGTCGAGGCTGCGGGAGGCGCGGGGAGAGGAGGCAGAGGAGGCCCCGGCTCACCTCATGCGCTGCAGCTGACTGCACAGAGCTTCGTTTGTGGGAAGGAGTGGGAGTTTATTGAGCTGTGTGGGAACAGTGGAGACGTCTCCTCTCCCTAATGAGAACTGAAAGGCAGCCACAGTGTCCTCGGCGGGTGGCCCTGCATTATCGCTGCGAGCAGACACTCTCTGTGGGATGTGCTCCCTCTCCCTCCTCTCCCTCTCTCTCTCTCTCTCCCTCTCTCTCCCTCTCTCTCCTTCCCCTCTCTCTCTCTCTCCTTCCCCCTCTATCTCTCTCCCTCATGCTCTACAGTTGCCCTGATCTTTGCTGTCATGTCGCCTCTTACAAGAAAACAATTTCTCACATTAGATGTTAAGATGAGGCTCAACAATAAAATTCTCAACAGACATTCTTCTTATTCAACTAAAACCCCTCTCTTTCCCCTCCTCTTTCTCTCTCCCTCGGTTTCCTTCTCTTTCTCTCCCTCTCCCCCCCTCCCTCCTGCTTTGAAATCATCCTGATCTTTAAATGTTGCTTCTAATAAAAAAGCAATTTCTTCCGTGAGACAGTAAGGTAAGGCTCATCCATAAAATCCTCTGGACCTCAGCTACGTATATAAGATATGTTCTCCGAATCCATGCAAAACATTAATAATAAAACAAATTAATAATAAAGTGCTACCTTTGATGTCTGATCCATGTCCTGACATTTGACTTGCAGTATATCTCCGGTATGGCTTGGGGGCCGCAATGAACTTTCATGTCCAAGGTCAGAGCATTGCTGTTAGCAGTATTCGAACCCTTAACCCACCTGAGTGAAATACCCTTTTGTGAAATACTCAACAGAAAAGGGCACCATTCATGCCAACTTGACTTCATTTCACTGCAGTCTGTATTGATACAGACCTCATCAGTCTAAAATCGTCAAAGGATTGTTAGAGCATAACAGTGCCATTCCAAAACCTATTCAGCCCATTCAGATCAGAAGACACAATGTGAAATGATCTCAGATTTTCAATCTAGATACAGTCAGTCCGTGCTATTCAGACAAAGGTGTTTTCTTTCACTTTCAAAGTGATGAAATGTCTCGCAGAAACAGTTTATGGCATCCCAGGGAAGCAGCTGCCTGCTGACAATGGCACAAAGGAATTGCTCAGTCAGTTGTGCTGATTAAAAACTGAAGGCAAAATTATGCTAATTCCACAAACCGTTGCCCATGCGGTATTGTTAGATATCCATTGTACTTTTTCAGTCTTGCACGTATTTATCACTAAACACTGTCTATGCAATGTTATCCAAAAGCAGTTAGTGGTGATGATGAATGTAACTTTTTAATAGAGTACAGCAAGGAACAATAAAAAAAGAAACCTATTCTTTCCGTTGGACTCATTATCACCACTGAGGCAATTAGCTTAATGTAATTATGCCCTATCGTTAAAATGTACTCCAATAATATATAATTAGCTCACACTAAAAGGAAACATAGCATTATCTTAAAAATATCTACAGCTAATTGTAGAGATAGTTGCAGGGGTCCATTCCTCCTTTATCTTTTAGATGTACAAATATGATATGTAATTGAGCATGTGTAATGCTTGCTTACACATTCCTGGAAAGCAGCCATATTTCTATGCAGATTTCCGCCAAATGTCTGAAACTAAGTGTGACTGGGAGAGCTCCTGGGAAACCCAGGCTGCTGCTGGAGGTGGCTTTGGTGGCCCAGTAGGGGCAGTCTTCCTTCTGGACCAAGGAGAACAAAGAGACACCAGTGGCGGGGACACTGCTGAAAGTCTCCACCTTTTGACCTTTTGATTGTTAAACCAAGATCCCGAACCATTATGATCAGGAAGTATCACATGCCCCTCAACAGGTGTGTTCTCAAACACATGCACGGCCACCTCAACTGATGTGCGAGAATTCTATCCGCAAAATAACTGCAGCACACTGAGTGATACAGGTGAGTCACACCTGCCCTCCGGCAAAGAGCTTGAAAGGGATGAAAAGCCTCAATACCAGTAAAGAAAAAAATCTCAGCAAAGTTAATTCACATTCAGAGCTTGTCTGTGCCCTTTGGACTCAAGTCTGGTAGAGAAAGAGAGGAGGAGAATTGAAGGTGACAGTGGATACTCAAGATTTTAATGACCGATTGATTTATACTGATCACCACCTGAAATGGAATTTATTCAGAGTCTGCAGTGAATTGATTTATCTTCTTTAACAAAAAACTAAAACAATACAACATCACTGACCACTGAAATCCATTTGAATGGCACAAAAAGCCCAGCCAGCCAACCCAGTACAGACTGAGGCAGGACACACGGTAAAAGCCAGAGATTCTCCTGAGGTATAAAACACAGGAGCTGTAATGTGTGAGACTTAGCATGTACCGCATGTGCACAGTGACTGGCGTGACTTGACACACAGTGTATGTGCTGACACATACATGCTGCTCGTTGTCCGCCGATCATTTTGGGCTTTGTGGAATTAAATTAACTGAACACGAGAGGAGGAAATGGGGAGTACAATCACACTCTCCTGTCTGCATAACAATGCGGCGCGTGCTTTTTTTTTTATCGGGAGGGGGTACGGCGCGGATCAAATTAAAATGGATCCACACGCCGCGTTAAGAAACCGTTCACGGACGTGTCATGCAGCTCAATTTTACGTCTGACGGTGTGTACGATTTTTAATTACGAACCAAATCTAATGAGGTCTCTGAGAAAGGCTGGTAATTACAGTATTAACTCTATCAATAAAACACACACACACACACAAAAATTATGTATAATTGATTTGATTATTGAGCACCATTCATTTGTGATGGCCCTCTGTTTGATTCTAAAGCCTTTCAACTACATTATTGTCAGGACTTTAATTTTTGTATTGTTTGGGGCCACCAATAAGTCAGAACTTGTGTAGGCAAGCACTTTTTACTGTCTTCCTCAAGTTGCCAAGACGCACATACCCAACAGCGAATTCATCACAGAATTAAAAAGGTCTTGAAAACAGTCCTGATACATTGCTGTACTTCAGTGCTTTCCCGAGAAGTGCAGTTGTGATGAAGAGTGCACCATATTGTCTTCTGGTAGCCCACGATTGGATATAATTGAGAGAGGCGTTGTTGCCCTGGAGAGCCGTAGCAGGGCTGATATGTGTGTCAGAGTGATTTACTGGGTGTGATTCAAAGGCCTTTTTTTTTCCTGGGCTCAGGGTTTGGCTGTGATGTATCAGACACAGTGCTGTCCTAAGGCCTTCACAGTGCCTCACTGCTGAGAGGGGCCGCTTTCTGTGTAAACACTAAGAAATGCCGCAACAAATACACAGATGAATCAATAAGACAATAATGGATGATAAATGACAGGTAATAAAAAGTTTAATATGAAGATTAATAAAGCTCATTTTTTTATCAGATTTAATTAAGTGCATAAATCCTTTGTACCTGAAAACAGGAGAAAAGAGAGTGACCTCTGACCTTTTGTAATGGTCTGCCTTTTGTTTTTTCCTGCCTCTTTAAGAGTTGTTATAAATGTTCTTGTACATTTATATAGAGGATGGTGCGGAGAGAACTGATAGAGAACTGTGCGGAATGCTGGGAAATTTTACTTCTTTTCCTTTGGGATGCTGCTTGTTCTTTTATACCCGCAGGTACAAAACCGTGACAGAAACACAAAGTGGGCCATTATCTGTAATTCCAATGATTTCTTTATTAAACACTGAGGTGCACCGCCCCTCTACGGATGTCTCACCGTGTTTTTTTTTTCTTCATGTCTTAACACCCACTTCAGCAAGCTAGTGAAGTTTCACGTTTCCCTAATCTTCCTAACCTTGCCGCCATTACTGTGGAGTAGCAGGGGGCTCTCTTGCTTAAATTTATTTATTTTGTAAACATCTGGGATGCCTAGTGCTTTTCCCCCATTCCTAGTGCCGGAATGCCTAATTGTGTCATAGAAGCTGCCTCACAGCTGCAACCAACACTGACAGTCTGGGAGGGTGAGATAAGCACATGCTCTCCTCTGAAACACCTGACGTCACTCACCACTCTATACACACTGCACTCCCCAGTCTCAAGCCTGCGCGGACATGAGTTGGGGGACACATTATACACAACTTTATGCAGCATTATGCAGGCGCCTGACTCACGAGTGGGGGCTGATAATGAGATAAGGAAAGCTCAGGCCCCTGGACGACCTACCCTCCCCAATATCCCTGGCAGAACAAAACCAATTATATTCAGACGCTATGGACTCCCGCTCATCGTCGGCTAATGACATGACCGGGATCAAGCCCATGGAACAGGGCTAAGCCTTGCACTTGAACATCGAGTGCCTTCACAGACTGAGCCACTCGGGAGGCCCAACAAAGTATTTTTGAGCAACACTGAAGCAAAGTCAGTTCGCTTTGGATCATTTTTTTTCTTTGTGTGTTCAGGGTATGAGTTTGACTCTGAGGTAAATTGAGAATGAACAAATGTAGGCAAGGCTCATAAGAAGGGGTCAGTGTGGGCCAGTTTCTGGCCACATTCAGCTCCCCAGTTTAACATCAACACTGTGGAGTACATTTTGCATCATTGTTCTAGAACTAATATATTCATCAGAGGGATTCTAATCCACAGTAGCTGCATGAATTCAATGCCATTAATAAGGTAGAATGTGACCTCTTTGTCTAGTACTGTGATATGAATCAGCCTCATGTTCAGAGTGGTAGTGGTTCATATTACAAAACCTGTTCACCCTTGATCTGTAAACTGAGGGTTCAATTACACAGGTAATTGTGTTTCAGTCACAAAGCAAAGAAATGTTACAGGCCAGGTTCCGCTTCTGAAGACTGCGTGACCTCAAGAATGAAAAAAGGAAACTGTATTGCCATGTCACAGAAAATAAAAATATTCTGAAACTTCATGAATTGGAATCTGTATGTAACCTCAATTAAACACATTATTAACTAAAAAAACAGTTCTTCCGTAATTCAGAAGACATTATCAACTCAAGACGTGATTAATTGGCTTCAACATCAAAATATTGATGGGAAATGCAAGAGGCATTTGAGAGCATTATCAGATGCTGAGCCTCTCCACTTAAATTGGCATCATTAGCCCCCCATTCTCCCCCATCAAAAAAGCACCCTCAACGCCAGCGCTGGAGCAACCCTCTCCAGCTCTGATGTTAACAAAAGCGCTGGCAGAATATCAAATAGATGACGAGCGGATCTGAACAGCGGCCTGTGTGCACGGCACCTGCTGCAGGCTTCACTGCACACACAGTTCCGTCCAATCAGAATTATCCCGGGGTGACACATACGTCCATTTCATTTCCCGTGGCGATAACATAACTCCCAAGTGCTTCTCGCTCCCTTTGCCAGCCAGCACCTCCCCTGCAGCCTGCTGGGAGGAAGTGCGTACCCGAGAAGGTGGAATCCTCCTATTTGGGGGCCCGGGGGGGGAGCTACAGCGCACCTCTTGTAAAACTGGAATCTGGCTCTGATGCGTGAAAATCGACGTCCTCGTGCGACGACGTACCCAAAGCCATGCTCCGTTTCCAAACGCAACAGCCCGCCCTTCCTGGAGACCGATGAGGCGTGCGAGCGTTTTGCGGGGAGGTTTCCAAAGGCTACCTGGTGACACTTGATCCGCTGCAAGCAGCTGCTGAGTGAACCTCATTCTCCGCAGTGTCATTGCTTTTTGACTGCTTTCTGAATGCTGCTTTTGAGAGCGCACCAGGCGGAGAACAACGGTGAAACACATGAAGCAGAACAGCAAACAGCACGCAGCACGGGCATAAACAATATATGGAGTCTTTCCAAGACTGCGATCAGTTTGCATTACACACACATGACCGTATTACTCATCTGGGGTGAATAGCACAGTTGGCTTTTAACATTATATTCATTAATACACCTGGATATAATCTATTTAAATTCAGGTTAATTGCCTACAGTAGAAGTACTAAACCCAGCAGCAGTGGCTGTATTTCAACATAGCAGCCATGCACAAGCCAGGGGCATTATGGGTACGGGTGTAGGAGTAAACAAAAAGTGGGCAAACTCAAGTCAGTAGGGGAATGAAAGTGGTGGTGGGGGAGGGGGTATCCTAAGGGACACTTGGGTGCATTTTCAGAAAAGAAGTAAAGTGATACCTTTAACACCAAAACACACAGTTTTTTCTTGCACACATTAAAGCTTGGCTTACAGGTCATGGTGTATGCTGAAGGTTAGATCCATACTTTGGAACAGAAGCTTATTGGGCAGAGTTGATATTTTAAAGGTGTAATCAGGGAATTAAACTCTAATCCACCAATTAAACAATGTGGGGAAAAAAAGTATAGCCACTGCTGATTTGCATTTGTGTGGGACTGCAGACCAGACAGTGAGGGTCAGTGAGATTCTCAGCTTACATTGCATAACCTATTAGCAGACTGCCCTATCCTGACGGCTGACATTTCCACAAATGATCTCCGCACTCAGCCACACGTTGCTGATGTGGTGTAGGTTAACTACCTTCCTCGAGGGTGCAACTGGCCCCCCCATCCCCCATCCCCCAACACACACACACACACACACACACACACACACACACACAAACCCTTAGGGCGATTCAGCCTGAAGCTCCTGTTACAAACCTTTCTCATATGCAGAAAGGTTGACTGAGACATGGCCAAGCTAAGTTTTGAACTGTTCACTCTCTGAAGAGGGAATACATTAATAAAATTGCTACCAAGCTTTGTCCTTAACTTTGCTTCGCCCTTAACTTTGACCAAAACAAACTGAGGAAAAGTTGCAATGAAGGGCACAGCAATGAAACTGAGTGTCCCCCCTCCAACTGTGAACAAATTGCTTTGCATTGTTTTACCACACAAGAGCTATCTGGCCTCTCGCTTCCACGCGTGATAAAACTGATGACACATGGGGAAGAGATATGAGATCACAGATATTTCTCGAACCCGAGCCACCTGGCACAGTCCACAGCTCTGAGGGCAGCAGCCGGACACCCCCTCCCTCCGCGTTTGTGCTGCCAAACGCAATTCCAAGCTACTTTTGAATTTGAATGAAAACCCAGACCCGGGTTATTAATAAAAGCTGATGATAAAGGCTGAACTGAAGCTTAGTGATGGAAAATTTATTTTGTCCATCACAATAGGAGGAAAAAAAAAAAGAAAGTACGGTAAGCCCTATAACACTATAAATATAAAAATAACACTTGAGCGAGCTCATTACGCTAAGTAACGCTGTGGGTGCCCTGCAGCATGAATGTGCATACAGAGCAGATGCAAGTGTAGCATCACTGGTCACATGTTCTGATATTTCCTTTAGGCTACTGTTACCATGACAATGACCAGTCAACTGATAGCCTGAGACGGGGACAGACGTGACCACGTTGCCCATGTGAAAGGTTTTCGGTGGTCCGCGCCCTCTCTCTCTCTCTCTCTCTCCCTCTCCTCTCACCTTATAAAACTTCACCTGTCCATCACATATGGTGATGCCTCCTCAGATAAGTAGCTCGCTGCCTCAGAGAGGCAGTCTGTTCCACCCTGCCTCCAGCCTCTCACCCTCCTCAGAGAGGCAGTCCATCTCCTCAGAGAGGCAGTCCGTTCCTCAGAGAGGCAGTCCGTTCCTCAGAGAGGCAGCATTCTTCCTCAGAGAGGCAGTCCGTTCCTCAGAGAGGCAGCATTCTTCCTCAGAGAGGCAGTCCGTTCCTCAGAGAGGCAGTCTGTTCCTCAGAGAGACACCCCTGCCTCCACCCTTTCACTCTCCTCACAGAGACAGCCCTTCCTCCTCAGAGAGACAGCCTGCCTCCACCCTTTCACTCTCCTCACAGAGACAGCCCTTCCTCCTCAGAGAGACAGCCTGCCTCCACCCTTTCACTCTCCTCAGAGAGGCACCCTGCCTCCACCCTTTCACTCTCCTCAGAGAGACAGCCTGCCTCCACCCTTTCACTCTCCTCAGAGAGGCACCCCTGCCTCCACCCTTTCACTCTCCTCAGAGAGACAGCCTGCCTCCACCCTTTCACTCTCCTCAGAGAGGCAGCCCTGCCACTGCCCTCTAACCCTCCAGCAGCTTCTCCTGCCTCCTGCGGTGTAGAAGACATGATTTGCCCAGATCATCTCCCATTACAAGACAGGTGCTGATTGGCAACAATCAGTCTGTCAAAACAGCCAATCTTGCGAATGACTCCTGCCTTGGCACCCCCTATTACCTTAGCAAGCCTGGTAACAGCCCTTATTTCACTGTCTGTTGTTCTTTAGCTCAGCAGACTCCTTATACAGCGTGACTTATATAGCACACAAATTTCCCATTATAAAGCCGGACAATACTTTATAAAGAAGTAATTCATGGTAAGTGCTGTGCTCGCGGGTGCAACATCAATACATTAAATGAGATTCTTTAACGAGCTTCTCTAAAACCCTGGGACTTCATTTTCCGCACTTCACAAATACTGAAAGAGGACATCTTCATCACACGCTTGAGCTCCAAAACACAGTGAGTCCTATTACACAAAGTTATGAGAGTCTCTGCGGAAGGCACTGAAACTTTGACCATGATTGTCAACTATTTTCTACAACAATCACGCTCCAGAAAGCAACAACAACAGCTTAAAAAATCCACACGTGCCTGGATTCCTATTAAAAAAAGCTATTCAATTAACCCGGCTGTAAAGAAGCCTGAATTAGAAGATGACAACTGAATTTTTGAGAAAGGTCATCCGAGGTCATTTTATTAATTTAGCGACAGAAACTATTACATCCAGGACGGTCTGACGGAGAGATTTTTTTTTAGAGAGCATTATCCCTTTTGGGAACGGGGGGGGGAAAGTGGTTTCATTTTAATTCCCCTTGTGCTGTTTCCCTGAGCAGTGCTGGATTTCGTTTCAGTTTTGTGCAGCAGAGGAGACTGCTGAGGGCTCTGGGGAGCGTTTTACAGCTTCCGATTGGACTCCCCGAGGGGCGCATGCAGGGGAGACAGTTTTGTTAAAGTAGAATAAGTGAAGGTCATAAAACCTGCAGGGACTTTGCTTCGGCCCCACTCCCTCTCACATCCCAGGAAAATGGTTACAGAAGGCTTAGGTCTCTATTCAATGTACCCACAATGCACTGTGTCCTTAACTTTGAGTAACACATTTAAGCAAGAGTGGCTTTTTTTTTCCCCCTTTTCATTTTCGTGTCTAGCACAACAGCACAAGGAGCTTTGGTGCCTGCCTCTCATCATTAAATGAGGGCCATCGCGCAGTGTTTGCGATTCGCAGCTATATCTTTCATCAGTGTGAATCATTCAGGAAGAAAATAAATAAAGGCGGAATGGGAATGATTGCTTTCGGACGTGACAGCAGTGCAGCATCAACCAATGGGATGCTCTGAATGCATAAACCTCTCCTGCTCTGACGGCCGAGCGTGATGCAGGATGCTTCACTGTTGACGCGCTCAACTTGGCTGCCACGGAAACAGTCCCCTTCCTGCCTCCTTCCCGGGATCCGTGTGTCTCTGGGGCAGGTTGTAACGCCCCACTCTGGGTTAAATGGGTTTCCACTGGGCATATTCTCTCTGCTGCCCGACAGTAGCCCAGTGAAGTCACAAATATTTTGTTAGCAGACAGGGAGATTGGGAGAGTGGGAGAGTGGAGAGACTGGGAGAGACAGGTTGGTAGACCTGTTGCTTGATAGGTAATTGCTCCAACTAAATGCTCATTCTAACGAGTGATTAATATTGTTGTGCTTTTTTGGTCACTCTGTACTGAGGCATTTTGAACATGTTCTTTGACTTGACTGAATCACACCAGTGGTGAAATGGGGAAAAGGAAAGCCGTGCTGCTGTGCTCAGCAGGTCACAACCCTGATGAAGGCAGCCGCAGTCAATTCAGTGCAAATGTACATACAGACTGAGAGTGCTCTGTTTTTTCTTCTTTTGCTGATAGAGATGCTGCAAAAGTCAAAGAGGTCCTGAGAGAGCCAGTCTCCTTCATGCCTCTCGGGTGTACTGAGATGTGTTAGAGCCGGGCTTGTGCATGGATGCGCTGTCATGGACACAAATGTAGATCCCCTGTCACCCCCAGCAGAGAAGCAGACACGATCGTCACGTCAACCTGTCACCAGACATGCTGCGATCGACATCAGCTGCTTCTGTGGAAAACCCCGTAATAAAAACGGGGAAGTTGAGATGGCAGACGTGATTGGGACTTTACCAAGTGCTTCAGCTGAGTGTCTCTCCTTTGTGTACGACTTTGGTTTATTCTGTCAGGGGGGTCATCTGTACGGATTTTTTCAGGAGGCTCTGTTCCCAGAGAAAACCTTTTTTAATGCAACCCTGTTTTAATGCACTTAACCAGTACAACACTATCCGTTTCCATGGTGAAGTGACTCAGTGAGAAGTATTTTAGCTGCGTGTGCACATTAAAGCTCCATACTTCCAGACAGATGATTCCCAGGAGTCATTGCCTTTTATGCAACCCTTCCATAATTAACTGTAAGGTGGCTACAATATGTCCACAAATCTCCCTCCCTGCCTGTGTCTCCCACTGTTGTCACAATTTACCTGTTCATGGGAGGAAAGATGCACAGAATATATATGCCTGCAGACGCTGGGTTTCAAATATATGCAAATGTATGCATCTATCGAGATCCTTGACTCGTCTGTTTCCATGCTGAGAGTATGATGCCGTCCTTGGGTTATAGTTCTGAGCCATACCACCCGCCATGCTAAAAATAAGGCACCATTCCTGAATAGTCTATGAATGCATGCCAGCACCTGTCTTCCTCAACACCTGGGTGAATGTCTGCATTGTTTTTTTTTTTTTTTCCTGATGGACCAACTGACATTAGAAAAGTGTTCTTATGCTGCACTTAGCTGGAGGTTAAGATTAATTTGTTGTGACCCACCCTTTGGTAAAAAAAAAAAAAAAAAAAAAAAAAAGCTTCTGAAGATGTGATGGATTTGAATGGGTGGAAAAGAGCCAGGGGAATAATTGGACTGTGGGTCATATTTAGGGGTCAGATTAGCCTGTGAATATATGTATGATTTGAACACCCACACTCCTCCGCAGTCATTGGCATGCTGGGAGGACGACCAGCCTATTCAGAAGCGTGGCTCATGAATGCGGAACACATCCTCCGAACGATGCAGATGCCAGCTTAGCGCAGCGACGCGTTCAGGTGAAATAAACACGGCAATATGGCATTAAATTGGGAATTTGGTTAATACTGGACCCGGGTCCTTAGGGCTAATGGATATCTATATTTGGCTGGATTTTGTTAAGCCTACTGCTAATAATCGGCATCACGATCAAGAACAGTGTGCCTTACACTTAATCAGCTCATGGCTGCTTCCGCCTCCGTGTACATGGAGTTTTGGAGAACTACTTCCCCCCCCCCCCCTTCTCTTGCAGCTAGAGGGTCTGAACAAAAGAGCCCACAACAGACCTAATTGCGTACCACACAATCATTTCCGATTCATGCTTTCTAAAAAAAAAAGCCCTCTTCCCTCTGACAGCTCATCTGGAGTGAATACTGACCTCACTTTCCCTAATCCGAGACAGGCTGCCCCCACATCACAAAGGCCTTTTTTCAATCAAAACAGCTCACTTAAGTTGACCCACCTCCTGAAACCCCTTTCACGAGATCAGCGCTCATACATCGATCTTCTGTTTTGAATATGCCCCCATCAGTAAAGCCGGCTTGAGGGTTCACCTGTTCTCCTCGAATTCCTTACAGTTTCCTATTAATCTGTACCTGCCATAGCTCCCACGCACAGTATCCCTGTCTGCCACGATCGCCGTCAGTCAAACTGTACAAAACCCTGTTCAGAACAGGATCTCACCCCCCACCCCACCCCCACAGTGATGGCTGACTGTGTACAAACAGCCGCAATGTGACACACTCCCCCACACCCCCTCTGCCTGGCGGGAAGACAAGAGGGCCGAGCTGAAAGTGTGGTGTACCTGTGCCGGGCGCTGGTGAATAATGCAGGAGAGTGTCACTCAGCACCTTCCGGCTGCGGGGGGATCATCGCCAGGCTCACCCTCTCTATCCCCCCCCCCATCTCTCTCCCTCTCTTCCCCCCTCTCTCTCTCTCCCCTCCTCCCTCTCTCCCTCTCCCCCTCTCTACTCCCTCTCCTTCTCTCCCCCTCTCTCTCCCTTTCTCTCTCTCTCTCTCTCATGAGTCGATGCTACACACAGGCAAACTGTCAGTTGACAGGAGAGCCAGGCCGCTCTCCCATTGCCGGCCCTCAGGTGCTGGGTGTGGACCGTGGAGCCATTAGCTTTGACAGGTGACTGACATGCAGCCCTGCACCTGCCCAGTGGCCGAAACCACAGAGCCTCCGGACACAGCGAGAGCGCTAATGACAAAAATATGCAGATCGCTCAGGTGGAAACCAATGGAGGCTGGGCACATGGCAATGACAACTAAAATAAATAAAATAAAATAAAATAAATATGAAAAAGGGACGATGACAAGCGATGTCATTGGAATTGCTTTCAGACCACATTATCATATATTACTTCAATGGTGATATACATCTGATGGATCAATCAAAAGGAGATATGATACAGGTGTCATGGCAGGGACAGAGCACCTGAGAGGAACTGACTGACACGTGTTGAAGGAGCACACGTGCTCTGGTGTGACTGTTAGCAAACGACAGATGGCTACCCTTAATGGTTCTTAGCTGTCATTACCATTCTCAATGTGCTCTGCAGAAAAAAAAAAAAACAGCCGAGTGGAAATGTAATGAAAAGATGTGACCTGAAATGCTAAATGCTGACTGCTGATTGGCTGGTCTTCCTCCCATGGGGTGAAGGTGAACTGAGTCGAGCGAAAGACAGAGGCCGTGACTGCAGACAGCCAGACATTAGGCAAGCTCTCCCCAGCTGTGACTGACAGGGATATTAGAGACTCTAATCACACAAATTCACTGCTTTCAGACACTGCTTTGTTCCTACCTGGACCGGAGCAGAATGAGGCGATTACCGCCAGTATACAGGTAAAGCTGAGGTACGGCATCCAGTACACCTGGTTCTGGGGATGGAGAGAGGCAGATGTGAGTCATCGCAATACACTCAGAAAATAAATGCAATGACAGGCCCAGAAACAACCCATGAAGAAAGAGTAACGCCTTCCATTTCAAACGTCTTTAAATTTCCCACTCAGAAAAAGTTGGTCCGAACCAGGGAATTAATTTCTGAGGGGTCATGACCTCTGAATTCTGCTTTATTCGCTTAGCCCTCTCACTTGCTCTTTCCTTCTCAGAGCAGAAGATAATGCCTAAAGAAGCATAGCCATGTAAAGTAATCTTACTGGATTCATTAGCATGGCTAAGCCTGGCTGAAGCTGGGAAACCACACAGTTCTATTCAATAATGAAAAGTCAGTCAGTCAGTAAATAAATAAATCTATAAATGAAAACCCCTGCAAAATGTGTTAGTGTCCGAAAATGAGGTCCTCCGATGTTGTTGCGTGTGATTCTTTTTGATGCAGTGAAGTGAGCTGAAACCACCTTCCAGCTCTGAAGCCTCCTCCCATTCCTGGACTAAGGCTCTATTGTTTTCCACCACGCTGTGCCACTGCTTCTAATCTCCCCAATAAAACACCTGTCCCTGAATGTCACACCCCCCGACCAGGACCCAGCCTCACAAACCCGGCCGCAGGTGTCCCTCCACGTGTCACAGATGAACCCCCTCATCGGAGCTCTGATTTCACACCCAGTGGCCTAAAGCACCAGATCAGCTCCTGTAGGGTCACTGTGTGTGTGTGTGTGTGTGTGTGTGTGTGTGTGTGTGTGTGTGCGGGTGTGTGTGTGTGTGTGTGCGTATGTGTGCATGTGCACGCGCGTGCGCTGTTTTTTCAGCTCTGGTCTCTGCCTTAAATTCTTTAATCATCCCACTAATTTAATGGGTTTGCTGTTCCTGGACAGGATGATACATTACAGCTCAAGACCACCATGCACCGTGTTTAAAACTGAATTATATTATAAATATATTAAACAAACTTACTGCAGTGTATTTGGGAATACATTTGGTGTGAATGTATACAGCTGACTAACTGATAGAACCAGTAAAGGCAAGGTAATTGGCTGGGCCCCCTCCCCCAAGAAAAACCATAGCATCTCCACTAATAACTCCACTGTTATTCTGGCAGTGAGCTTGCCCCCCCTCCTCCCCGGAGTGTTGCAGTGAAGGACATCAGCAGACCTCCTTACGTCTTACCTGGAAATTGAGGAAAATGGTGAGCAGGCCAAACGAGACGGCCATGGCGGTGAAGCCGAAAATGAGTAACGGCCTTCTCCCCACACGCTCGATTACCAGGCCCTGCGTGGGGGGAGGGGGAGGGGGAAGAAGAGGGTGAGAAAAAGAAAAAAAAATCCACTCAATTCCATTCTGTTTCACGCCTTTCCATTCTGTACTACTCCGAAAGAACATTCCATCGCATTCCACAAGACTGTTCCTTCTCAGATTTGTTTCTCGCATGGTTGCAGTGTGGCTGGGCAGGTTATTTTCAAAAGAGGAGTGTGCGGTATCGCCTTCTGCAAGCTTCGTCACAGGAAGGGTCAAACCTGCAGCGACTGAGTGCAGAGAACATCATGACCCAGTGACGCACTGATTAACGTTGCTTTGTGGACAGACTTAAAGTGCCTGATATTATAGACTGAGGGTCTTTATTAGGTTGCTTCTTTGTCACTCTCCTTTCATATGATGACTCCATATGGAAAACACTGCTGAGCTACGCTGCCTGTCCAAGACGTTTGATGCTAAATTTGAATCTGCTGGTAAGATTATAAAGATTATTACAGCAAAAGTGCATTTTTTTTAGAATGCCTCTAAAAATAATTTGTGCATGCATACAAAACGGATTAAATGCCATTAGTGAGATAGGCATTCAGAGCACAACATCATTACACTTACTGACACTTACTGAAATGAGTAGATGCTGATCGGATATTGAGAGACACTGCACAAAGACTCATCAGTGTAACTGAGTCAGCTTCAGTCATTAAATACATGCACATACCCTTCTAATAAAGCAATGGTTTAACATGGTGATTCAGCAGACAAAAACAACTACTGCACATTTCTGTGCTATTTACATCTTTTTCAATGAATGTAGTAAGGAGTATGATCAACTATCAATCAAATGACAAATAACCGACAATCAACTGATAACATTTATCTTTCTTCTGTGCCCTTCAGAATGCTATATTTGTGAGATGCTTGCACTTGGTTTTACCGTGAGTACGGCACTTTAAGTATGGCTTTTGACCTGGATTAATATTACATGTTTGAAATTGACACTGGAAGGAAGAAACAGGCCATTATGTTTGCCCTTTGGCCCGGCCACTACGTTACTCTAATACTGACACTGCTGCATCTCTCATTCTCTCACTGAGCATGACCTGTGCCCTACGACCTGTGACCTGCAGGCTGCCATTTCCAGTCCTGGGAGGGAATACGCCTCGACCCTAAAAATTGCACTTAACCCAGACTGCTTCATTAAACATCCAGTTGTTTAAATCTGAGTTACTGAATGTTACGGCTCCCTTGATGACGCCCTCTGTTGAACTGATAAATAATGCATTAAAGGGGCACCATTTCACTGCCAGAGAGGTGCCAGAGAGAGAGAGAGAGAGAGAGAGAGAGAGAGAGAGAGAGAGAGAGAGAGAGAGAACACCTGGCACCAAAGGTGATCAGCACAGTGTCCCCCCGGACCTCACCCAAGCTCCACTGTGTAGCTGTGTGCAGCAATGCGCGGCTACAGCCACCTGTCACCACAAGGAGCTGCATAAATCTGAAGAAAGGGGAATAAAAGGTGATGTGTGCAAAAGCCTCTGTGATCACAGGTCATGTGTGACAGAAAGATCCTCTGAGGATGTGTGTGGCTCTTCCTGGGACCGCCCTTTAAAAAAGGTAGGATGCAAGACTTTTGTTTTTGGGCCAGTGTGACAAGCTGTGCGATCTGCAGAGGGGGTGGGGGAGTGGGCCACAGCCACGCCCTGCTGTTTCACGTTACTCCACCGCACCTCTTTTCTCCGGAGAGAATGTGCACCTGGGACTCGTCCCGCCAGAGGAAACGTGTCAGAGCTGCTCTGTGCATCAGAACGCCTGCAGCTCTGCGCTATAGCTCCACAGCCCGGCTCTGAGCTGCTGCTACACTGGGCCTAGCAGTGTGTGTGTGTGTGTGTGTGTGTGTGTGTGTGTGTGTGTGCGTGTGTGTGCATGTGTGTGTATGGTGTGTGTGTGTGTGTGTGCGCGTGCGTGTATGTGTATGCATGCGTGAGTGTGTCTATGGTGTGATTGTGTGTGTGTGTGTGTGTGTGTGTGTGTGTGTGTGTGTGTGTGTGTGTGTGTGTGTGTGTGCTTGCTAGACTGAACAGTAGCTCCAGGAATGGCTCCGGATCCCAGCCCATCTGGCTCCATAATGTCCACACTTCACACTTTGCGTCTCAGTGGAGAGAGGCCCCCAGCACCGGCCATGCTGGCCCCTGAGCGTGAGCAGTGTCTCTCTGCACACGTCCATCAGAGATGAGCACCAAAGGCGTGGGAGAGGGAGCTGGACACTGTGAGGACAGCACGGGATTCTGGGATATGGCTCTTTCAATGCCCAACACATGCTAACTCCCGTTTTGCACCTTGATAATCCTGATGAATAAAAAGATTACACACCCATACATCTACAATTCTGTAGTTTTATAAATGAATTGAATAATAAAGAAATAAAATCAGTGGACGCATGTCCAGTATATGGGCATGAGTCAGCAGAGAATATTTTTGTAAAATTCAAAAATATAACTAGAATAATAAACTCAAAGTGTTTCAGCTCAGCCACTCAGCGCTTTGTGACTAATTTAGGGTAATGAACATGGCCATTGAACAATGCCACGCTCAATGAAAATTTTCCCATGAAAAGCCGTGGCAGGTAGATTGAATGTCCCCCGTGGTGCTACGCTTCCCGTCTCTGAAACGCCAGACAGTCATTCAAGATGGAGGCTGCGCAGTGAGGGGGAATTAAAAATAACCACCCTCCATTCAAATCCGTTCCGCCTCATTCAGGGGTCGGTTATTATTAACGCTCTCGAACTGCATCCCTGGGATGTTTTCCCCCTCCCCTCGTCGTTTCTCACTGCATGTCTGAGTGGCGCTAACCCTCATGTGGTGTGTCATACTGTGCTCAGATGACATCATCGGAGTGACACACCACCCATAAGGTGTTCCACGGCAACGGCAGCACACAGCAAAAAGGGCAATGACACATCTCGGGAGACGATTCGGAAAGGAGTCGAGACGGAGCACAGTTTTCTGGGAGCGACGACGCGGGTTAACAACGCATTGACGGGATTGGAAAACCATGCTACCCACGCCACAAATATATAGGCTTGTCAGCCGTCATCATGACAACACAACCCAGTGATGTTGTGCTGCTGTGCTGACAGGACACTGTTATGCAACTAGGGGGGCATCCAGACGACACTGTCCCCACTCAGTTCAATTTAAATCAATAAAGCGAAGGTCTTCTGACAATCTACGAGAGTGTTGAAGAGAAGATTGTATTGATTTCATGAGCACCGAAAAAACTTTCACTTAAAAGAGAAGTTTGATTACAGCCATAGTCATTATGGATATTATCGTCCAAAACACAGGATTTTCAATTTCAGAAATCTCTCCACAGAGACTAGACCTACAGTACACTTCTTATTAAAAAAAAAAGGCTGTAACAGAATGCATCAAAATGCATAATTTCTTCTGTTGACACGAGGAACTCAAGCCAGACTGCACCACCTCTGAAACCAAAGGGGAGAGGAGAGACAGTCACTGCAGAGTGCAGACTGTGAAGACAGTCACTCACAAAGTAAATGGGTAAGGGCAGTCACTGGAAAAGGGTGGGGGGTTAAGGACAGTCATTCTCAGAGCACAAACAATAAGGGCATTCACTCAAAAGAGTACGGACAGTCACCCATACAGCATGAACAGAACAAGCAGTCACTCACACTGTAAGGGCAGCCACTCAAAGGTGCTAGGGAGCGAGGACAGTCGTCTGTACAATACGAACAGAAAGAGCAGTCACTCACAGCATGAACGCAGTAAGGACAGTCACTCAAAGAAGTAGGGGAGTAAGGAGCAGTCATTCATGGAGCATAAACGGTTAGGGCGGTCATCCGCAGGGTGGGAAGAGCCAGGACAGGTACTCTCAGAGCAAGGACAGCCTTTACACTCTTTAGTTTTCCCCGAAAATATTAAGTGTGGGGGCATTTCTGCCCCATGCCCTCTGTACCAGTCCTGCCACCAGCCCCGCGTGAGGATGGCGGGTTTTCTCGGTGACCGCGGTCCAGTGATGTCCTCCTCTCGGATTAATGGCGAGCGCTGGGCCTTGGAGCCAGGTTATAAATAAACACCACTGAAGACAGCGCAGACACACTCCCTGCAAGTCCAATTAAAAGCAAAACGCCAGCGGGGAATCCATCAGACCCTGCACATCAAAGCAGTGATGTGGAAGGGCGCATGTAGCGTGCAAAGACAAATATTATCACTTAAAATCAGATGAAAACGAACTCCGTGCACTGTTTCAGCGCTCCCTCTTAGAGTGCCTCAAGTAAATCAATTTTTTTTTTTGCACCCCCACCCTCTGCCAACAACCAAACCCTCTTCTTTGGGCTTTTGTGTGGGGGGGGCTTTTTTTTCTGAATCAATAAAGCCTGACTGCTCCATAATGAAAAATATAAAACCCGAAACAAAACAATGCTCTGATGGAAGATTAAAGCGTTGAATTAAGCTAGGCACACTGACACGCTATGATGCATGACACTGCACTGACATGCTCAGATGAAAGGCCTCATATTTTATTTTTGTGTGAACAGAACAAGTCCTGCTGTCACCTTTTTTTATTTTTCCCCACAAAAATTCTATTTATGCAGAATTCAATTTAGTATTGCCACCACAACTAATCCCTAAGCAGTTACAAACAACAATTCTAATACAGTGGCTGAGGAAAGGGGGTAGGGGGGAATTCACAGAGTTGATAGCAGGTTGCCGTTGGTTAATTGGTAGCATTCTTGAGTCATTTCAGTCAAAAATATAGACATATACAACACCATTATACTGTTGCTTGTAGAGCACAGAGGAAACATCCGGTCATGCTCTGCAGTGGTTAAAGAGCTTGGCTTGTAACCAGAAGGTTGTTGGGTTAAGTCTCAGGTGAAGTCAGCACGATTACAGTCTAGAGAGAATTATTCAGGCAATTGTCTATTTGTCTAAATGGATAGCATGCAAAATGCAATGTGTATTAATTGTTTAATACACATTACATTAATTGGATGAAGGCATCTACTAAATAAACAGTGAAGTAATCATATCCTGGAAACCCTTGCATTACCTCTGGGAACAGCAGAAGCATTAGAAAACCAAACTCAAGTTGCATGGCAGTCCCTCCACATAAAGCTCTTGGCCAGAGGCAGAGGAATGCACTTTAAACAGGGACTAGATTTGTATTTCAGAAGAAACAAATAGACAATACACATTACACACATACAATCCCTCTATATAGAGTGAAGTCTAATGTCATGTGGTAAATAGTTAAAACGGCTTAGAAAGATTTCAGACACATGTCAAAGATACACCGTTTCTTAGTGAACAGAAAGAGCTTTTCTGCAGCATGTTTCATTATTCCTTGTATTATACAACAGCGTGCACTTGGATTGTCACTTTTGCCTCATCCTGTGTATTAAACATTTTAACACGCACATACATATTTAACCCAAGGTACACTTGAAGGAACTGACTGTGTATAATGTTTTAATGTGCTTATAATGTAATTCCCCTACTCGCTGGTTTGAGCAGACCCCTAAAGAATGTGACAGTTGGAGCTGGTTTGGGAATCCCCACTCTTGAGTCCCTCAGTCCCCCTAAGTACCATTTCCTCTGTCCTGTTCAGGGACAAGCACATTACCCCCAAACTAATTAACGGCAACAGAAGCCCAGCAAACATCTTCATAATCTCTGTCCCAGAATCGTGATGTTAAGCATAAATTATTCAGTACGCGTCGTTCGCTTGAGCAGTGTTCTCCCCTCAGCAAATCCGCTGCGCAATTAATTTCAATTTCAAGAAGCATGCAGAGGCGTCTTTTCGTCAGCTCAGACTTTCGCTATCTGATACAGCGCTTTCACTCCAAGCCACTGGCTTCAGGCAATCACAGTCTCTGCATTTTGTAAAATGCTTTTGCATTAATGGAGAGAATAATGTCATATTCGGTCCAAACTGTGTATACAGCTGGACTTCATACTGGTATGTCTTACAGTGTACCTCACCTGTCTCTTATGCCTAATACCTCATACCTTAAACTCATACTTATTACACTCTGTACCCTACTCTGATAACTCACATTACACTTATCCCTTACGCTCTTTACCTCTTTGGCTATTTGACACATTTATATTCAATTATGAAAAAGGCAATAAATGCCATTATTTGGTAAGCACAAAAGCCATTAAAGTTTCGTAGCACACATGGTATAGAATATGGTTTCTTATGAAATGCATATTTTTCAATTTTATGTTTTTGGTTTGAATGTTAATTTCCCTTATTTCCACAAAAAGCACTTCTGCCTACATTTTTCATTCTCATTCTCATCTTCAAAGCCTCATATTTCTAAAAACAAAGAGTATAATTTATCATCATAAAGCATGATTCAACAGAAACACTTTACTTCTAACACAATAATGATCATAATTCCCCATCAGGTTCTCACATTTTGTAGCGTCTGTGCAGCAATGGAGCTGATTTCAAAGTGTTTTGATCACTCGGTGTTTTCAGCTACAAACTCACGATGCTTTGATTGGCTTAATTCTGCTCTGTCACCAAAATAAAGTGGCAGTGAATGTCTCACTTGCTCGCTCTCTTTGTAAAGTAATACTTGTGTGTTCCTCAAGACATGGGGAATTTTGGAACATTTCATGTTTGGAGAGTTTGCTGTCTGACAGTTCCTGCTCTTTGGTTGGATTTGTAAATGAGTATCTGGATTGGGTAAACAAAGATGTGCTTCTCCCTTTAGTTTTTTTTTTTCTGCAATTACAAAAACAAACATGAAATTTTCAGCGCTCAGATACCGGCTTTTCAATTTTACAGAAACTTATAGAGTACCAAGGTTAAGCTATTTGGGTTTGCAAAAGCTAACCCTGCAGCAGTAGTAAAACAGTGATTGAAATGATGCATTTAAAATTTTTACAGCGTAGCTTGCCATGGCCACGTTATGCCAAGGTAAATATGAAGGTGGCAGTAATGTTGTGACGGAGTTCTATCAGAAAGATGCAGGAATGTTGCTATGCAACTGTGTCGCAACGTGGCGGTACAATATTGTGTCAGTATGTTGTAACAATCTCACTTTCACCTTCATTTTCACCTTGTCACAACGGCTCACCTCATCTCATTGCAGGGTGTAACATTGTGCACTTAACTGAGTGCTCATGTAAGTACACTCTTGAACACAACTAGGGTGGGCCAGGCGGACCACTGCTACTTAACCCAGAGAGCCTCTGCAAGCATCCAGCTGTATAAATGAATAATGTGTGTAAAATGTAAGACATACTATCACCCTGCATAAGAGCGTCTGAAAAGCCAATGTAATGTGTAGCAAAAGGAGGACATTTGAATGAGTGTTGATATTTATTCATTTAAAACAGCTACCCCATAGAAGGTGAGTGACTGAGCAGATGTACACTGCTAATGCAATGAATTCCTGAGATCGATGCCAAGGTTGACTGCTGTTTAACTTTTCCAGCGATCCATGTTCTACACTTCTGCCCTGGCTCCACTGCCGAACATGGTTCAGGCCCTGTTCCCAGAGCGGAGATACGTGTTTGCTGTCTTGTTATGTCTGGCAAAAGGACACACTGAAAGGAATTAGAAATTTTCAAGGCTAATGTCCCACAGTTACACACTCAACGAGCGGCCTCCATCAGTCAAACCGATAAACCACCTGGCCACTTTGGAAGACGCACAAAACGATACGCCCTTGAGTAAACATCAATTTCTCTAGCGCAAATAAGAGTATTCACACGGGAGCCTGGGGGCTTTTAACGGTGGACTGTCGGGGAAATTCAGCGCCCGTGCTTCGGGTAATGGCAGAAAAGCTGCAGCGGGCCCTGTGGCGTTGAGGAAAGGGGAACGCAAAAGCCCACAGGAGCAGTGATCGGTGCCAGAGTTGTACACAGAGACGGCGCGTGTGGAGCAGGCTTGTTTGGAGAAATTAACGCTTACAGCCCTGCGGCCAAGCAGGGAAGCCTGCGCTGGGGGATGGAACAGCACACGGAAGAGTAATCAGTGCACGTCTGAGGGCGGAACGGGGGGGTCCTATTGGTGGGCCTGTCGCCTCGTCTGTGCCAACCTCCTGGGACCAGCACACAGCGAGGCTGGCGGGCATGAGGCCAGGTGGGCGGGGAGTGGGGGGGTGGGGTTGGCGGTGGTGGGGAGGCAAGGTGACCTCGACATGTCCCATCCTGAAGAGCGAGCAGACAGACGACAGACCATCGGGGTGGCTTACGAGGTGAGCCAAACAAAAAAAAAACTAGCACTCAGTACAACTGAGCCTGACTGAGCGTACACGGCAATCTATAATGAACTAGAAATCTGCGGATAAGGTTTCCGTGTTCCCCTTCAATCATTCATTGCACTGTTTTCTTTTTTCTCCTTGCAGTTTTACTTCCTCTCCTTCTAAACACACTCGTCCCCCCTCCCCCCCTCCTCATCTGCTCGCTGCTCTGTCCACCTTGCCTGCGGGAGAAGACCCGCGAGCTGTTTCAGCGGCAGCGGGGCATGGCCGCCACACTGACTCCTGCACCACAGAGACAGGCTGGGCTGTCACAGACACAGCTCTGACGAGCGCAGCTTTAACAGACGCAGCCATACATGGCCCAACTGTAACGCACACAGCTCTGATGAGCACAACCAACATTGAAACAGCTGTAACTGGCACAGCACTAACTGACACAGCTGTGACGAGCACAGCTCTAATTGGCACAGCTACAGTGGGCACATTTCTAATTGGCATGTCCATGAGGGGCACAGCTGTAACTGGCAGGGCCATGATGTGCACAGATCTGTTAGACACAGGAGTGATAGGCAGATCCCTGATTGGAACAGCTCTGATTGGCACGGGCATGATGGGCACAGCTGTAATTGGCACAACCATAATGGGCACAGATCTAATTGGCACAGCTATGATGGGCACAGCTGTAACTGGCATGGCCAAGAAGGGCACAGCTGTAACTGGCATGGCCAAGAAGGGCACAGCTGTAATTGGCACAGGCATGATGGGCACAACTCTAATTGGCACAGGCATGATGGGCACAGCTCTGATGAGCACAGCTGTAACTGGCACAACTCCAAAGCTCACAGCTGTACTGATCACAGTTCCCCGCAATGGGACGGGGCATTCCTCTCTCTGCCCGTGTCTCCCGTGGCCTAACCCGGTACTGCTGTCTTTATGCAGCGGGGAGGCCGAGCTCATTACAGAGGCGCAGGTAGGACGGTGCCGCGATGGGCCCTTCAGGGCTGTGCCGTACCCTGACCGGCATGAACAGGACAGCTCTGACACCAGGGCCGCAACCCCAGGTGATGCAGCCCTTTTTGAAGTGTGAGAACCCGGCAGTCAGCGGTCTCTCGTGACATTATAAAGATAAGGAAGATCAAAGATTAACTTCACACTCCACTGATGTGTGGAGAGGCGCTGTTCTCGCCCGTAACTGGGTCATTTGCGCAAATTAAAGGCAGAAAAAGGGAAAAAGGGGAAAAAAAAAAAAAACCTCACACAAGGTGAACTGGCATCTTTGATTCCACTTTTGTCCCCAGCTACTCGTTAATAGAGCAATTTAGGTCAAATATTTCTTAAAGGTCCAGCTGCAGCGCCTCATCTATGTATTCACTGCTGAGATATAGCCTGCTGCCGTGAGTTTAGATAACCCCTCCAACGACACTCTGATGTTTACTCAGTGGAATTTCAATAACAGTTGGTTAATGCAAAGCCATGCATTATGCATTTAAAAAGCTTGAATACAATCAAATATAATCACTGTCAGAATTGTCATGCCCGTGTTTGAATGTATTACCCTAATGGCTGTCAGTGCAACGCAGGGAATATACTAATGATAGGAGATGATACAGTAGGTCAGTGGTTCTAAATACATTTTCAGCATCAACCCCCAAGTCTAAGCATTACATACCCCTATCAATGCTAATTCTGTCATTTTTATTTTATTTTACTCTAGTTAAATAATAAAAAAATGAACCAGGTTGTTTACTGCTTTAATTGCAGATCTGAAAACTTAGCAGGCTAATCTAAGCAGCATTAGTCCACACCATGAGTTTAACATGTGTGAGTAAACAAATACTGAGTCAGCTGTGATATTGGTGTGTTGGAAGGATGGAATTGGTTTCCGGGTATGGCACTGCGCTTTTGAACTGAGAAATTAATTTGAGGATATGGCTGCACTTTTCAACAGATGTCTTTAGAATGTGCATTTTGTTAGTGCCAGCTAAAAATGAACATAAATGATGTAGCTAATTGTTATTTGATAAACTGAGGCTGAACTGACACATGGCTGTTTGTTTTTTTTTTTTTTTTTTTTCTGAAAAGATACTGGGGGGGGCGGGGTTCTGCCATTATACCAATAAGAATGGAACACTAACATTACATTCACACTGCTGGTGATTAAGCCTGACAAAAGAAAAACCTTGTGATATATATAAGTGCATTTCAAATTGGTTTTGCTAGCTTACATTTTAGTACCTTCCTCTGGGTGATGCACTGCAGTCATTTTGTGGTTGAATGAATGAATTAAACACTTGGAGGGATATATGGCCAGATCAATACCGGGCCTTTGGCCAGGACCTTGCAAACACCTTTATTCTGTGTGCCACCTGCCACGGGATCCACATTAAAGCAGAACCTTGGTCATACATCTCACCTGAGAGACAGCACCTCCTAGAGCACAGTGTCCCTATCACCACACTGAGGTATCAAATATTACCTGGTCTACAGGAAAGAGTGCCCCCTACTGACACACCCTCACTTTTACCAGAATCTGCCGGCTTTTCCCTGGAGGCCTCCTTTTCTAAGTACTAACAAAGTCCCGCCCTTACTTGGCTTCTGCCATTTGGGATGATGCAGCTAACACAATGACAGGTTTTCTCTGAAACACCACATCAGGGGGTGTTAGTCCATTTACACCTTGGCTCTTGTCAGGCAGGGGGACCTGCTCCTCAGAACAGCTCTAGGGAGGGTTACATCCCGGAACTTGCCCTGACGAAGATGCACCTACCACTGTGCTAAAATAAATCACTCTCAGAAGCGGGCTTTGTGTGGAAGTTTGGTTCTTTCTGTTACACTTATCTCTGTCCTTCACCTGTAATGTGAGTATGTTCCCTTTGCAGTACGACCTACCTTTGTCGAATTATAGGTATAAAGGAAACTAAGAGGGATAGAGAGGTCTCTGTGGTGCAGTCCAGCGGTCCTTCCTGTATTCACCACTATCGTAAAATGAGTCTATGTGAATCAGGTCTGGCTTTCCTTTAAGTCTAACCCCACGAGTGGGGAAAAAGAAAAAAAAACCCTGGATTTGTGAACCCATGGCATCCCAGCCCAATATGAGAAACCTCTGGATGGGATCCAACCTAATTTCGCTAATACCGCCACACGCGTGGTATTGAATTCGCGACCGATGGGGTCCCCGCCGAAGTGAAAGGATTGTGAGGGTGATTTATCATTCCTCAATTACACCCTGGAAGGTTTGCGCTGCTCAGTTTACCGGGAGGAAGAATGGATTACTGTGGCCGGCAGTGACAGCGCAAAGCCCAGTTTAATGAAAATATCAGCAGGGCTCGGTACCGCTCGACAAACCATCACACGCTGCCTCAGACGCCACACCCAGAGGACACTCCGTTTAAATCCAGGAGCTCGCAGCGTTACGCAACAACAGAGAGCAACTCCTCAATCTTTGTTTGGTCATGTGACCCTGACAAATCAGTCTGTCCCATTTACCTATAGGTAGCCTGTGTAAGCATGGACAGGAAATGGTATAATCTTGTATTTGGTTACCTCTTCACCAGACCTCTGGTGGAGCACCCCTGCTATGTCCACAGTTGTAGGTCCCAAAGCTATGCCTTTGAAAGCCTCTGTTATAGTCTGTTTTTCCCTGGTTTGTGAGCATCCCAACAGCCTTGTGTTTTCAAGCTCTGCTGAGATGCACCTGCATTACTGTGGTAACGCTCACTTAAGCTCAATACACAATGTTCACAACATTAAATGATTTCCCCTATCATGAATAACTTCTGTTCTCATAAGAGTACAGTGAATCTAATTGCATATGGCACAAAGTCCTGAACAGTGAGTAATGCATTTTAGCAAGTGTTGCATTTCCCTGTTTTTCCATGGTATGTTTCATTAACTTCAGACACCAAAAATGCTCATGCTGCTATGAAATAGAAAAGGTGTACTTGTCCTCACCCAAAGAACAAAAGTCTCCCAGAGTTTACGTTTCTAAATATATTATACTACATGTACAGTAAAGCTGTAACTGTAGTATAAGTACATAATGAATCACGCCTTTGTTGGATTGGTCTGTATTAATAAGCTAAAAAAGGATATCCTGATAAATAACCGGTATTTTCGACTTTTTCAGAATGTCTACTGCTCTTCATATATGGTCTCCTACATATAGTGTGTGCTGTTATTAAATATAATACATGTCGATAAATGTGTAATATTCATTAATATAGCTTTCCTGGAATGACTGTGGAGGGTTTTGTACTCACCGAGCAAATGGCTGCCAGGGTCTCCACTCCGCCTGTGCTTAAAGTGATGTAAGGGACCGAGCTCTGGTGAAAGCCCGCCTCCGTCAGGATCCCATTGGTGTAGTACCAGATCTGTCAGGACAACCAATAACAACCATCAACCAATCCCATCCATTGAAACACATGTCCATCTCTCTGCTTTGCAAAAAAAAAAAAAAAAAACGCACCACTGCCCCATGAACAAAAACAAACACAAAAAGTATTGTGCCGTGGGCTGCAAAGTGAGACAATAGTGATGGAAGTATGACCATGGATAGCTAGGAATATACTTTTTTGTATAATTTATGGCAAATAAAGTAGCTACAGTGAAACTTGTGAGCACGGCTATAATGACCCATGAAGATTACAGCTACACAGCTGATGATCGGTTAGCACATTTGTCATATTTACGTGATGTTATAGCTAGGCCTACTTTATCTTTAATATTGGATACTCACCTGATGAACACGGATGAACCCAGATACCCTTTTATGGCAAAACAACATGAAAATGCAGGGGAAAAGCAGGAAAACAGCCTTTGCATCTCTTTCCAAGCATCCTGTAGCCCTTACATGTTGCTACCTCATGGTTTTCACCCACTGATTTGGGTTTCTGTGTTAGTAACGTCATTAATACAGCAGTGTAAAACATGCAAGCCTGATGATGCTCGGGGCTGTAGCCTATGCTGCACAAACATATGATGTTCCATGCTGCTGTAGCAATATACAAATATTCATACAGGGTAGCAGAACCACTGCTCCAAAATTCACCTAATACACCTAATCCAAAATTCAGCAAATTGGCCTTTCTAATCCCTGTTAGGTTACTTTTTCAACAGCCACCATAAGCACTCCAAAAAATCTAGCATTTATGACTTTTCTGCACAGATTGTGCATGCCAATAAAGTGGGGGTGAATACAATTTCTGCACTTTTATTAACCTTTCATGTTAGTAATTACTTGTAAAGGAAATGCCAGAACCTTTCAGCACAGCACTAAATCAGGCTGTAACTCGCACACTGGCACGGTGCTAAACTCACACTCAACACTTATCGTTCCCCGCACACGTCGCTCCCACTTTTTAAACCCCAGTCCCTGACAGGTGCAAATCGCCCCTGCTAGTTTCCAGCTCCTCTCAACAAGAATCATAAATAAAGGTCACTAACACAGTAATGCATTAGAACACTTTTAAATGACAACCGGGGGACGGAATTCCGGCGGATTAAGGCGCTTTTTGGAGGGTGGGGAAGGAAAAGCTGGCCTGCATTTCAGTCGCTCTGTTGAATATCCTTTCATTAGAATCCCAAGGTGAAGAGCCGGGGCTTAAGGCCTTTATCGGCCCACTGCCGCCACGTTCCTGACATTTCCCCTCCGCAGGCTGGGCGACTCCATCAACCGGATTAATTACCAACATTAAAAATATTCATGCGGCCGTAAAACTTCCGGCTTTATCCTCTGCAAAGACACCACTTATTTATTTATTTATTTACTGTTGCAACTGCTTTTGGATGAGACTTCTGGAGGCCATTCATGTCTGGGACTCCCTCACAAATCTTACCTCTGAATCAACCAGGGATAAAAGAGAAAAACACGCAGGGCCCTACATTTGTCAAGTGGTGATGGAAGTAGCTGTAACAGCGATGCCGCCGTTAGATTTAGCCAAGGTAGCATTAGCGCTCACTACAGTAATAGCAGTGCTGGTGCAGCATGCACTACACACCATCACAAAGCCCATATGCACTGTAATCATTACCTCCACTTAGCACCTGAGGACGGTGTGGGGTCTTAACGGCAGCAAATATCAAAAATGGATCGTTGAAGACGTGGCTTCACAGTTCCCGCAATAGCTGTAATGACCTCAGAGTAATTCTTTGCTGCCAGTCCAGTATGAGCTGTGCCCTTTTAACAGGCCCTCCAACGTCCTCCAAGGTTAACGGGCTGGAAAGAGTGCTGATTTAGGCCAATTACAGCGCCAAGGTCGATTAGCGGCGCTCCGAGGTCACGGGCGACCGTGGCGGGGCTGGTCGCAAAGCAGATGGCCCCGCAGTCAGGCCCGACTGGGGGGGGTGAACATCACCCGGGGTGAGGCCGGCCGCCGGCTTTCCGCTGACCCTGTCTCTGCAGCGAGGTTTCGCTCAGGCCAGAGAGAACGCTCTGTGCTAAATGATCTCTCTTTTTTTTCCACGCTCACAAACGCTCACAGACATCAAAGCTGGAGAATAACAAGACACATTCACATTCCCAAAATAATAAAAAAATGAGAAATGAAAAATGATTTTCATTTCAGCTGCCGATTAATAAATTGACTTCAAAAAGTCCGCTTCCTGATTTTTCATGGGAACGTTCCTCCCACCCCTCTCTCTAATAAGCGGGGAAATATCCATATCACATAACGAGACGGGGGCATTGTCAAAACCCAGGGACTGACTGCCACATTAAAAAACTTTCATGAATATTTGATCTACTTAAAATACCAAACAGAATTGCTTTCCTCTTATTGTCAGTGAATGGGGATTAAACCTGTGATTACCAGGGAGTTGCTCTTTAACAGTTGGCAGGCCAACCCAGCAACTGTCACTACATTTAATAAATCACCATTTCAAACATTGCATGCATGCCAGCTCGTTTAATAAAAAAAAAAAAACATTTAATGCTCACATCTATATGTAAAGCCTCATTTTCTCATTCCAAAACATAATAAATCATTTCACCTCATTCAACTGAATGCTCATTTTAAAACTCTCTCACTGCTCCCCACCTATGCCTATTCAAACCGAATGTGGAAATCCTATAAGCGGCAAAAAAGCTGCTCTTTCACGAAATTGATTATTCAAAGTAGTTCTAATGATTTTGTGGGAGTGGGAAAGATATGGGGGATTCTCCATGTGTCTACCATGCTATTCCACACACAAGTACTGCTGAATATTTCTTGATGTCTGCTATGGCCTGATGTAAGCATGTGAGTCAATTTATCAATAAATAAGACACACTTTGCACAACGGAAGTGGGATGGTTATACACCAACAAGTCGCGGACAAACTCTGCTCTCCACACTGTGTGAGATTACCTGCTGAGTTTTCAGCATCGCACATGGCGGTAAGCCAAACCTTCACAACACTTTGTTTTCTAGTCTTAGCTGTGAGTCTTAGCTAGCAGTATAAACTATTCTTGAGGCTGGTTGTTCTACAACATGAGTAAAAAAAACACAGTTTTGATGTGTGCAGTATTACTCTTAAAAGTCAAAACAAGGGGCAGAGCTTTAAGCCGAAGATGTTGAATTTGTTGAAGATATGAAAAAAGTGTGATAGAAATTTATTCTTCTCCAGCATTTGTGATTGGCCAATTTGTCTTGGCCTCTCACTACTGAGGAGTTCAACATGTTCTTTTGGTATTTGCTACATCACTGAGGCGTCAAGCTGTTTTCGTTTGATCAAAATTCAAATTAAAAATTAATGTAATTACGTGTGAAGTGAAACAGGAACCGTTTTGACTAGTCACCATTATTTGGGAAATGGATACGTCTGAGAGACCAGAAGACGCTGCGGGAAGTTTTTGAACCTCGGATAAGGCCTGGTGACTCAGAGAATCAGTGCAAAATTTTCCAGAACGTTCCCTTTGATTATGAATGCTTGTTAATACATGCACATGGTGAGGTATGTAAAAGTGTGCTTTGCGTTAATCTCTGCAATCCTCAGTGCCAAGAGGACATGCTAAGGCCACCATTTTAATGTTAACATAACTGCTTCTTTCAATACACTAAGAGTAACAAATAACTACCACTACCGGCAACTCCCAACCTGGCCTTCTCCCATTTCATACAGCTAAATAAATGCTGTGGGTGCTCAGCCTTTTGGCTCAAAATGGCTGCCGTGTATCACCCAAGCAGGAGTTGCACATGTTGGATGTGTGACATCACTAGATATTGCTGTGTTCAAACACAGGCCTGGTAACAGTCTCCACAGATCTTATTTAGGGTTGTGACAATGACAGTCACATTACAATATTGTCATTTTGCAAGATGCTCTAATCCAGAGCGACTTCCTTTTATCAGTTTATACAGCTGGACCTTGGCTTGTAGGTTAAGTACATTGCCCTAGGGTACAGCAGCCGTGACCCTGCGGGGAATCAAACCAGCAACCTCTCAGTTATGAGCCCTGCTCCTTATCCATACACTGCACTGCTGCCTGTGATGATCATTATCATTATCATTACTATCATCGCTCTCAGCTGCCTCTAGCTGATGTGCCCAGTGGCCCTCTCCATCAGCGCCCCCTGCAGGTGGAGCGGGGCGGGTACTCACAGCGTTCAGGCCGCACAGCTGGTAGCAGGCCATGGTGACGGTGACGGTGATGACCTGCCAGCGCACGGCGCGGTTCCGGAGCAGCTCGGCCACGGTCACGAGGCGCAGGTTGTTCTGGGCGCGGCTCTCCATGTGGACCTCCTCCAGCTCCTGCGTCACGTCCTTCTTCCCCAGGAAGGCCTGGAACGCTGGGGACACCATCACACACACACAGTGTCATACACACTGTGTCACACACACACACACACACACACACACACACACACACACACACACACACTGCATCTCACACACACACACACACACACACACACACACACACACACACACACACACACACACACACACACACACACACACACACACACACTGCATCTCACTCACACACACAGTGTCACACGCGCACACAAACACACACTGCATCACACACATTCTGTCACACTTCACATCACATAAGAGTACTGTGTCATACACACACTCTCACACACACTGCGTCACACACGCCGCGACACACACAGCACAATGCAACACTACACAGAGCATGAGTCAGCTTGAAGCACTTTATCTGTGAGAAACAAACTAATCTTATACAAACTAATCAAATACACATCTTCAGAGTTCAGTAATGATGTGCATTCTGTATTTATTAATTCCTCAAAGCCAAGCATGATGGTGCATGGTGGTTAGATATAGATGAATATGCCACTAATTTAATGTCTTTAGAGCTGTGCTGGGAATAAGGAGGGAAGGTCCAACTCTAACACAGCAATCAGCAAACTGCCAGATGACAAGTTTTACTTAATATGTCCAACAGTTCATAGGCCAGAGAGCTACAGCATAGATAACAACTAACACGTTGTGACTTGGTCTTTGATAAAAAGGCCCAACAATGTTTTAACAGCAGTAACAACAGGGCTAGAGTTTTCTCTCTGCCAGCTACAATAGGAGCTGTTTCAAGTTGCACTTTGTACGTGCATGCATGTGTACATGCACGCATGCATTTGTGTATGTGTGTGCGCATAAATAATGCGAGTTCACTTGTGTGTGTCTGTATTCAGGCGGCCATGTGTATGTGTGCTCATATGTTCTTGTGTGCGGGTGTGCATGTCTCTGGCTGTGAAGTGCCATTGTAGGACGCTGCCTGTTGACAGAGGATCCAGATCCAGGCACAAAGACCAGCTTGAAGGCTGCTAGTTAGGAGGCACTTCTAAAGTACACAAGCTCAACCCTGAAAGATGACAGACGCTCTGAGGGGTATGCGCACTGCACGCCGTAGCTGGGCAGCTCAGAACCGCACGCCGTAACGAGGGCGGCTACAAAGCTGAAATACTGCAGAGAAGCAAAACTGGATCCCTGCAATTTAACCATGAAATATCAAACTCTCTCTATGCCAGGGCAAAACAAAGAATACACTCAAGATCAATTGATTCCACATCTGAAACCGCAGCAGATAGGAAGAAATATAATAAGAAATACAACTCAAAACTTCTCTGATCACCGGTGAATTATTGTATTCACAGCACACACTTCAGAGCCACCTGACCTGACTTTTTAAACTACTTTATACTTGCTGCCATGACTTCCGTTTGAGGCAATTAAAAAGTATTAAAAATTAAAGCCACTCTTTTGTCAAATCACTTTTATGCCCATATTGCCTGTGATTGAGTTCTTGACTCCCTGCTGTTTTAGTCTGTAGAGCTACATCTGATGCCCAAAGCATTAAAACCAGCCAACAGATCGCTGCATTAATTACTATGAAATTTGCATATGTATATGGGATTATGCCTTTCTCCTGAAGAATGTTTAAGAGATTAAAGATGCTTTAATCTGGAGGCACACTGTGTCCTGGGTGGGGGGTGGGGAGGGAGACACCGCTAGATATTGCTGCCTACCATGTGAAGGTCTGGTAATGAAGTTGGAAACAGCAGAGATATATAAACAGTGACAATCTCTGCGGAGCTCCTTTATTGTTGCTCACAAGTTTCAGAAAGTGGTACATGGTGGGCACAAGGCAGATGTCAATGATTACTGGCACACAAAGCTAACACCTTAAACAAAGTGTACTCACTCACCCTCGGCTCTGATGTTTATCCAGTGTGTACAAGCGGCAATGGAGAGAATCGAACAGGGGCTTTGACGTGAATGAACCAGAGAGGGAGGAGAGAGAGAGGGACAGAAAGAGATGGAGAGGGACATCACTAGAGAGAGAGGGAGAGAGAGAGAAAGGTGGAGGGAGGGATACATAGAGACAAGTCAGAAAAGAGAGATATTTGGAGAGACAAGGAGAGGGAGAGAGAAAGGGAGGGAGTAGAGATCAAGAGATAGGACAGACAAAGGGATGGAGTGAGACAGAGAGAGAGGGAGAGAGAGAAGGAGGGATATGCAGAGACAATGCAAAAGGAGTGAGATATGGAGAGACAAGGCAAGAGAGAGAGAGGGAGTGAAGAAGAGAGACAGAGAGGGAAAGAAGGAGGGGAAGACAGAGGAGACAGAGAGACAAGACATGTCAGAGAGGGAGGAAGAGAGGTCCAGGGTGTGTTCGGTAACGGCTGCAGACAGCAGGAGCCAGAAGGAAACACTGAAGCAGAATAATGTCCTGGCTCTATCAGCCAGGAGTCCTGCTGCAGGAAAGGGTGACGGTGGCGCAGAGAGAGAGCGGAGGCAGGTGCACACGTCTCTGCTCAGTCCCCCCATTCACCCACCACCACAGTCCCAGAGCAAGAGCCCGGTTTAAAATTCATTTTCTCCTGCCCAGGGGCAATGAAACATTTACCCGATTCCTTGAGCTCAGCAGCATATAAAATTGCAGAATCTAAATTTAAGTCAAAAGCGTCTTGGGAAAAATTAGCTGCAGAACCCAAATGCACAAAGGTCTGGGTTTTACACACACACACACACACACACACACACACACACACACACACACACACAATATGAACACTCTTTCAGCCTCAAGGAACCCCTTTCTCACAACGTCAGAACAGATATCACAACCAAAACCTGGATAGGGGTTATCATAGTTGTTTTGTGAAAACTGCTCACTGGTAGCTTTACTGAAGCTAGATATCCCTACATGCTCAATACCAGTGACATGGTGCAGTGACAGCATGAGGCGGGGTAGTCATCAAACACTGATGGCTGATGGCACATGTCATCACTACCAGTTTTTTTTTTATTACCCACAAAGCTCTGGCCAATCATCCAAAACCCAAACCCTGAGGAGGAATACACCTAAATATGCATGCGAGTTCCCTTCACCTCACAGCACGCTTAAATATGTATACAAGCCTGTTTCCAGAAATATGCACGCGAGTTCAAAGCCACAAAGTTTCTTTCAAGTGCGCGTGGCTTGTTTGTTTTTCATCTGCAACGCATCTCCGATGATCTCCGCGCCCCTCGAGGTCCCAGAGACACGCTCGGCAGAGAGAGAGCGGAGACTGCACCAGCAGATTCCTCTCTGATGGGGATGAGGGGAACTGCCCAAATCAAACAGGAATCAGACACTCAAATCAATAGGCGCTGTGGGATTTGACCAAGGCTCAATCAAGATGATCACATCGAAGGGCGGGATTAATTAAAAAGCTGATTGCTCCAGCTGTGGGGGGGGCGGACGACTAGAAGGTCATCATGTCAGTAATCCATGCAATACATTTCTATGTTATTCATTAGTTTTACTCTAATGAATGACTCTATTCACTAGTTATCACAATTTTTGTCTTAGCGTCAATGACAATAGTTGCACATGTATTGTTGTATTATGCTGGAAGTGTTTGCTGGATGATTGCAGTGTAATTGTAATGTAATGTATAATTAGTTTATGGTCACACATTTGTGATAGGTCAGTTAGAGTTATATTTAAACTGGTGAGTCGCTATTGCCATTAAATGCAAGAAAAAACCTGTAATGACTCTGATGTTTCTTAATATTACTGGTATATAATGACAAATGTGTGTAGCTAGGCAACCTCAAATCAATGACATCATTGCGAATGTGTCACTAATTGTCTATATATATACACTATATATACACTATATATATATATATATATATATATATATATATATATGGCGTGCTCACAGGACTATTCTCACCTAATAAAGACCTAATAGCTGAAATGTCATCACTGCTCACAGATAAATTCAAATAAATTACATGGGATTGTAATAGCAGTGTGGGTATTCTATTTCTGATTTTGCATTATTCTATTTATGCCGAGCACCTCGAAACCACAAAAAAAAAAAAAGACTCACAGTATCACTCGTGGTTTGGGAATATATGTGCATCCTTGGCCTGTTCTTCCATTCATTTTCTCGTAAAGATAGGTGGTTGCACCTGAATTGGGTCCTACTATTAAAAAAGGGATTTGAAAGCCAGTTACAACAGGAGGCACTCTGAGTGCCGTATCTCTCATTGCAGTGACGAGCATGATGGGGCTTCACAAAGCGATGAATCCTTGTACTACCACTTTAACAAACCGCTTCATTAATGATTGACCGAGTGGAACCAGTAAAAACAACCGGTTGTCAAGAACAAAGGGATCGGCACGGAGGAAATCGACACGTTATTAGCGAAGCAATTACTCAGCTCAGATGGCTACAGCGAGGCTTAGGGCCTCTCGAAGGCTTGCTCCCTCGTCACCGTTTCAAAGACGAGGAAGAGCTGACGTGCTGGTGGATGTCAAGGTGACAAGCTAAAAAGAATGAGGCCTTATTAATAACACATTGCATTTGTAATGCTGCTTTGAAAGTCTGCTTTGACCTTGCTCTGACCTTTAAAACAAGACAAAATGACGGGTGTACGAGATGGAAAACCGCTTTCTTCCCAGGATGGCACAGGCTTGGTCCTGGAAAGCCAGATTGCCTTCAGGGAGATTGAACCCTGGTCCAGGAGGCCAACAGTGTCTGCATGGCTACTCAAACCTGGCTCTGGAGGACCACAATGTCTGCTACTCAACCCTCATCCTTGAAGGCCAGAATGTCTGAAGGGAGATTAAATCCTGGTTCTGGGAGGCTGCACTGAGGATAAACAACACGATCCAGATATTTCAGGTAAAAGCTCAGCCTTGTACCCCAGACAAACTCAAGGCAGCCATCTCTGCGTGAAGCCCCGCGCTACAGCTCTGGCTGTGATTAATGCGATGGAAAGACAGGGCTGGTGTGATGAGTCAGCAGGCTTTAGGATCCAGGCCTGCAGTGGAAATGAGGCTGGAGAGGGCGGAGGATGGTGTTTCCTCCAGGCGTCAGTGTGAAAGCCGAGGCCGTTGGCACAGGTGCGTGACACAGATCCTGGCCCGAGCTCCAGGCTTCGAGGAAAACAGCCTAACTCAGATTTCTGGAACAGGCTACGGCACTCTGCTAGAAACTTCTGCAGCATTTGATCAAATGCTGTGAGAGGAAAAAAAAAAAAACAAACAAACAGAAAAAAACCTAACAGCATCCTTTTTTGATTTGACAGTCCTCTCCATTGTGCATTTCTCTCAACCTCATTCTGTCAGAAGCCCTTTTTTCCCCTGTTCTGAAGCACAGAAACATTGGCAAAGTTCAATCAATCGCACCCCCCCCCCACATCCACTGTAAACATGGACACAGGATGTTCCTGCTCCTCTTGTTCTGACCTAGCTGAGCCTTTGGGGATTACCATCGATGAAGTGTGATGCTCTTCAAACGTTACAGGGCTAAAAGCACAACATCTACCCTTTCTCTGCTTAACCTATCCTTTCACATAGGAAATGTCTGATGAGACCCCTGTTACTGATCTATCCTCCACAGTGAAGCAGTAGTAGTCATATATATGTGTAAATAGTGTTGGAAAGATGAAACTAATGGGTCACTCCAAACAATCCATATCATGTTATGATATGTCATCCATAAATTTGAATTGTGAATACGTATGTCTGCGTGTGTGTGTGTGTGTGTGTGTGTGTGTGTGTGTGTGTGTGTGTGTGTGTGTGTGTGTTTCATGCACATGTAATGCATACAAATATTGGAGAAAACAGCATGAACGTAAATGGCAATAGTCACATAGAATGTCTGGAGTCATCAGGATGGCAGAATAATATGCCACAAGTACAACTCAATAAAGGGGAAATAATTTGACAATGTCTGTAAAATAAGAATATCAACTCAGTAATTGTGCTTTGCATGCTTTGGAAAAATGAACTAAAATGACTTCATAAAGGTGACAAATGAACATCTTCGACTTGATAAAGACCAGTGAGGGTGAAAGATTAGTCTGTCTAAGTTGGTTACGCCGTTCATTTTACTAAAAATGTTATGCTTTGAGACAACAAAAGGAGTTTAATCTGTTTGTGTTATAAATATATACCTCCATGAACAACTATAAGAAACTATAAAAAACTATTTCTTCCCATCATAAATTTAAATTGTACTGGGTATGTTTCCTCGACATTTTGGTCCTAGCGCATTCTGTATTGCTATATTGCTTTGCTTTAGGCATTTTGATATTTCGGCCTTTTTTTGTATTGCAGAGTGTAACTGGGGTGGGCAGCCAGAAATAGTAATACTTGAGCATGACAAATATGTCTAAGAATTGGGGAAATAGAAGGTCTGTACATATCGCAGACTAGGCTCTTCTCAAAGCAGTAACCCTTGCACTCCTGCAGGGGCACTGGGGACAGCGACTGCTGTCCTCACACGCACACACACTGCTTTTCACACTACAAATCCCACAATGCTCCGGTGTGAAGCAAACACAACACAACAGGAGGAGAGGTGTCTCTCTGCCGCCTTCACCTAAGCGGCTCTCAAGGCAACTGTCAACTCGCAGAGTGGCTCAGGGTTTAGAAACAAAGAAACCCTGCTGACAAACCTAACCTACCCCTAACGCCAGCAATCAAGCCCATCTGTTCAGCTGCTGCGGGCTTCTGGTCATTGTCAGCTGGTGACACGGCTGGGGACGAGCCCGGGAATGAACGACTCAGCTGGCTGAATTACCTGGAAGGCCCCAGCGTGTGTGTATTTCTATGTGAGAATGCACACACTTGTGCTTGTCAGTGTGAGTGTGCACACTCACACACACTTATCTGTGTGAGAGTGCATGCACACACGCTTGTCTGTGTGAGAGTGCATGCACACACGCTTGTCTGTGTGAGAGTGCATGCACACATGCTTATCTGTGTGAGAGTGCATGCACACACGCTTGTCTGTGTGAGAGTGCATGCACACATGCTTATCTGTGTGAGAGTGCATGCACACACGCTTGTCTGTGTGAGAGTGCATGCACACATGCTTATCTGCGGAAGTGCGCGTGCAGGTGTGTGGGGTACCTTTCTCGGCCCGGGCCTCGTCCCGACGCTCCATCAGCAGGTAGCGGGGGCTCTCCGGGAGGAAGGGCAGCACACAGAGCTGCAGCAGGGCCGGGACCGCCAGGAAGGCGAACAGGAAGTTCCACCTGGACTCCTAAACACCCCGCCCCCCAGGAGAACAAGAGTCAGTCACTACTCATTACAAACGACATGAGACAGGGCGACACCTGCGGAGAGAGAGTGCGTGAGCAGACAGTACAACAGCGAAGCCTTCCGTCATGTAACCTCCAATCGTTTTTTGTGTTGCTGTTCCCGGAGTAATCTCCCCCTCCATTTAAGAGCCTGGGTCCTGATGCATCATTCATTACTCTAACTGCCTGTCCCTCTAATGCGTCTCTTGACCCCGTTCTCCGCCGAGGAAGGAATCAGAATTGGAGGAACAACTTTTTAAAGGTTGAGCTCGAAGAAACATTTCAGGAGATCAAGTTGGCTGCTTTCCCAGTGCAGCCTGCAAGTTCAATAGAGCCGGAACACGTCTTAAATATTCATGCTCTTCGGTTTTGGGTTTGCGAGGCAGAGGGGCACGCACTCCCAAGAAGGGCATGGAGCACCGATTGGGGTCATCCAAACTGCCGCTCTTCTCCCAGGATGAGACATTTTTGGATCGATTTGCAAAAAGTCACAAACCTAAAGGGACAGGTCCAGTGAGCCCTGCCACAGCAGGATTCAGCACACTGGACCAGAACTGCAGCGTCAGAGCAGCGTTCGGATCAGTACTCCTGAACGAGAGAGGCAGGGTTTCAACCCTGCTACATCCATCTGAAAGTCGCCTGAAAGAGACAGGGTTTCAACAGCAAATGGGCCAGTTTGACAGTGAGAAACAGCACAACAGAAAGTGAGAATACAGAAAGAGCCAAACAGCTGCTGTAGGAAGTTTGCATCAAACTAAACTAGGAATCAAAGAATCCCAGCACTGGAGGAAATTATAACTACAATATACTACATTATAATTGCTTTTTGTCAACACTATTAGAGGGCTCCACTGACACATTGTGTAATTAATCATTATATGGCAGTATGTTTTTTTTTTTTTTTTTTTGCCATTTTTCTGTCCTTAATTTAAAACCTCTCTGATTACAGCTCTATTGCCTGAAACCAGGCCAGTGCAGCCTTATAAACCTAGTACTGGTGTCATTTGCTTAATAAATCAATTGTACATTGTATGTTTTTTTACTGAAATGCCCGCAGTGGAGCCATCTGTCTTAGGTGTTCTCAGAGTTTTTAATAAAAAGGAGTCCATTCATTTGAATCACCAGGACTGGCAGACATAAAAACACATGGAGTCAATTCTTTACTTATGATTGTTTGATAACATTGCCTACAATATTTATTTATTATAGTGTTCTCAGAGTTTTACAAAAAAGAGTCCATTCATTTGAATCACCCTGGCAGACATAAAAACACAGAGGTTTTCCAGATTGGGAATCATTGCCAGAAAAACCCTAGTGCATTTTAAGTCAAGGTTGTAATAAAGCACTGTTTGTATTCAAATATATATACAAGTATATATACAACAAAAACCACAACCAAACCATCATCATCATCATCATCATCAATATAATCAATCAAGCAATCAAACAATCAATCCACTAAAAATTTCACTCATCCTAATTCTTCATAATCCTTAGGTCTAATTCCTTAATTTTGGCCTTAGTTACAGAATAGATCAGCACCAATGTTGTTTTCTTCTAGGAAAACAGTTCTGTGTGCAAGCACAAAGCAAAGTCTGTCCTTTTGACACAGAGAGAATCGCGTGTGAACTCCAGATTCACACATCAGTGAACCAGGCTCCAGCCATCACTCAATACACCATACACTGCCTGAAATAAAATCAACACTTTCACTGCAACCTCTAGCTATAGATCTGGATCAATCAGCCACTGAGAGGCAAAATGCAGAAGGAATAAAAAAGAAAAATGGTCACCAACTATCTGGATGTGTGTCCACATTTGATTTGATATTATCTGATGGATTTTGAATTAATGTCTAATATGCACTGTGTTTCGTAGTTAGGCTCTGATCCAGGTGCAAATCATACGTTTGGGTGAGGGAGCTCTTACTGTGCAGTGTAACAGCAGGGAGATCCAGGCAAAACAAAAGCCGTCCCATTCATTTCTCTGTGCTTTTGTCATGCAGTTTATGAATATTAACACAACAGCTGAGCAAATCACATCCCATTTGCCTGCAAATCCTGATGTAAACATGTATATCTGCCCCATTCATATCACTGTACAAGCCCTGTGCCTGCTAACCTGTCAACATAAGGCTTCACAGTGCAGATGAAAACATTCCTTATGAAAGTATACAATCCCAAACATGTCATGTTGTGTGAACAGGAAAGGATGGATGTGGAGCCCTTAACTGTAAGGCTCGGGGTTCAATAAAAACATATCCTCTTTTTCTAGGTGATTATCTCCTGTCAGTCACACTCTCTGAAGTCTGCGTTGACACCTCTCCATATCTGTTTCAGGGATGCCCACAGTTGTACTGTAGCTCTGTAGTTGTACTGACAGGTCCCAGGGGGAAACAGACTGGTTCTCTATTTTAAGCTTAAGTCTTACACATGAGACATGTCAAGGCAGAACAAATCCAATTGTCTTCCACAAAAAAGAAAAACAAACAAAAATAATAATAAAAACAGACTGAATATGAACATAGTCAATTGCAAATTCAATCAAAGAGTACGCATACAAGAACCTACAATGTGCCCCAGAATTCCCTGAGGAGTTTCTCACCTCAAGTTTCAAATTTTATTTTAGAGATAAAAAATAAAGCAACAAAACAGCATGATAATTATTCTGTCAGCCACATTAAACATACCTGCAGTAGAATATGTACAGATACTGTGAAGGAATAAATTTCATGCGCACAGACAGACAGACAGAAAGACAGACAGGCAGACAGGCAGACCTGCAGACAGACAGGATAATCCCTGGATAACAAAAGACTCTTGCAAAATAAAACACCTTAGTTACCCAATTACAGTCTTATCAAAAGCAACAGAAAGTAGAATCCTAGAAAACAGAACCTTTCGATAAACTTCTGACAGCAGCTGCTTGGAGGTATTTTACCCAGCAGAAAGCAGCAGACAGGTAATAAACGTGAGGATTTTTAGATAAAACACACAGCACACATTCCCTTGATCTGAGGGGAGACGGTATATCACACAGTACACCACTGAGCTGAGATTTATACCTCCAACAAAACACACTTCAGACAACGGAAATGTCCTACTGATGGGGACCTGAAGTGACAGGGCAAATTTCACAGTACTTTCCCAGACAATTCTGAAACGTAAAATTCAAAACTACTCTCTGCGTTCACTTACGGACAATACTGGGAAACAGAAAAAATGGAAATAGATGGAGAAGTGAAGAGACCCTAGTGAGAAACTACAATTTGCCTTTATCCCCTCTATTTGTCTGTGCAATGATTCTGACTTCATGACTTCAATCTGAAATAGTCTATTAGTGACACACGGAGGCTTTCAGTCCCAGTAATACAGAACCTATCACTTCAGAATAAGGCGTCAAAGCAAAGAAAATATACAATCAAAGTTAAGTTTGTGGACATTTCTGCTTTCCAACTGATGGACTAAAAGAAAACACAATACCGCAGCTCACATGCTCAGACAATATGTCTTCAACATCACACATTTAGATCACATCTGCTCAGTGTGATATCACACACAGATCATGTCTGCTCAGCATGTCGACACACATTCAGATCATATCTGTTCAGTTATTTAATTCTTGCATTTTTCCTCTTTTTTCACCCATAACTTTTGTGTTCACTACAACATCCTCTGCTTGTGCACAGGCACCCTGGATTTTAGAAAATTCAATCCTCTGATACACATGCAAACTACACACCCTACAGTGCACCAGGAGAAAAAACCTTGGACAGAGGAAAGGTTCTTCCTCCTGATACCATCTGAGCGACTCGTAGGCACCTGTCAAGACACTGGGTGCTGAGAGAGTTGCAACAAGGGAACGATAGCCCACGACATCCCCCTGACACCAATGGGCAGAATAAAGCAAAACTGGGCTCCCCTGCTGCAGAATTCCTGTCATTGTCAATGAAAGACACAGCTCAGATTGGAACACAGGGCTGTAGGAGCACTCAGGAGACTTTGATTGTGATGTCACAGGTGTCCACACCTACACCACTATGATCTACAACACATCTTCTCTCCTCAGATGACATCACAGAGCTGTCCCACAGTGTGCCCGAAGGCCTTTGGTCTCCTGATCCTTCAACAGTCCCCTTCATTAAGCACACCAGCGATTCAATATGTGCGCTTATTCCACAATATAATGATATATCCACAATGTATGGTGGCTGTGTAAGACCTACAGTAAGCCCTGCATAACAGTGATAGCCATTCCTCATTAGGCAACCTGTGCAAAGAGCACACAGCATGAAACAAGATGCCTTTGTCACTGGTTCCTATTCCTGCACAACAGGAAGGTTTAAGAGAAGCAGGTTTGCCTCACTGTGTCTTTTATAGGAGAACAGAGGAGGAGACAGGAGGAGTATCCTTCAGAAGCAGGGAGCATGCAACATGCAACTGTGTCTTTTATACTTATAGTTTATACTTGTATTTCTTGTATTACTTGCTGTTTATGTTACGTGTAACATTGCAAAGCTTTCTGGATTCTGTGATCTAGTGACTGTGATGTATGATAGTAACTTTAATGGACACATTTCTGTTATTTTGTGCTGGAAGTCGCTGTGGGTGAGACCATCTAAATGAATGCTAAATGAATGCAGCGTAATGTAATGTAGAATCAGAGGAGGAAACGGGAGAAGTGTCCAGCAGAAGCAGGGAGCAAGCGGCGGCATGCGACTGCGTCTTTTATAGAAAGAGAGGAGGAGACGGGAGAAGCATCCCGCAGAAGCAGCAGCGCATGCAGCGGCATGTGACACCGCAGCTCCGTCGCAGGCCAGAGGGGCTCGCAGTCAGAGGACCGGCGCAGCGGTGAGTCAGTGACTCACGAGAGATGGATGACTCACTCCGAGGATGTCACGCCCCCTTAGTGGGGAACGTGCGGCACCTCATCTCATTTAATCCTGGGGGGGGTTGTGCGTCTTATCTGCCTCTCTGGAACCAAAGACGTCAGAACTTTCCTTCAGTCCTCTGTAGCCGAGACAGTCTACTACTTCTGTACTTGCTACTTACATGCAAGTCTCTCTAACTGCTGTAATATTTAAAATATATACATTTAAGATGACAGTGATTACAATCAACAATTGTCCCTAACTTTGACCAGCAAATGCTACTTTCTTATCACAATCACTTATCATTCTTTTCAAAAAAAAAAATGCTTTTGATGTAGAAAACTGACAGTGGCATTTAACTGCTGGCCGAAGCTAGGGACACATGCTGATTGAATTTGGGCTTACATTAAATGCATTTTCATTTACCCACATATGCACATTTGCAATTGGCCAGTGGTGAAGTGGGCTTCTGTGGTCCTGGGGTGCACAGGGACTGCCGCCTGCGTTAATGTCGGGGGGGTGCAAGGTAGGCATGCACCTGAACTCACTACTTGGGACAGGAAGCCAGCTTACCTGGGTGTTCCAGAAGGAAATCAGTTGCTAACTGAAAGCCAGCACCAAAAACAGTGCTGAAGCACTTGAAGGCCAAAGCAGTTCATGGATAGAGTGACACGTATGTGGGGGAAAACGCTTTTATTTCTCTTTTCTGTGGACGCTCTCACCCAGGGCACGGTGCAGCTGAGACAAGGCGCCTCCATGGCAGCATTCCGGGTGGGACTCAAACCTACAACCTTCCGGTGGTTCATTGTGTTGCTCCCTTAACCGGCCCTTTAATCTCTCTAACCTGACCTCGGTCCATATGGCTCTGTAATAACCGCAAGCAGGTTCCCTCCGGGGGTCCCGCGGCTGCCCGTGGGGCCGAGATTCTGACGCCACCGCCTCCCGCTCAGTGGACCAGAGCCAGCTGGAGGACAGGACGGGGCTGTGCCTCACCTCACTACCTGCCCTGACTGCAGATTACTCCCGCCCCGCTGCACTCAGCCTCGCCGACATAACGGGACACGGCTTGCGAGGCTCGGTGTGGCCTGCTCCCGGATGGAGGTTTTAAAGGTTTTTGTTGGTGGGAGGTGGTTTTATTTTAATACAACGAAGGAAGAGATAAACAGGAAGGGGAGGACATTGGCTGGAAAAGGGAAAGCGTGCAAATTCAAGCCTGATTTTACCAATTCACAGCACCCCAAACACTGAGAGCTGCCAGTCAGCTGCTTCTCTCACACTTACCCTTTTCATTCGCCCGAGGTGAATCTCTTTTTCCCCCCCTTATCAAAAATGTAAAGTAGGTGCAATTTTACTGATACAGATTGAAATGTGCGTGGGTATGATGTACACGATGTTCATTGGCTTGTTCTTACACTGAGCAGTGTCCGTGCCAGAGGCATATTCATTTCAGCATGTGGGTTATGTTCTTGCTCTATTCAAATCTCATTTAGTTCTTGAATTTGATATTGTGCTCATCTGCTCTACGCAAGTGACCATATTAAGGGCATTAGCGGAATTACATGATGATGAGACCAACAATGATGAAGATAAGACATAATGCATAATTGATGTTGGACAATGATCATGTACAGACACAGCCAGCCAGATATCAGTTCTATCAATTTATTCTAGTGTATATAGTCCCATTATTAAATTATTTCCTCAAGAGACTAATAACCATGTTTTGGAATCACAGACTGCACACTCTGCTGATCCCATAAATCTCACAATGACAGCCTGTGCACACAGAGGAGCACTGAGGTGAGACGAATGCAATCCCCCAAAACAATCCCACACAGCCAGCTTTACACAAGTCTATTGCGGCTATTTTTCACACTACAGGTGACACAGCACACTGCAGTGGAGTGGGCTCTCATTGGAGGACAGGTGCTACTCTGCTGACATCATTCATGCCACTCAAAGGTGCCTGGCGAATTGATGACAGGAACCCTGACAGACATGCCGACACAGTCAAACGCCTTGCTGACTGAGCCACTCGGAGCGTCAAAGGAGTCGTTTCAATAAGTGCACTTAAACAAGTTAAGTGTGCTTAAAAGCTTAAGAAATGCTTCAACAAACACTGACATAACAGCGACCCAGCTCTTAAACCCTCTGAAGTCATAACAATACCAGCCTCTTTTTTCAGCGTACCGTGTGCCCACTCACAGATGAAATTAGAGGCGAAATACCCACTCATTTTCTCGTGCTTCCAAATGACAGACGGTCATAAACACATCTCTGTGTGAACCCTGAACTGCATGGGTGACCTCAGCCCTCTGCTGCTGCTCACCTCCTTTCTGCAGCTAAAAATACACAACTACCTTGACATTAAGAAGTAATGACTCCTCATTACAGACAAAAACACCCTATCTGCATCTCTTTTTCACATTGCATTAAGCTCATTCGCTAAGTCTGCCCTTCCTCAAAAATCCCCCGTGGTACAGAAGCTGCTGGAATCAACTGGAGTGGTGCTACTAAAGGTGGATACTGCCCAGGATGAGAGCCCAGAGGTTTAAAATTAAAAAAAAAAACATGCATGGAAAACAGCTGTCTGTCATACCCCTGAGAACGGTCCTTCACACTCAAATGGTTCTAGGGGAAAAAAAGAACAAAAGGTTGAATTAAGCACTCTGTGAATTAGCCCATATTCCAACCAGCACAGTGCAGACACTGACGTCATCTGCATTAGCTAATCTCGTCATTTCAATGAGAGATCTCATCTGCACTAACCAAACAATCTCATCTGACCAAGTCAAACTTCCTTTTGTCAGCAAGTAGTCTGCTCTGTACAGACCCATCCCATTCTGCTCAAGAAGAAACCTCATCCTTTACTAACCAATTACGGTCCTTCAACAGGACAACTGTTTGTATAATTCTCATGCCTTCTACCAAGTCCCATGTCCGCTGACTCCATGTGGGTGCAAAGGAGTGGATCACACTGCATGAAACAAAGGTGAGAATGCCCACAGGTGCACTAACTGTAACGTACCGAAAAAGACAAACAGATCTTACTGAGGAGATGCCTTTTACACAAGCTCACTTTCAAAGCGCAAATCGGTCCCAAATCTTATATGTACAATCTTATATGTTGTCTAAAATGCATTTCAAATGAAAATAAAGTGAATGAACTTTAGGTGCACTGCAGCAGTGTGCAGACTTCACGTCTTTCTATAACAGGCCTGAACCATTTCCTCGATGTCTGAGAACGATGCGTCTGAAGTCCACTTGGCCCGGAGCCAAAACCCCTCCACAATGCTAGGACTGAATCAGCTCTGTGCCCGTAGCAGTGAGCATGACGTCTGACTGGCTCTCAAGTGAGTACGACTGAATGATTACTGAAGCGAATCCATAAAACCCACCTCCCTCCCTGTTTTGTGTTTCTAATCTATGTTTCTGGTGCTTATAAAAAATTCCGCCGTTTATTTTTTTTACTGCACAAAACACACTTAAAAAAAACAAGAGGCAGAGTGAGCATAGCAAAGTAGAAGAAAAAGCAGGGAGAGGAAGCTGGAGACTGGCAGTGGCGTCCTCCTCGTTTCTGCTGACTGTTTTCACTCAGTGAGCCAGTGAGGGGGAGCAGAGGATGACGTATTTGTTTAATCTGATGAGTGTGTGTTCCGCTTGCCCTGTGGCCAAATAAACACCTGGCCAATGATTTTGCTTTGTGTCTGCCAGGGAGAGCATGTCACAACACTGAATATTTATACCGTACGTCACGTCCAAGTATATTTAAATGTTGAAATATTTATACTGTATTAATATCTTATGAATGCCCGACTTAATACCATATTAATTCATACTTTCTCTCCATGAAAAGATTTTCAGCCAGTGTTCCAGAATGTTCTTGAGGAAATAGGATTCATGACCCGGCTTACGAAGGGTTTCTAGAGATGCATGGTGCATAAACAAACCGGGACCTAATTACTAATGCATTAAATGTTCAGAGCAAACGGAGGTGTTTTCGATAGTGTTTACGGAATACGTTAAACTGCACTCTCTAAAATTTGCATGTGGGTTTCACTTTTGAACGAATCCCACACTCTGGCTCACAGGAAGTAATACCACCTTGCCTGCTGCATCTCGCCCTCCCTGCGCATCTCTGGCTGGGGAGACAGTGAGGTGACAGGCGGCTTTAATTCAAACACAACCCATCGCGCGCTGTGCACAGAGCCTGTGTCTACAGAGAGCTCGAATATTACACCTCGGTAAACATTCAGCACCTCGCTAATAAACTGCAACTGTTTGGTCCAGCTTGGGATAAAGTAAACAAAGCAAAGAGAACAAACAAACAAAAAAACATGCACAATAGAAGGATTTTTTCAGTGGGATGCTTTGCCAATGCAAAGGTTAATTACTGCTAGTTGCTAATTACTGATGATGTACTGAGAGCAGATGTTGAGCAGCTGACCGTCACCACAGTGAAACCTGCTGCTGCTGTGTGAAGGGACTCCGGGTGGGAGGACTCCCCTATCACGACATCATTCATTGATCTTGCAGGGTATTTCTGTCTGACTGCAGAAACCAGACAACAAATTAAGACATTTGGGGACATAAAGAGGGAGGTGATTAAAAAGAGAAGCTTAAATTAGTTTAATGAGTGATGGGTGATATATTTGGGCATGGGTCTGGATTTGCAATAATGTCACTAACTCCCATTAAACAGCCTGTGGTTCTTAAAGTTATTAAAGTTATTTTTATCAATACCACTTGGAGGTCTATTGAATATTTACATATCTGGATAACTATCTCATTAATGGAGCACTCTGCCAAATATATTTATATTTTGATGTTTCCTTGACAGAAAGATGATCTCTCCTGTTTGTCTCTGCTGTTGCCAATCATTATCATTATTTGAGCCATTTATACAGCTGGATATTTCCAGTTGCAATTCAGGCAAAATATTGTTCTCAGCAGTGATGCTGAGAACTAGTTTTGAACTAACATCCTTCAGGCTAACGGTAGCTTTCCCTAATTTACCCACATACACTAAAATATGCACTGATTTCATGTCATACACCCACTCACAACCTCCACACTGGCTTACCGACTCACCTAAATGAGATACCTGTACTAGACTAAAACACCTGAACGTTTTTAGAGTCTCTGAGGGGTGACTGCCAATCAAATTAATCACACAGTGTGGCCTAGTGGTAAGGAGCAGGGCTCGTAACCCGCTGGGGCACTGCTGTTGTACCCTTGGGCAAGGTACTTAACTGAAAATTGCCTCAGTAAATATCCGGCTGCATAATTGGATAACATGTGAGAATTGTAACCTATGCAAGTCCCTCTGAGCATCTCCTAAGCAACTAAATGTAATTTATGAAAGGCCAGAAATGACACTGTCTCAATATCTACACAGTGACAGAGAAGTCACTCCAGCCAAAGTCTAACTTCACTTCTTCCTTCGTGCAGACTTAAGTCATGGGATTCAGCTACTAAATTTTAGAGGCTTTTTGGGGCTTGATTCCTTAAATGACCCCAAAGTGAACATGGTAGATATATCAGAATCAGACTCCCACCACCATCTCTCTTCTCTCCTCTCTCTTCTTCGTGTTAAATCCCATTAGCCACTGGGATGTGACTCAAAGACCTGGCACCTGCGAAAGTGACAGTTACGGTGACATGACAAGTGTTTGACACTCTGCCCTCTCTGATTGGCCAGCAGCCGAGTAAGAGGTTAGGATGTGTGTCAGGAGGAGAAACAGAGGCCACTGCCATGGAAACGACTGTCACAGCTGCAGAGGGTAAACGGGCGTACAGTGACTTTGCTGTCACTGCTGTCGTTCTTATCCAGGACAGTGGGGCAATCCCACAATGCACCTGTGAGCCCTTAACTTTCTGCCCGCATTGGCCGCTCGCAGGCAGAAGGTGACTGCCGCGAAGTAAGCAGAGGCACCGATGCACTTTAATAAAACACCTTAATCGGTGTGGACAAGCTCCAAGGTCCCAGAATGAATCCGTCCATCAACTATAACGGCAATTAGATTAGCAGCAATGTCAATTAGGCAGACCTGCACTGAGACACTGAGATCAGCTCCCACCTGCAAAACAGGCTGAGAATTTCACTTCAGAAGGAATTTTTCCTATTTACGGATCGACGCTCGCAATTAGTGTCTGGGTTGGGTGTAGGGAAAAAAGGCTGGGCGCTGGGAGGTTGCGGGTTTCAGTCCAGGATGAGACACTCATGTTGTATATGAGAGTATATATGGGTTGTATCTGAGGAAAACAGATAAGAATGTGAGGCAAGGTAGAGCAGCACTGGAGGTATCCAGTGCTGTCCTGTAGCCAAACAGCTCAGAACCACAGTTCATTTACCTTTACACTGCTCATTTTCACATTTTCGGGAAAGAACAATAATGAAATGAATACACTGACAGCTGCAGTGTGTTGATTGGCGTTTAGCCGGTGGAGGGGGGCGGGAGAGCTGGGATGAATGAATTTCAGCTGCAGCAGGTTTCTGTAAAGTGTACAGAGCTCTGAAGGGGCCAGGTTTTACCACAGAGTCAGGAGAGTCATGAGGCCGTGTAGCACCACAGACAGGAGGAGGAGAGCGGTGCACCCGGAGACACCATGGCCTCCCACTCAGAGGCAGAGCACCACACACACTAATCTACTTCAGTACACGCACGCACGCGCACACACACAAACACACACACACACACACACACACACACACACACACACACACATTAATCTACTTCAACACGCACATGCACACACACACACACACACACACACACACACACTAATCTACTTCAGTACGCACGCACACACACACACACACGCGCACACACACACACACTAATCTACCTCAGCATGCATACTAATCTACCTCAGCATGGACACACATATATAAATTAATCTACTTCAACAAACACACACTTACTAATCTACCTCAGCATGGACACACATATATAAATTAATCTACTTCAACAAACACACACTTACTAATCTACCTGAGCGGGTGCACACACACACACACACACACACACACACACACACACACACACACACACACACGCAGAGATCATTAATCTGCTTCAGCACAGCCAACACTTGACTGTATCTCAGAGAGACCGCATACACGCACCCATACACCCCCACACGCCCACACACACAGATCATTAATCTACTTCAGCACAGCCAACACTTCCCAAAGCAGCTTGGAGAGCCAACACACACACACACACACACACACACACACACACACACACACACACACACACACACACAGATCATTAATTTACTTCAGCACAGCCAACACTTCCCACGGCAGCTTGGAGAGCCCACACAGAAACACACACACACGCATACATACACATACACACACACACGCACACGCACACACTCACATAACACACACACTCACTCAACACACACACACTCAACACATGCACACACAGCACACACACGCGTGTATGAGTGAGTATGTATGTGTCTTTGCATACATGCTCACTCATACACACATCACACTCAGTCAAAGCGTTTATTGTCATACTCACACTCACACATATATGCATGCACACACAGACAGACGCCAACAGGCGCACGCGCACACGCACACGCACACGTGTTAGCCAAGCTGAGGCCAGGTCAATCCTTCCCCACAGACAGGGCTAGAGTGCTTTTCATTTTACGTTTTTTTTTTGTATTCTGTGACCTATTTCTACAGCAGGTGTGTTTAAAGCCGGCACGATTCAGGTGACTCATTTTACCCCTCTCAAGGCAGCTGATCCCTGCTCCACATTCCTGACCTTAAAATATGTAGTTCAATTTCAAAAGAATGCCTCCATCTGTGACCATGAATCTTTTTTCCCCTCATGAGAAATGAAAAATTAAAACACTTTATTCAAAAGGAGAGTCAAGCAGCCAATCACTAAAAAACTGCTGGAGAAAAAAGGGAGCTGTTTTTTATTCAAAGGATCAGCGGAGTGCCTGTTTCACCCTTTTCCTGCTTTTGATCTGATGAGAGAGAATCCATAAGCTCTCATTAAACAGTAAAAACGAATTTCCTTAGCGCCCGCGGGCACAAGGCGAGATCGGAGGAGGGAACAATAAATCTGCCTTTTCAGACAGGTGATACGCAGATCGCTCCTTAGAAATAAAAGTGTTTCACAGCCCCACTTTCATTCAGACTCTCCGCTTTATGTTCCCTTGTGGGAGACAGAGCCAAGCTTCCCGTGCCCGGACTGCACCTGAAACGCCACGGAAAGGCTGGAGAACCAACCCAGGGAACACCAACGGGGGAAGGAGGGAAAAGGGGAATACTGGAAGATGAAACCGCAGAGAGGAGAGGCAAAAGCTGGCCCAGAAAGCCCTGGCTCTCTCACCCGCTCTCTGTCCCACTGTGTCCAGCTTCAAGCACCGTCACGACCTTTCACACACGCAGTGGAGCTCGTCCCCTCTAGGGGGCGATCTTGGGAGGCTGCTTGTATAAAACACCAACATCTTAGTGGCGTACCAATGTATTTGCCAAAGTGGGCAGACTGTCGCGTCAATATTATTTCTTTCTGGAGACATTTTTAACAATATTATCCATTTATACAGCTGGACGTTTACTGAGGAAATTGTGGGGTAAGTACCTTGCCCAAAGCGTACAGCAGCAGTGCCCCAGCTGGGGCATCGAACCAGCAACCTTTCATTTGCAAGCCGCCCTGTCTGCTTTGGGGGAGAGACGTCCGCTTGCCTTTTCCCACGGCTGCTGATGCTGCACCACCACGGCCTCCCTCCTGCCTGGTGCTAGTCCCACACCACCCAGCCTACCTGGAGCAGTTGCTTTATGACCCTGGGAGGGCCCCTGGGACTCCCGCCATGGGGGCGAATCGCTGAGTGCTGGTAATGTAATGCTCGTAATGTAATGTAATGTAATGCTGGTGAGAGTGGAGGCTGGGGAATGAGGTCTCGGGTCAGGTCTTGTGGTGTCGGTCCACACAAAAATGAACAAATGGCATTTATAACAGAGTCAACCTATTGCATTAACCAGGGTCAGGTACATTAATGGCTTTTTCAAGTACAGCCCATGTGTTCTAAATGAGCAGCGCGTCTCAATCATGAATCCTTCACGGTGCCTTTTGTTTACCTCCTGGTGTATTTGCAGGTATGTCAGGCAATACATCAATGTCACCACCGTGGCATTTGAACCAAATGGCTTTAACTGGGGAATGCTGGTGAATTTCATTTAGCACTACTGATGTGTAGGCAGCTTTTTTACAGGTTAACAGTACAGTCATGTAGCCATATACAGTCATTTATATAAATTAGAGCTATTAATAATGAGAGCAATTGAATCCAATATTTGTGCTGAAGGAAGTAACATATAGTGAAGCATGTAACGTGCTCAGTACCAAAGAGAAGGGCTGTAGTTTGTTGGGAGCACCAGCACCGAGCCTTAAGGGTGAATATGACGAGGATTTCCTCACTTACAGAGGTGGTGCTGCAAATCGACTGAAATGCAGTCTGGTCAATAAAAGGGAGGTACGCTAACCTTCCCCGCAATTCTAAACCAGTCCAGTGTTGTAACTGATGTTGCTGTTTAAAATCAAGAACGGCCCTCCCCTGAGCGCTCCATGGGCAGTTCTTTTGATGTTCCATCAGAATCGACAGCCGTCCCCATGGAGACGCGTGCATCAGTAATCAGTGCATCTTTAGGCGTTCAGCGGGTCACAGTCAGGGTTAGTCTGTGTCTAGTTTAGCTGCTCTCCAGTCTGACTGCATAAGTGATTCCAGGCTGTGAAATCCAGCCAAACACCAGATCTAGTAGTGTTGGTTTCAGCTTTCTCATTAGCGTTCTGAAGCCTGGAAAACCAGTGATTTCATTCACCCTCATCCTTCTCAGCTACCACTGGGACGCTTCCCCACTCTGATTAAAGCAAGCAAAGCTGTCGCCAGTTCTCTCCCTGCTGAGTGTTAAGTATTTTTGATAAATGCGATAATCTTGAGGCAGTGCATGTCCATTCTAAACCTCCACCACTCAGACGGAAACATTATGTCTCGAGCTGATTGCGCGTTCAGGCACCAGCCTTGAGTAAAGACCTTTGGCTGTGTCCTAACACATCATCAGACTGCGCCGCTCTCACTTCAGCCCCCACGCCTGTCTTCTGACATACCTACCGGTAGTAATATCATCTACCAGCAGGGGCTGGGAGACAGACCTCATACCCTCCCAGCCTCAGTGCTCTATGGATATGTTAAAACGAGCGGCTCGTAATAACAGTTGCTGTCCTCATAGGTGCCATGCTCATCACTCACCACAACAGTCTGATACAGCGGTTCAGAACTGGGCTGGTAACACAAAGGTTGCCAGTTCAATTCTGGTTCAGGGGCACTGCTGTTCTACCTTTGGGCAGGGTCCTTAACCTCAGTTGCCTCCGGTAAATATCCAGTTGCATAAATGGATAATGTAGAAGCTGTAAGCTGTGCTCTGGAGTGTTAAGTGCTAAGCAAACGTAATGCAAGTGTAATGTCTCTCTCTTTAATCTGAGACTAATGCCAAACAACTACCCATCCCCTCAAACAAACCCCAACCCTAACCAACCCTAACCAACCCCTGCCACCTTGCCCATCACCCCAAATATTTATACATACAAAGCCCCTTCTGTCCCTTTCAATTCAAATCACTGTCCATCAGAGGCAGCTTTGGCCTGTGGGAAAGACGGCCATTCCCTGATGGTAACGGCGTCCCCCGGCACCCTCTTGAGAGGGACAACTTTTTCACCGCAGCGTTTGACGCACTGTTTGAACGCCACACTGTCAGTGAGCTGCCCTTCAAAATGGCACCAAGGAAACAACTGCACTGAGGTGACGCGTTCACACACACACACACACACACACACACACACACACACACACACACACGTGTGTACCCATGACCATTCTGTCATCCTCTCATCAACACCACAGATGTGCGATTTGTGTCTGCAGCACATTAGCCATATTATGGCTTTACCCTTTCTCTTTACTGCTGCCATAATTACCCTGATTTAAATCCCCTACTCTGGACCAGGGAGGAAAACCTCCAACAGCATCCCCTTCTCAAATCAAAACTCAAAAAAGTTCAAACGGTTACAGGCAGTTTGCAGGCTAAAATGCTCCTGTGATTAAAACACTCAAGCTGAAATTATTTCTGGCTGCCAGACCTGACCTAAGTTTTTGACACGTTAATGACACATTTCTGCAGATGAAAATTGTGATTGAAAAACTATTCACATCTGATCACACCTGATCAGATCCTATCTCCTTCTCATTCAAGCACAGGTGTGCCCAGGCTCCACCCACCGCATTCTCACCTGGGGAGGGACAGACTCACACAGACACAGGGCACAGCTGTGACACCCATACAAAAATGAAATATATTTTAATATAATATAGATAAATGTATTCAGCTCAAATGCAAATACATTTAAAATGCAGAGAAGAAATGTATTGCAATATAGCAAAGCAGAAATAATTCACATATTTTCAATACACTGATTGAACTTAAATATATTCTATATAAAATATATAGAATATATTGTCAATATCTAATTTTTTTTTAAAGGAGAGAGAGAATGATGGGAAAGTTTGCAACCCTTCTGTTGTGGCCATGCTTCAACAGCAAGGAAAGCCTCAGCTGGCAAAGAAGGCTTTACCTTTTAAAATCACAGCAGTTTAATACCCTTCGCATATCGACTCCTCATCCAGTAAACTAAAACTGCACGAGACACAATTAGACATGATTCGTGTGCTCGAGTTTAGATGCACTCCTTTTCACAGGTTCCCTCAAATACAGCAATTACACTTATTCACAATCTCACACCATATTAACGAAGACAAAAATAGCTGGAAAATAGCCCCTCATGACCCTGTCATTGGAAAAGCACAATAAAAATGCTGAACGAAGCTTTAAAATCCTTACTGTTTCACCATCACACTGCCATGTGCATAATCTCAAAAGGCATTTACATTAAGGTGTTAAAACCATGAGGTAACTTTAAAAAACAAAAACAAAACCAACAAAAAAGATATATATATATATATATAAAAAAAAATTTTAAAGATGTGCTGGGACAGATTATATTTAAGAGAGATGTCTTTAGAGAGAGCATGCTTCAGAGATATCCTCCAAAAGAGAAAATTTAAGAGAAGTGTCTTTAGAAAGAGAATTTTTGAGATATCCTCAGAAAGAGAACATTCCAGAGGGCAATGTTCTTTTTGTGCTGGATTATTCTGGTGAGAAGAGATGGATAGGAACTTGGGTCCTCCCAGTGGAAGAGGGGGTATACAAGTGAACATTGACCCCCCCAGAGCAGGAACAAATATATCTGTAAAGCACAAGGGACACCCCCTTAACACCCTCATCTCTCCTCTGCCCTCTCCCATCCCACTTCAGATGGTAAGATTTAGCAAGAAAGTAAAAGTAAGAAATAGCTACCTTTGCTGTGATTTCGGTTGAAATCAGAATCACAGGGGCGACATAGGGCTGGTGGTGTAGCATGGTGGTAAGGAGCAGGGTTTGTAACTGAAAGGTTCCCCACTGGGGCATTGCTGCTGTACCCTTGGGCAAGGTACTTAACCCAGAACTGGCTCAGTAAACATCCAGCTGTGTAAATGGATATCATGTAAAAACTGTCATCTACATAAGTTGCTCTGGATAAGACAATAAAAAATGACAATAATGTAAATGTAAGTCCACGGACACGCATACTCGTACAGGGCCATGATAGTGTACATTGTATAGCGTATCAAGTGATTACATGTCATGGAAATCGCTCCTGCGAGGGTCTACCAGATGCATATCAACACCTGTCACATCATAAAACCCCCACAAAAATCAGAATCATTGCCAGATTTCCCCAGTCATGCTGAGGAGGAAAAACCAATGAAAAATTTAACAATTCAGCGTTCCAGCAGCAGTGTCCAACATCAAGCAGCAAGAGCTGTGGAAAAATAACCATACAGCAGTATCATAAGGCAAGCACCGCAGCAAAGACACACATCAGACAGAGGTACTGAATGAGGACTGTACAGCACACATATTTCTTTGATCCATCCAGACACACATTGTGACCGAACAACAGACGTGCAATAAAAGTAAACAGAAGCAGCTTGAAGGCTGGATAGAAACTGGAAGTTACTCTGTACTTCTCGATTCATGTTCTGCACTTTAAACTGCTGAACAAGCAAGCAAGCAAAAAAAAAAACACAAAAACAATAAGATTGCAAGCTTGCTTAAACCTGCAGTCGTAACCGTATCGCTGCCGTTTCCTGATTTTGAAACTGGACTCCCAAGCATTCCACAGTGGCCAGCTCATGCAGATGGTCAGTTTCCCCTCACAATGCGCCCGCCTGTGGTGTTCAGAAATCACAATGCCCGCTGCAGGCCTGCGCTTATTACTCACGACGGCTCTTGAATGCTCTTGAATGGAGCTCCTAAATTGCATTTGGCAGCAATCAAACTACTGGCAGGAGGAACGGCGCAGGCAGTTAGGCACATACACTGAGACGTGTAATACACATTGGCATACGGTCCACTTGGGGGTGCTCCTGGGGGGCCCCCACCAGCACACCTATACCCCATCCCTCCTGAGAGACACAGGAAGAGGCAGCAGAACAGGGGCCAAGAGAAGCACTCATCAAATTCAAGTAAAAAAGTGAACTTTTGAATGCACCTCTGTATTTCTTTTGGCAGGATAGAAGCTACAGAGGCCAAGCGCATAGGGACTGGCTACTGAGATGACCAGTTGATAGCTAGAGGCAGCTTCAGAGAGCTTTAGACAGCTTCATGCCCAGCTTCATGCCTGTCATGCTTTCTGCATCTGAGGACCAGGAAGTCAAAGAGGGGAGATAATCCCATTTAATTTAGCATTATTAGCATGATAAGTAAGACGCTAATTACTCACTGAAGTCACAGTGAAGGAGGCAAAACAGAGAGGGCAATTTCAGTTTAACACTATGGTGCTGTGTCCTTAACTTTGAGTAGCAATTTAAGCAAGTCTAAGCATTCTTATGCATACACTTAAAAATTCCTTGTGATTAAGAAAATTTAGGAAAAAAAATATTGTGTAAGAACAGTAAGTAGGTAAAAGAATGTAAAACTTTGTTGCATAAAGCTAAGGACAAAACACCCCAGTGGCTAGATTGAACGCCCCAGGGTCCATTTGAGTTTAATGACATTGTCAGCAACCTGCAGTAAAATGCCTGCGTTCCCTCAGCCAGGAGCAGCTCTCTGAATTTCTGCCCCAGACAGCTCAGATATAAGAGCTCTGCTGCTATGAGTCAGAGCTCACAACACAGAGGGAGAGGCCAGAATCAATGTTATTTCCCCCTCCTCCAATAAATTGCTGGTGATGACCTGATGGCCAACTCTGTCCTATACGATCACAAGCTCTTCTGTGGAATGAAAAGACTGAATTTCTTAAAAAAAAAAAAAAACTGAACTTGCTTTTGTAAGTGTCCTGTAAGATTTTGTATAAACAGTTTTAAATCTTTTGGCTTTTAATGCTGTTGAAGTGTTCATGATGCAAACAAAAGCAAGAACCAAGCAGGTATTTTTCAGGGACCATGGCTATATTCAATGACTATATTACATCTAGTGGTAGAAGGAGGTGCTGCTGTTGCTCTCGTGGGAGCCAGATTGAGAGAACAACTCAAATTTCGAGGGCTTCATGCCAGAATGGGAGCTTAGAATGTGCATTCTTCCCTCTGTCTTAGTGTGGCTGCATTCAAATAGCAGATTATCAGATGTTTTGCTTTCCCACTCTGACTGACATCATCTCAGAGCTGCCTTTGCTCCAGTGACATGATCAGCACTTAATACGTGTGGTAGAGGTGGTGGAATCTCTGGGCTAAATTCACCGCATAACCATTGTTCCAAGGCATCAAGGCATCATATTCATCAATCACATTGTGTGACACATCAAATTATAGATCGCACTGTAAGGAACGCATACGTTTTTCAATGGAGTTTGATTAATTCTTCATCAGAGTGCTATTCAGAGAAAATGTAATGGTTTAGTCTGAAAAGAGCAGGCATTTGAACATATGGGACAGGGAGGGGGAGACATTCATACTCCATTTGATAATCTGGCACATTTCAACGGCAACTGTGATCACCAAAAGCCTGCTAAACGACCAAACAATACAGTTACTTCCACCAAATCCTTCACCTTAACTATCAGCAACTGAAAGTCAGTGCAGCGCCTGATTCATTTTAGAGCCAGAGAAGACAAGTGCTTTTTCTCAAGAAAAAAAATGAGAAGAGCTATTAAGTCAACACATTAATTAAAGCTCCAATGTGCTTAATAGACTGGTCATTAAATGGAACATTTTGAAAATTAAAATGACTTTCACTCACTTAACAGTGATCAGACCGGCTGTATGAAGTCCATTAGTGCACATTGCTAAATGCATTTAGCAGGTCAGAATACACCTTTGTACTTAATGGGAGCTGCTTCCAAGGTGATACAAGGAAACTGACAACCAGAGCAGGTAATGCTCAACGCCTGTAATTCATTTATTTTTGGAAAGTGTAAGGAAAACCATCGCACTGATAAACCGAACGGAATCGTTCTTGGATCAATTGCTGTGACCATCACGTGACCTCGTTAGCCTTGACGGTCAGAGCGTGATGATTTGATAGTGTGAAGTGCTTACACGAGAGAGAGAGAGAGAGAGAGAGAGAGAGAGAGAGAGAGAGAGAGAGAGAGAGAGAGAGAGAGAGAGAGAGACGCAGACTGCACCACATTCACGCCATTGGTGGATGAAAGACAGAAACTCCCTCTGCAGCCCGAGACGGGTGAGAACGCGCCGCCGTTCGCTCTGAATGCAGGGGAGTGCACGGCACATTAAGTCAGGAATAAATAAGTTTAATTGCAGAGTCACCCCAGTGCTCTGTCGTCTCCGAGAGAGAAGACAAGATTAAACCCTCACTGCGTGGAGCGGAGGCCTAATAAGCCGCCTCCGAACTTGGTTTGGTTTTACTTTTATTGGACTCAGTGTCACAGAATAATGACCAATGGGGGGCCGGGGTGGGGGGGGGGGGTGAGGGGGACCGCACACAAGGCTGTTGTCCCAGAATGCTAATTCAGGGTGACTAAGGATGTACCTTTCCAAGGAATTTAGCCATTTTGAGGAAATACCTGCCCAAGAAATTGAGCCAGAATGACACTGTATACTTTTCCTAGGAATTCAGCCCACCCCAGGATGGATGTACCTGTCCTCGGAATTCAGCCCACCCCAGGATGGATGTACCTGTCCTCGGAATTCAGCCCACCCCAGAAGGTAACTGTCCTAGGAATTCTGCCCACTGCAGGACCTACCTGTCCTAGGAATTCAGGCAGTCCCAGCACCTGTCCCGTAAAGACACCAACGCAGATGAAGATGGAGTTGAACTGTCCGATGGAGCCGCGGATCTCTCGGGGGGAGATCTCCCCCAGGTACATGGGCAGGGCACTGAGTGCAATTCCTGGTGGGAGAGGCAACAGACGAACACATACACAAAAAAACAACACAACACATATAAACCAGGTCAGTGAATGAGTGTCCAAGGCAAACTAGCCTATCCCTATTGTGATATACTAACAATGTTGCTGACCTGCTCCTCTTAATGAACAGCAGAGCCAGAACTCTTCAACCTCTTAATTAACGATGGAGACTACCCTGTTCTCCCAGCTCGTAATTAACGATGGAAGCTACCCTGCTCTCCCACCTCTGCTAATGAGAAGGAAGCCCCATCTGGACTCATCGATGCACAGAAAACACCAGGCACAGCAGATAACTCCACACAAGGGTCGTGAACCTTTACAGAAAGCAGAATCAAGTCCATCTGACTGCTATGGAAACCAAAGCCTGGTTCAGACCAGTTGGGTTTGGATAGGCCTGGATGTGCACCACAGGTAGGCTTGTTATGTGCAATGGTTTGCAGGACTGAACAGAACTACAAGACTATTCAGGTTGCAGAATGCAAACCTGTGCACAGCTTGAATAGTTAAAACAGACTTTTACCCCCATTAACTACTCATAGCCACCATTGAAGGGAAAAATGCCCTGACATCATTCATACACAAAAGAACAGTGTTTAAAAGAGTCAAACTGACCTGACTGAGGCCTCCTCTTGTGATGTAACTGAACTGAAATTTATGATGATGAACCTCTTGTATGTTTAAAGTACAGACTTTTCTTCATATAAATGCATGTTTGCCCTCTTTTTTCCTTTAGTTAGCCAACAGCTGTCTACTTGCCCCTGACTCATGGATGCTCATCAAGCAATAATTAAAGGCTGTTAAACGTTACCTGACTTGTTTTTCCAGTGCCCTTACTAAAGCAATTTGCAAGGGGTGAATGATGTCCACTTTAGAAAAATTACTGGAATAAATATTACTAATGTCTCAACATTGTATTAAATCATGAATAATTCATGAAACTGGGTTAGAGAAATTTGTATGTCTCTGCCTCTCATTCTCTCTGTCTCACACATACACTTACACACCCCCGCATCACTCTCTAGTCTACAGTAGGAAAGGTGGAATAGAAAATAACTATAATCTTAAACATAAAATCTCACAAAATACCATTTTGATTCACTACATTAACTGCCTGTGAGGCCTTCTCTCTATGCAAGACAAAAACGTCAACAACAAACATGCACTGTGACAGTATCTAAGCTGTGGAGCAGGCAGAAGTAACCCCCACACAGCAGGCATCACTGCATGGAGGTTGCCCCTTTCAGGTGCCCTGCCCGGGCTTTCCAGACCGAGAGCTGCTCTCAGCCCGTGCCTCATCATTTACAGGGAAGCTAAAGGGAAAGCTCCATCACTCAGGCGGCACAGAGACACACACTTCCACCACCAGGCCACTGCTAAAGTCACCTCCTGCACAGACAAAGACCCCTGAGCTCACTCATGCAAGAGAAAGGAGCGTTAAAATAATAAGCGGGACAAGGTTAGCGTTTGTCTCGTTAGTTATGTGTGAAATTGACATGGATTGGACGCCTCGGTACAGATTGTACACTGCGTCCTTTATGTGAATGTTAGAGGACTTGCCTGCAGCCCTGTGTATGGAAAATGATTTTATATGAGAGGCAGATCAAACTATTGCATTATTTATTCGCTACATTTAAGATATATTATTTTATGATTTTTTACTGCTGGATATTTATTTTAGCAATTAAGATTGAGTACCTTGCTCAAGGGCACAGCTAGCCCCTCGGGATTTGAGCCTGCAACCTTGTGGATACAAGCAGAGTTCTCCAACCCTCAAATCCTCCCCTCAAATCAGAGCCTCTACAGATCACTCAGAATTCAATCCAGGGAAGCTGAAATCCATGAAATGCGAGGGGGAGTTTTATCCTTTTTTTTCTTATTTTTTTTCCCCCCCTTTCTCTCCTTAATAGAGAGAAAGACAGGTGATTTCATACTCATTCTTTCATTTCCAAAAAGATCAGTTGTTGGAATGGAAGGCTAAACCTCTCCTGTGTGGAAGAGCTGGGAGATCTCAATATAGCGAAAGGGCACAGATCCAGGTTACAGCTGGAATTGCACTCATTAGGCAGCTGTCAGCGCTACCTGCAACAGAGATGCAAATTCAACCCAGCGAGCTCCCCCTGAAGACCTCCTCAGCGTTACCCTTTTCCAAATGGCACAATGACACAGTTTAACAGTTTTTATCCCTATTTAGTAGCAGAAACATACCTAATGTAGTTATGTTGAGAAGGCACACAACACCACTATGTGGCCTGACCTGCCTCATTCACAGTGCATTCAGTGTTTAGTAATTAGTAATGATGATGTGGATGATGCTCTTATCTAGAGCAAGTCTGTGATGGTAAGACAAGTGTACAGGGCAATAGGAACAAGTTTAAGCAAAAAAATAAATAAATAAATGTTGGTAATACATTACTAGAAGCTATTAACATCAGCAGGTTTTCACTCATATGTCCAAGATACCCATCGAGGGAGGAGTTTATTCGTTTTAAATTTTATCACCAATGCATAAAAATGGAGTGAATTGAGGAAAAAAAATATTTAAAAGCTTATCTATGACATGATTTCTGCCAGTAAAATACTGCATGGTCCAGTGGACTGATGGATGGCAGAGTGACGTTCCGGTGTAACCAGGGGCGACAGTCACATGACCGCGGTGACGGGATTGGAACGGCCCACCGGTGTCACCACGCCACGAACCTGTCACACCGGGCCGGTGAGTTTTCCCACGGGGTCAGAGGTCATCATGTGCCCAGAGGCAAAGCAATGGGACAGCTGTGGAGGCCATTTAAGTGTCACATTCCGACAGTGTGGAACTGCTGAGGGGGGCAGGAGGAGGGGGCGTGGCCAGCTTTCCAACCGCACCAGGCTCAGGGAAAGTGACATGCACCATCCAACAGGAAAGGGGGAGGACATAAAAAGTGACAAAATCACCCCCCCCCAATTTCATCGGGGAGGGAGAAGAAACAAACAAAGAAAAAAACTGAGTGCGAATTCTCAAAATGAAGCTAACAGAAAAACGATGAAGAAAATTTATTGATTAGATTGTATAATGATCAAATGAAATACTGGGTGGAATTTTTTCCAAATGCATTCACTTGGAAACACAGAAGTGCCTTTCCTGAGTCAGTTTCTTTTCTCCATTTATTCCAGCTTCCAGCCGTTGGCTCTGACTTATAGGGCTTCCAAACCAATTTCCGATGGGTTTAAAAAAAACCTTTATTCCATTAAGGTCCATGGGGTTTTCACACCGGATTAGCGGTCACCATGTGACTTTGTGACTGCTGTGTGATAGCCAGGCTTGGTTCTGCTCAGTTACAGTTACTGCTCAGTACACTTATAATCAAAAGTCAAAAAAAAAAAAAAAAAAAAAACAACCCTGAAGGATTTTTATAATGGTAAACATCACTGCCAGTTTTTGCCAGGTACATGACAAAATTGCACTTTCTGCCAAAGCAAACTAAAAAAAAAAAACTTAAAAAAAGATTTCACTATAATTTTGCTGTTGGGGAAGAGGGGGTTTTACAGTCACAACTCAAAAGCTCTGCCAAACTCTTGACATGAATTATACCCAAGACATCTCAAGGGCAGCAGATGTGAAAGTTGCTGTCATCACATCAAAAGCAATGCAGTATTTCAGGTAATGGAGTCTGGTCAAAGGTCAAAAGGACACATAGAGACATATTCATCGGAGACTGGGAAGAGGACAAAGGTCAAAGTCAAACACAGGGACATATTCACCACATTTCAGTGATATACTCACACCAACCCTGGCATTTTTCATAGACCCAAGCATTGAACTGTAAGTGACCTCCCCTGAATTGGAACAATAACATTTCTTCTGTGATTGTTCAATAAAGACAAGGCAGTCTGAGTCAGAGACATCCACTGTAGACCCAAGGTGACATTAAGCATCACTTTTTATCCAGACAGAGGAGAAAGAATACCATTCCCAACAAAAAGGGACAAACTATTGAAAACATTTGTTTTTGAGTTTGCCCAGTCCACTTTTGAGCAGAGAAGCATTTTCACACAGATGGGATTTAGAAGCTATGAATTTATAAAAGTTTATATATATGGGAAAGCTAGAGATGCCATATTTTTACTCGGAAGACAGAATACTCCTTCAATTGAATTGCCTACACAAGTGTTTTTGTTTGTTTGTTTGGAGGGAAGGTAATCCAGAACCTTTTCCTCTTATATAATCATCCTGCTTCCATCTTAAATTGAATCACTGAAATATAAGCTGCTTTAGAAATAACCATTTACCATAACGACCATAACTTGTAAACTTTGTCATTATGGAACATGTAAATTACCATTATCTTTTCTCATGAATGGGACAGTTAAATCTATTTTCTGTCAAAACGGCACTTTTTTTTTTTTTTTTTTGGCAGTGCAATAACCTAGACTTATACTTAATAAAAAATACTTGAGCATATTTAGATGTGATCCAGGGAACCTGGCAAAATACATGATGGGACACACCAACCATTTTAAAATCAGCCACACAAACAGTTCATTTATGTAGTATGCAAGAAATCTGACAATTGAAAGTTTCCATTGGTTTAACTTTCAGAAAGAGCACTTGTGGAAGGAAACTTACATTTTTGGACATCTAACTTGATTGAGGGTTTGGATGACCCTGCAGAGAGGGCACTCACCAGAGTCCACCCCGATTAGGAATCGCCCCACGACCAGCATCTCGAAGGACCCTGCCCTCTCACCCAGAGCCATCAGCAAGGCAGCGATCACTGCAAACGCGTTGTTCAGGAGCAAGGTGCCCTTCCTACAATCACAGCAGAGAGACAGTGAGAATGAGAGAGTGTGCAGGATGGAAAGAGAAAGAGTACAGGATGGAGAGGTAGAGAGAGAGGGATGGAAGGAATATTGCGGAGACGGGACTGTTAAAACGCACTTCAGCGTATGACTTCTCTTCCTTGCAGACGCAACTGTGTGTGAAAGTTTTGGAACACTTCACCACTGAGTCAAGCCTAATAAGAAAAGCATTTAAACAGTTTTATTGAAGATAAATCCTTTCCATTCTCTTTCCATAATTCCTCTCCTCCAAGGACTCTTAAAATAAATGAAATCTTAAAGACAAAACACACATTCATCTCAAAAACAGAATAAAATATTCTCTTTTTGAGCATACATGCGTCAACATGAGTGAGTAGGCATAGGTGCATGCAGCATGTGTTTATGCGTGTGTGTGCATAGTGTGTACTGTACTGTTTGTGTCAAAACAAGCTGGAAAGGCAGGCTTGTCAGATCCATTATACACAGTTTGTTCTTCTTGAAACAAGATAAATGAATGCTGCACAAAGCGATGTTCCATCTGCTTGAGTCAAACAGTGGTCAACAATGCCATCTTTCCCATTGCAGGTGCTGAGGGGGGAGCCACTGTGGAGCTTAATGAATTGAATGAGAGAGCTCATTATTAGTCATTGATTTCAGTCTGTCAGCCTGTTTCACACAACGCTCCAGCAGCCATGGCAGAAGACACAGAGGTGTTTTGTATTTTATTTATTTATTTATATATTTTTTAACTTTGCACACATGAATGATTCCATCAAATTCTATCAAGAAAAAAAAAAACACCAGAGTAAAAGGAAAGGTTGACTTTTTTTTTTTTTTTTTTTTAAGTGAGGCAGCCCCATTTCTCCTGCCCACCTCTGTAGGGCACCGATTCTTATGTGTTTCTGTATTTATTTATTTATTTTACAATCCCAGGGCCAAAACCTGCCCTTCAATTTAAAGAGTTACCTGAAATGGGTTTTTGCCACCGTCCTTCACCCTCCTCCCCGCAGAAGATCCAACCTGAATACTCAAGCGTCCAGAGGGTGTCTGAGGCTACCATTTCGGGTAACACTTTAACATCTGACTGATTACAAAACCCTCCATTAGTATGGGCAGTTGCTGCAGTTGGCTTAAATGTAATCTAAATAACCTGTGTCAAGCATAAAATGCTCAAAGATAACCATACAGTTGTACACTGACACGTCATCCTAAAGGGATGATTTCTGCAAAACAGTAGGGCTTAGAGGATGCAGAATTTTACTTGTAACAAAAAGTAATGACAGGGGAGGGAGGCTTCATGAATCTGTCAATCACTGACTTATTGAACCAATCAAGACTTTTCCTGCCTACTGCAAATAAATAAATAAATAAATAAATAAATAAATGTAAAAACAATTCTGATAGGTTCAAATCCGTGTGTTGGGGTGTAGTCAGTGGCTGTCTCTGTAACACATCGATACAATGTGGTAGGGCACTTATGTAACATGAAACACCCTACATTCTCAGCTTCTTATCTGCTGATAAGGGAACTCAGAGGAGCAGCTGCAGTTCATTGAGCTGAATTGACCAGTGTGTTTTCCTCATTCTTAACCCCGTACACCTTCACAGACTCTGTCCTACACAGCCAGGCCTCAGAAAATGATGTTCATATCAACCAAGCCATGCTGTTTAGCAGGTCAGAGTTTGGAGCTGAAATTTCAAAGGGCTTTTTAGAAAAAGAATGCTTTGAGGCCACCTGCCAATATCAGGTCAAGGCACTGCTGAGTTTCCATCTCTCTCCTGCGTGGGCTGGAGCCAACTTACTTGTACCAGGTGAGCTGAGGTCAAGAACTGAGCAATATCAAGAAGGATCATGAAAAACAAGGTAGAGAGGTAGAGAGAGCAACAGAGCGAGGGATGGGGAAAAAAAGAGTGCAGGATGGAGACAGAGAGTAAGGGCTTGTAAAGGATGTAGAGGGAGAAAGAGAAGGATGGAAAGGTAGAGAGAGTAAAAAGAGAGCATGAAATATGGAGAAGAGATGGGACCATGACATGCACTTCAAAGTTTCAGTTCTCCCCTTCCTTACACATACAACCGTGTGTGAAAGTTTGGAAAACTCCGTCGCTCCGTCAAGTCTAATCAATAAAGCATTTAAACAATTTTATTGGAGATAATCCTTCGCTATGATCCTATAATCCTCCAAAGATCCTTAGAATGATTTAAAGCTTTAAGACTGGGGGAAAAAAAACATTCTTGTCAAAAACAGAAATAAAATATTCTCTTTTTGGGTATGTATGTGTGTGTGTGTGTGTGTGTGTGTGTGTGTGTGTGTGTGTGTGTGTGTGTGTGTGTGTGTGTGGGTGTTAGTGTGTGACTGAGTGAATAATGGGAATATGGGCTTGTAGTGAGGAGTCTGCAGAATCTGCCTGGTGTGGCACTGCTGTTATCCTCGTGCACGACCCTGAACTTGAAAAGCTTCAGTAAACGTCCAGCTTGAGGGGCTAGAGGTACAAAGAGAAAGGGAGTTTTGTTTCATTTAAACAGTAACATGTTTCCAAAAACAGTAAGTAAGATTTAATAATAATAAAATAAAAAAAAAAACACTGCATTTTTGATTGGGGCTCTTTGATCTGATGGTCAGGGCACAACAACATTTGAAGTGTTGCTTTCTGCTCCTTTACGATCTTTAGTAGATTTCCCTCTCATCTTAATTTTTTTGAAGTTACATCTGAACTGTACATAATTCATGTGAACGGCACATCACTCGTATGGACTATACATCACTCGTACCATCAGGACATAGCTAATGCTCCCTGTACGCACTGTCTGCTGAAGTACTGGTATTCCCCTGTAGCACCAACAGAATTGAAGCTATAGGCCATTAGATAGATCCATAAACAAGTTAAGGAGAGATATGTGCCTGTTTCATTGACTTTTAAAAGGCATTTGATACGATTTGGCACAAAGGACTGCTCCTTAAATTTCTTTAAAGTGGTGTACATCCATGTACCTAGAAAACAAATGTGGCAATAATCATGGCAAAGAGGGAATAAGGTTTTTTTTTTTTTTTACACAGAGATGTGGAGTGAGCCAGCCTGAGTGAAACACTATATTACATTTATATAAACCAACACAACAGTACAACAGCCCCTGAACTCACTCTGCAAAATAAAGAAATTAAAGTTCTCCTGTATGCTGATGACCTGTCTCTGCTGTCACCCACAGACCGGGGGCTGCAACAGAGCCACAGATCAATATAAAACTGCTGCAAAGATTGAGCACTGATGATACATTTAGGGAATAATGATTTTCCAGAAAAAAAAGCTAGATCTCAGGGAAGCAGGTAGCACTTTACACTGTGAGGAACAATACTCAAACACACTACCACATATACCTGGGTCTGATCATGAGTGCATTAGGGTGGTTAGATATGGCCATGAATGCATTAAGTGGAAAAAGCGTGCTACTTTGCAAAGGATGCTCCACAAATTAAAACCCCCCATTAAAATTTGGCAAACACTCTTTGAAAATGTTATCAAACCAATTCTCCTGTATGGCAGTGAAGTATGGGGCCCATTATCGAATCCTAATTACAAAACATGGAAGAAAAACCCAGTCGAAAATCTCACCTATAATTCCGTAAAAACATCCTTCATATACATATAAACTCCCCGAAGCATGCTTGCAGGGCTGAAGGCTTTTAAATTATTATCCATTACCATTACTCTTCATCATTTTCTGTCACTCATTTTCAATGTCATTTGTTATGCAAATGCTTTACCAACACAGAAGTTCTCCGCCATGCCAATAAAGGTCATATGAAATTGAATTTGGTATGGATAGCAGGACGGAGGGATGGAGAGAGGGAGAGAGAAAGGAATGTAGAGAGGGAGGGATATAGAGGAGAGGGATGGAGAGAGGGAGAGAGAGACAGTGTGAGAGAGGGATGTAGAGAGGGAGAGCTAGAGAGAAGGAGAGTGAGAGAGGGTGAGAAGGAGAGGAGGAGGGAGAAAGTGAGAGTGTCACCTTGAGTTCATTATTAAATGAACGCCGACAGCGCATGTCATGTGAAATCCAGCGCGGATACGGGCACTGAAAGAGGCGGAGGGAGACCGAAGCCATGGTCCAGCATAGTAACACACCACCGCCGAGCACGACCTCTCCAACACAACATGCTCCTTCCGAAATTACATTCGGAGGAGGAAATGAACCAGGAGCCTCTGATTAAGAAGTTCAGATTACCGTTGCCGGCACGGCGAAAAACAACACAGGGGTGAAAACAGAATGCCACGTTTGTCCTTGAGAGTGGTGTAGAGAAGGGACCCCATTTTTCTCTCAGAGATAATTAAAATCCTGGGGAAGGAGGGAGGTGGGGAAGGAGGGGGGCGGTCAGATCATGGCGCAAAACAGATGAACTTGCTCAGAATTTGTTGGGAATGCATTAATAACACCCAGACCCTGTGACCTGTAATTTAAAGCTCCTGTAGGATACTGCTTCTCATTCCCATCTTAAGCGGGGAGGCAGAGGAAGAGGGAGACTCGGTCTCCTGAGTCCAGCCCCTGCTAAGAGCATATAATCACCTGTACTTCTGCAAGACCAAGCCACACAAAGGCAACACTGCAGCCTGGTCCCACTGTAGCCAGAGCCATCAAAGCTGGTTGCTGGTTGAATTCCTGTCAGGCAAGTCCTAAATGCAATCAGTAAACTGTGGTACTGTAATATGTTGTGTAACTCACTTTAAGCAGCTACCACTATTACACCTGGCTGAGGCACAGCAGTGACCCCTGACCTTTCCTACACCATAATGACTGTGTGAAAGTGCTGTGGGATTCTGCGCTGCCAGCTGTTCCACAACAAAGAGTTCATCACTGATGTGTTCTCAGTTGTGGCAGGCTTTTGAAAGATCCTTTCCCATCAAAAAAATCATGTTCCAATTTGTCATGTTCCATAACAGTTACATAACAAGACGAAATATGCCAAGTTAACATATATTTGTTAAGGCAAAATATTTATAAAAAAATCTTTCAGTATCTTTTGGCTTTTAAGACCTGAGCCATTTTCCGAGTAAACCTATATGTGTCAGACATGTATGCAGGAAGGTATTGAGCTCTGACAGCATGATGCAACTCTGTGTAATTCTCACATCAGTGGGAATTGTGTTCTCCACATAAGCAAAACCACACCTACCTGTTCCAAAGAACCAGTCGACGTGTAAGACACATCTCGCTAGGCTAATATTAGAAGCAGAACGGTGAGAATACTACAGCTCCCACCACAAAGCTGTGTTCTCACGCTGTCAGATCACTTATCAAAGTTAATCCCTACACCTTTTTTTGGGCCCATTAAAAACAATTAAAAACTACATGCACAGATCTCAAACCGATCAAGTTACTACAGTGCACAGGGAGGTCAGGACTCAAGTTTCATTACTCAGAACAATCTACGAGGACTGCGAGGCGATTCAACACTCCACTTCAACAAAGCGCATTAACGAGGAGAGATTGTTCTACTGTGCAATTATCAGCAGCAACATCCCCCTGGCCAGGAGAGCTTTCCTCGAAGAAATCAACAGTGCGGCAAGCGAACCTTTTTACTCTAACCGAGCTCTGAGGAGCTGTTGACATGTACGAGGTTTCTACTCACTTGAAAGCATTTCAGCGTTTATGCACACTGAGGAACTGTACTGCTGCTTAGAGGTCAAAGGTCATGCTCACTTTTAGATGGCAGAGGCAGCTAGTTATGGGGAAAAAAAAATGTCAAATAAAGGAACAGGTGGCTGAAAAATGATAGCAAAGTGACAATTATATCAATCATGACATGAATATGCTTCTCTTGACAGACCGATTGAAATAACCTGTGTGACATACACTGGGGGCTGCTTTTTTTACATTGAGTACATGGAATGTACCCATCTTTCCTCAAGCCTGATGAAGAAGGACCAGAAAATGCAACTGCAATGATAGCTTCAAAAACATGAACACAACATTTTATATGCATACATAGAGAAACGCATGCGCACGCGCACACGCACACGCACACACACAAATGCACATTTATTAAGATTCTCAGATAAGATCCTTTAATTTTACTTGTTTTGGTTGTGATGAAGTAAGACACCAGTCCTCTGAGTAATTATATAATGACATTATGTTTCTCTTTATTCAATGAAATTGTTTCCCGGCGTGCAGACACTGAGGAACCTTAGGTTTATGCAATGCAACGATCTCTCCACGATCCAGCACACAGCCATTCGACTGATGCTCTGTGCTGTGAAACCAGGAAGGCTGCGTCAACTGCAGCAACAAGCAAGGAGACATTTTTAACCGTAGTGAATAAAGCAGCTGAACAGAGTGTACGGATCAGTGCTGCTGGGAGGGAGATTGCCTCCCAGGGGCCGCGTTTCCCTTTGCCTTGCTGTCGGCCACGCTCACGTTTGCTCCCACGAGCAGGAAGAGCTGGAGAGATGCTCTCCGCGCAGAGATGGCAGGAGGAAGCAGAGCATGAAACTCCACTTCCTGTTTAATGGACGCTTCATGTAATGTGGTTTTTAAAGCCTTGGCTCATGAAGGCAGGCTGGGGGGCTGCAACGGGGAGCGGAGGCGGTGGGGAGGCATTGGGCGGGTGGGGGTGGGGGAAAGGGTACATTGTTGGATTTTGAAACATCTCGCCAGAGCTGATCCATCATCATCTCTGGTGTGTCTCTAATTAGCAGCAAACAGATGCCTCTGCTGGTCACTGGCAATTAAGGGAATTTGTCAGGGACCCCTGGTTATATGAAAGTGATAATATTCCACAAACAGCCTCTCCCTCAAGGCCTGTGGGTGATGAATAGAGTGATGCCAAGGAAGAGACACAGGGGGCCAGGGGTGCCATCCATTACACATTTTTTCCATGCGCATTTAGGACACGATCCAAAGTTATAAAAGCCGAAAGCAAAACGCCAAAGATGCAGCTGCAAAGCGGCTGAAGCCATGGAAGAATTTATAACCGATTCATTAAAGCCAGTTGTGTAAAGCAGGTAATTGTGCAGTGCAAACAAACACCCTACGGTCCATGTGGCATACATTCTGTAGCACAGCTGACAGTATATATATATATATATCACAAGTCATCCACACACTGCCTGAAGACCAATGTTTTAAGAAGGTTGTTAGAGAAGCATACTGTGCCTCATTTCTGGGTGTCATTGGGGTGTTCTGGGTGTCAGTAGGGCGCTCTGGGTGTCGGTGGAACATTCCGGGTGTTGGTGTTTTTGGTTCCACAAAATTTCCACAGCCAAATCCTCTCCAGGAACGTCAAAGTGTCACCGCGCAGTGAACTTTCCTAACAGCGAGCCAGAGCGATGCTTTCGAATTTCAGCCTGTTTGTTTTGTGCGTGTATGATTTACAGTTGCCTGCATCAAAGACTAATTAAACATTGAAAGTGAAGGAGATTAAATGATTACTCTGCTGCCTGTCATTCTGTAGCAGCCTCCTCCTGCTCCACAGGCAAACAAGAACTTTGATTGGCTATTAAATGGAAGTTCCAAAACAGTAAGTTTGGACTCCCCTAATTAAAAAAGATTTATTTAGCTTCTTCAGTTTTGAGTTTTAAAAAACGATTTAGGCCGCTCTGAAAACAAACTTTAATGCATGCTTTTCAGAGAACTTACAATTTCAGTGAAAATATAAGCTTTGAACTTAATACACTGCTTCAGTTAATTACACAGAGTTCTGACTGTACCCATTTAGAAAATTCCCTACTAGTTTCACCGTATTCATTCAAGTAATACATATGCATATGAATGATACTCCAGGAATCCATGGGCTAGTCTGAAATTATTCTGGAAAACAGTCCTTAATTGCAGGTTTCACCTGCTATGCCTGGTTATATTTTTCTTAGGGCTTGACACACTTACTAGCAGAAAAATCTGCAGCATAATGTCTATGCTTTATACCCATCAGAAATTAGGCCTTTTATCTTGCTGTGTCACATGGACACTACAATGCAACCCTGATAAAACCAACCCTAATCACAGGTAATCACAGGTATTGTATTTCATCATCCTTCAGTCAAAAAGGATCAGAGAGAACAAACCTGCAGAATAACTTAAATGCCTTCTTCAGTATTTATCTGATTTTTTTTGAGAATTTGAGTGCTGTAAAAGCATGGCTTTGACAGAGAAAATTTAAATGAATATCTCTGGCAAGCTCAAAAAAGGTCAGAAGTTTTTTTTTTTTTGCTTGCAGTTAGACAGGACATAAAGGAAGTTTTTTTTAAATATTAAAATAAATAACATTTTTTGAGTATACATTTTTCTTCTCAAACGTTCTTCTCATTTCTCTTCTACATCACTTTATATTAACAGAGGCCTCAGTGGCATTAAATGTGATTATTTATTTTAGGGCTTTAGATAAATTTAGACTTGGCGCATTATTCACATCATAGTCTTATATTCATATTCTGTAGCTTTGATTTAAACGCACAAATCCCTTTCAGAGCAGGGTGATATGGGCCGTTTTGTCTCCTCTAGTTTGCGTTTGAAGCCGTTCACTATTTACCAAAGGGCAGGTAAATGCAAGGAGTGGGAGAGCTCATAAGCCATCTTCACACACCTGCGAATTTCCATCCCTCATTCCCCAGTTCTCCTGCTTATAACCTCCCTGCTCTCCACATGGTGCTCGGGTTTAGCATGAAATCAAGCCTACGTCCAGAAAAACACACTCCTTCCTGATAAACATAATGCGTGAAAAGGAGCTTGTGCACGTGGCCGTGAGGGACAGGATGTTGACATCTTCTCTGGGGGCTTGGTGATCGAAAGAGAAGAACAGGGAAAAAGAGGGGAAGAAAGGAAGGGGTGGGTGTAAGTATGGCACGTGGCATTCGCACACCTGTGCAAGACCGGCACAGCAGGTCCAGGTAACTGAATGAGCGGCTGTCCCGAATGTTCGTATTAAACTCTGGTAAATGACAGGTGCTCTGTAATCAACCAAGCCTTCTGAGGCAGGTCCTTTCAGCCATGCCCCCTGAATCAGCACCAAACTTTACAGCCCATGGGGGGGGTCCTGCTTATTCCCCCCACAGACCACTGTTCTGACCACCAAGCCCCCTGTTCAGAGAAACACTTGGGCTGCTTTTAAAGGCTATACCCCTGATGGGGTTCAGATTATTTGGCAGAGGAACATGCCCTTCACTTTCTTTTAGGACTTCTAAAAGCATTCACTTGTACCTGAGCCCTCTCCTCTTGAAGTCCCCATCGATCAGGCCAATAGATAAAAGACTATTAAAACTGTTAACTGTGTGTTCTGTACAAATACATGCAAATAAATAACCAACTAAAAAAAAATTAAACAAGTCAATTCTTTTCCACTCATGCGGCATAGTCTATCACAGTTTAACACTTTTCCTCTTCATCATCACCATCTTTCTAAAAGCAGACAGGCCAACTCCCACTCCAAAAAAATAAAAAAAAAATAAAAATAAAAGTAGACAGAATAGAATGCTGCCTACCTCGACTTTCCTTCGAATAGTTTACACACAGCTCCTGAATGTTATACATGGAGAGCCTTCCCAACGTTATATGTTCCTTCATAGATAATGAATAGATTACCAGCAGTGCATGAAAGAAAACACGCTGTAAACTAAATAAACATTCCACCTCATCCAAGGAGCTAATCACTACAATCAAACACTATATCTCAGCCTTTGACTCTTCACTTCTATTAACTTTCTCTTTCCTCCACTGTGTTGGCGTGTGGTGTTTCCTTTTTGCCATTTTGTTAACGTGCATATGAGAATAGATGCATTAAATATGTGCAGGCACATGAGCATATAAATGGTGTCTCTGTGTTAATAAGAGGGAAATAACATGGTCTTGGAAGTCTGAAATTGGACTGTCACAAGCTGTTTTCATTTTCAGAATTCCAATTCATGCCCTGGCAGAATTAGGGAAGGAACTCTTGTTTCAGCTGGGGAGGCTTTTTCCACTTTTCTCCAAAAATAAATCAGTATGTAGGAAAAGGGAAGAAGGTGGTTTAACAGGAAAGTGAGGAGGAGGAGGAGGAGGAGCACGAGGAGGAGGAAGGTGATATCTTTTAGGACGTCAGGTGAGGTGGTTTCCACTTGCCTGCCCAGGACCTTGATGAGCACGGAGACCCCGAGTGCCCCCAGGAGCCCCCCGATGGCGAAGATGGAGACGGTGATGGACCACAGCAGGGTGGCTGCCTCGGCCCCCATGGGCTCCCCATACCGCTCCAGCCAGGTCCTGTTATAGAAGCTCTTAATGTACTGCAGAAAGACAATGAGAGAGTGCCATTTGCCTTTTAATTTTTCATTATTTTATTGTTGTTGTAGTTATTGCTACCCATCATCATTATTACCGTTTTTCGTTTGCGTGACACTCGTTTCATTTGTCATCCATTATCGAAATGCTTTGGAAACAAAAATGCTGTCGTGCTGTGGCGTATCAGTAAATAGCACGCATAAAACAGCCATGTATTGCTAACAGGTCACGTTCTTTACTGTCAACTTCCCCCAACAAGCTATCCCAACCTTCTTCTGTCCACAGTCTCGAAACTGTGGCACAACCCAGGTTCCAAAATACCAAAACTCAAATGTATAATACATCACACATACCAATAAAGATCATATGAATTTGAATTTCAGAGAGACACAGTGAGACAAGCAGAGAGAGAGAAGGTGAAAGAGAATCAGAGGCAGAGAGAGAGACAGCACTGTTTGGTTTGGCAGGCCATAGAGGCTGATAACATGTTACAAACCAGCCACATTTCTGATATGCTGCTGGAATGATGACACTTTACCATTGTGATCTGCCCTGAAGTTTCATAACATTTCATTAAAAGTAAATGCATAAAATGCATAAATAAATAAAGAGATTGCAGCTTCTTTGCCACAGCAAATGTGAGAGTGATCCATCACAATGATGCGGGGCTGGGGATGAAAGACCGTCCTAGAAACAGAAACATCGCCGCATACAGATGGAGGTTTGTTGGGAGAGAGGGATCGATGGGATAAGACCATCCCTCTCCTCTCCGGTGCCATGAGCTCAGCTTTACCAGGTGAGGAAGGAGCTCATTTGACACATTTCAGCACGCCTCAGATGATCCCTGTGCTTCTTTTTCATGCTCTAGTGGGCATTTTGTCTTTGTCTGTCTGTCTCTTGGTTCATCCCGGCCCTCAGTGACTCTATTCCATGGGCTGTCACCAGGGAGGGAGGGAGGGAGGGAGGGAGGGGAGGAGACGGGACCGGCTGGGGGAGGGTACATGACCTACATCATCCGGCAGAGCGGACAGCAGACAGGCTTTGCCACTCATCCATGCAGTCAGCCCCTCTCTGGAGACCCCCTGGCCATCAGACCGTCTATAAACCCCACACACGCTCACACCATTTTGGTCGTATCCACTCCTCTCAGATAACACAGCTTCTGCGCAGTTTTTTTTTTCCTTTTGCACATGCACATGCACATGTCTGACGTCAGCTCTTACTCGTCCACGTTGCTTGCGTTGGAAGGAATTAACCGGGAGTATCCGAAAGGCATCGTTCTCACCCCGCACCCCTGTGCAGTGTAGGGGTGGGGACCCGGAGAAGGTCACTGGGGCGAGAAATCGGAAACGGAAAGGACAGATAGATGATTGATAAGGATGTGTTGGTGGCATTTAACAGCACCGTTACACGTGCTTCAACGAGGGCTGGCTGTGTCAGAGTCGGGTCAGGGGTAGGTAAAAATATCAAGTGCGGAGGAGGACAAGAATGTTACATGTGTAAGTCTCATTGAGTGAAAAGAATTCTCTGATGGCATTTAACGGGTTTGGAAGTGGCGAGCTATTTTCGGGGGTGCCAGTGGAAGGCTCAGTGCCTGGTTCTTTTCGCACGTGTTGATTGTTGCAGAAAAAAAAGATGTATGAAACAAAAAGCCACATGTCACATGATATCACATAAATGTAATACAATATCACCTTTCCTGTGTGGGTTTTAAATATCAGAGGCTCTGTGGAAAATGTAGGCCTGCTTTTGTGAGTGAAAGCATTGGAGAAAAGACCAGCATGACCTCCCATTCCCGCCTTATTAAACTCTTCTTGCTGTTTCACAGGGGAAATTAAAGGCCACACGTGAAACACTAGGATGACCCATTTCCCAGACCCTGCTGCAATCAATCATAAGATCAAAAATATTAAAGCCGGTATGAACCATATGATGCCCTGCTAGAAGTGTTGATTTCTTTCAAGTTTATTATGTTGGGCTTTTCCACCAGACCTGTGAAGTGTATCATATGTCCATTTATGCTAGGGGCAAGATGCAGACAGACATACAAGAGAAATCTTTGGCGAGAACTCCACTCAGAGCTATTACTCTGTAAGCCTCTGTCCATCGGTATGGTGCAGTGCATCTCCTTAAACACAGTGCTGAGACTCAACCTTTCTCCATTTAAAAAGATCCGGAGGGGCATCTCAGGCACTGAATCCACATGCACGCCTGCACCGGCAAAATCAAAATGGAAAAAAAAAGGAAAGAAATGAAACCTTGTGGCTATTATAGTGAGACACTCATAACCTAATCATACCCCAAAAAGATTTGGTATTGCCTGTGCATGAAAGTGCATGTACTGCATTCAGTGCAATGCTGTTGGAGGAGTCATTACAATGAGCAGAGAAGGAGACAGTGCCTCAGGGGTCACTACCAAAAACTAGCAGAATCATGAAAGTGGTGAATGCAGGTGCAATTATGGGAAACTATAATTTTATTCGAAAGAATAATCTGATAACACTAGGTTCTAGTAGAGGTCCTGGCAGTAAAAATGAAACTGCAGTCGAATTTGATATTAAGTGTTGCTTCACAATACCTTCAGAAACCACACATAACTCCTCTATGAGCATGCCATTATTAGTGTATAAAGCATTAATAACTACATACAGTGCTTTTATGTGGCTGACATATTGATGCTGTAGTAATGATATGCTTGCAATGGGTGTATGCTTTGCTAAGGCCTTATGAAGTCACTTTTAATGTAAATTGAATTGTGACCAAATTGACTTTATAAAGGAGATCCTAAAGGAGTACCCTGTGTCTCCACCATGGGCTTTGCGCGCCAGTGCCACGCTGCCAAAGACAGGAGGAGAAGCCACGCGTTTGGGGAAAAGCTTGGCAAAGCTTCACCTCCCACCCGCGTCGAACTGGAGCGTCGCCCAGAAGTTCCGGGCTGTAATTACACACTGCTGAGTGACGGCAGGAAAACGGCGAGCTTGGCGATGTTTCATGGAGGGAGACCGCTCTTTCAGACAGAAAGAGAGAGGGAGAGAGTGAGAGAACGAGAGAGAGAGAGGGAACAAAAGAAAAAAGGAGAGAGAGAGAGGGGGAGAGGGAGAGAAAGAACAAGAGAGAGAAGGAGAGAGATAGAGAATGAGGGAGAGAGAGAAAGGGAGAGGGAGAGAGACAGAGAGGGAGAGAGAGACAGAGCTCGCTTCCTTTGCCTGGTCCTCCCCATCATGTTGATTATCCTCTTCGGGATGTTGGATGGGGCGAGGGGGAGATGACAGGTTTATGGATTCCTGGGAGTCCCTGGGGCAGGTCTTTCAAAAAAAAAAAAAAGCGAATCTGGTGGAAGAGATAGACACGGGGCGGAGGAGGCGTGCAACGCTCCCTCTGAATACCGCGCCTGTGCTGCACTGCCGTGTTCTTGTTTTCACTCCCCCAACGCAAGCGACCGCAGGGCTTCACAATGCTCTGCCGGCGCTAACAAGCCTCTTATGCTGCCTGATTCATTATGCCCGGCGTACTGTAATTAGTCAGCGAGACGCAGAGAGAAAACAGAAACACCAGGCCTCACAGAGGATCCTGCTGCCGGGTGTGTGCAGCATTACTGAGCATATGGGCTTAATATGGGACACACAAGATCCCTGGCACAGAACACAGGCATCATCCCTATAGTTGTGTATCTTCAGACAGGGCACTGTCTATGTAGGGAATATTGCTATCCCCTCAGAGGCACTGGTCATTTGGCGAGGATACTTCAACTCTGTGATGAATATAACATTTAAACCCTGCCCCCCCCCCCCAGTCTAAGAGCTAGCTGAGGTAAAACATGGTTACATCTGTTTTTGGGGAAGGTCCCCTTGCAGAGCTAAGGAGGCTCCTCCCCGAGCAAATTCCACTGTATTTACCGCACTTATATAGGGCTACTTCAAAGGCTAAACATCCTCGCTGGCACACGGCTTAGCCACTGGTAGAAAACCCGCCCCTCCATTTGCCGCGCGATCTGATTGGACAATGCAGCTAAGGTAGATGTAAGCATGACAAAGCGTGTGAGAAATGGTGAGAGCGCTACTGAAGTTCCTCCTACCAGGAGCCTAAGGTGTTGCATGCTGGGCAGGAGTGACTGCACCAGGATGCCCGTGTTCTTAAATTCAGCTCACTGCAAATAAGGTCCCTTTTCTGGCTGCACAGTGTTGTTTGACGGCCTGGTCAGGGTGAAGGGTCATGCAAAGCACAACCCTCTCCCTTACCATATGACCTGGGTCCATAAACCTGACATTGAGGGGAGATGCTTGCCGTTTAACTAAACTGAAGCACTTTCAGAAAACGCATTCGTGATTCAGGGGTACATGAGTGTTCCAGGGGTTAATTCAAGACTAATGAGAAGAAAACTGATTTCAGTTGCAAATATATCATGTGTCCATGGGCCCTACACAACAGAACACAGAATCAGTAAGATTACCTCAACAAAAGCAAAGCAAGCATGAATGAATATAGCTGTCCCCTCTACAGAGCATCCCTCATCTCTGGCCATTCCAAAGTCATACTCATAACTGCCCCGTGCTCTCCTTACGCCACTCAAAAGCGTCAAGCGTCATTAACCCGCTGCTATAACTTGGTAAATGCACACTGGTGATTCCATTCCACTATTCTTCCCAGCAGGACGTGAAATATCAATTTGGAAGGAGTTCAATTTGGAACAAGTATCAATTTGGAGTGCAAGTACATCAGGTTCCTCTGATGATTGTAATAACAACCAGAACTGAACCTGAATAGTCATTAGAATGAGGGGGGAAAAAAAAAAAAAAACCATGAAATATCTTTCACTTTATTCTCAGTTGTTCTAGGAACTGTGTCAGGACAATGATTGCATTGTGAGCCGTTATGGTTTGTGGAAGAAAAACATTCACACATGTACTGTAGATGTGATTGATTTTGTTAACACTGGGAGAGTGTATTACTGCTGCCCCCCCCCCTCCATCCCTGCTCAAACACACCTCAGGAAGAGAGCTAAACTAGCTGTTATTGGACTCATTAAATGGAAGTACAACATTCAGAGACCCTGTGGCCCTTCAGCACTAGAGGTTAGGACACTTGTAGATACTTCATCCCCTAAAGAAAATGTTGAGGAGCCTTGTACATACTTCTAATCCTAAAGAACAGGGTCTAGGAGCCTTGTAGATACTTGTAATCCTAATGAACAGTGTTATAGAGCCAGGTAGACAGAGTCCAGAACATGTGTGCTGATCATGATCACGGAACACTCAGCTTCATTTTGTGTTACCATAATGCTACCTCAAGTATACCAGAAGAAAAACATTTTTTTCCCCTCAGTTTTTTATGAGGTGAACGTTGAGTGTGCCTGACAAACACATGACCTCCGCAGTCCCTGACCCAGTGTCTGTTCACACGGGGTGTCTGGTGGTGATGGTACTCACCAACGCAGGGGCGTTGACCACCGACAGGTTGTAGCCATAGAGATAGGAGGACCCCAGAGCTCCAAAGAAGGCGGCCATCACTAGGCATGGCGTGAGACGCTGTGGGGAAGAGAGAAACACAGAGGCCTGACCAATCAGCTCAAAGCTCTGGGGTGACAAGTCACGGTCACAGCCCAGACACTCAGTCCATAACCAGAGGGGTCACGGGGTCAAATCCTAAGTGTGGCACAGCCCTCACACCCTTGAGCAATGTACCTTCTCTGGAGTGCTTCAGTTAAAATTCATCGGTGTAAGCAGGCAGCCGTCTCGCTGCATCTAGAGGATGCAAAAGAGGTCTAGGCGTCTAAGCATGTGCTAAAAAAAACACACAGACAAACAGGGTGCTGAATAATCCTAGTAACAATGGTCTATAGCGTGCATTGAAGGTAATCCTCTCTAAGACGCACGGTCTTCCTGAAAATGATTGCAGTTCAAACCCAGTTCGAGTGGATAGGGTAATTGTGACACGTTTGAATGGGAAATCAGCTGATTAGCGCACTGGGACGCCTCGTTGTGAAGGTCAAGTGCGTCAAATTACAGAAACGTTTCCAAACTCACTCTCTCTCTCTGGCCTCCGGGTGCCCTGCGGGCTCACAGATGAAGTTACCCGGAAAAACAAGGTGTTCACAAACTCCAGTGACCTCGATGACAATAAGGTTTCAGCGTGTTTGATTTCTGACGCAGGCCCTGCCAGAGTACATTTCCCATTTCCTTATGGGGTTTCTAAAGAAACCATTACAAAAGGTCCAGCACTGAGGATCAAACTTTTTTTTTTTTTTTTGGAAAAGTGAATTAAGGCAGTGGTAGTCTGGGCCAAGTGTTTAGTTGTGTATCTCCCTATATACATATTATATATATATTTAGATGATCTTTAAGACATGATGGTACACAGAAATATTAGAAATATGACCAGAAATTTGTCAGGGTTCACATGAAATGTAAACCACAAAAGACGTTAAGGTTAGACCTCTCTGGTCATCTTCCGCTTAATTTCACTTATTCACGGTCCAATAATTGTGGTATTTTTTTGTTCTGCACAGGATGTATTTGTTTCTATGAAGCGAAGCATGGTCCAGAGATGTGCACCCCCTTCCACACACTGCCGGCGTGTGACGCCCTGTCCCCCCTGCACCCTGCAGCTCTCAGTGTGTAAGGCCGCAACGCCCCGCGAGACTCACACACTCCGCTTGCCTTTACCCGCTGTTTGGCACTCTTAATGAGTGTTTGCAGTGAGCTCAAAGAGGAAATTGAGTGGAAGCGGCTAAAAAAACAGTGGCAAATTTAAACCGAAGAAGCAGGAGCCTGTGCTGACTTCAGTGCTGCGATGCTGAGAGGTTGGACAGACTCGCTGTGGGTGACCACCGCCTAGTCCCCAGTTCAACAACATCTGCACTGTCATCCTGTGCAGTTCACCTTCGTCACCAGTAGAGGTCAGCAGCAAATATGCATTTCTGAAAATAATCACCACGTAAACGTAGGCCCAATGGAGCATATAAAATATTATAAAGTTAATAGTTTCGGTCATCAATCAGTCTGTCTCTCTGTGTATCTCTTTGAATACAAAACCTGTGGATACAGTAGTTAGACAGAAGTTGCTTAGACAGAAAGAATCCTTAGTTAATCTTGATGATGACTCTCCTGAGGAGCTCAATACTGGGACACAGAGAGGAGATGGACAGATGGACAGGTGGAAGTGGGGGGATGGAGGGATGTGTCATGGGGGAGGATAAAAGCTTTTCTCACTCTTCCCTAATTACAGCCATGCAGCCCCTCTTAATGCAAAATGACATCTGAGGAAAACACATTAACTAATAAACAAGACTTAATGAATTGAGAGGAAAGAAAACAGTCCTGTAGAGACCTCCTCAAATTGCTCCTTCGGTGGTGTGAAATTGATGTATTTCTGTTTTTTTTTTCCCCCCACAAAATTGATCAGTTTGTCATATCACAGCGAGATGTAACTACCACTCTCCTACCCTTGCATTAGAAAACCATGTTAAGCATGCACATGCAGACACACACGCTTACCCATATATGCACATGCACGCACACACACACACACGCACACACATATATACATGCACATGCATACGCACTATCATATGCACCCTGTATACACATGTGCATGCAAACACACACACACCCGTACACAGTCATGCATTCACACGTTTGTGCATGTACACAAACTCATATACACACAGATATGCAGCTACAGTAAAGAGCTGTTATCCATTGAGGATATTACACACAGGGCTTCTTCTGTGCTCCATCTGGAGACTCTCACTCCTCTGCACAGCCAGACCACTACTGACAATAAAAAGAGAAACAGATGCAAGATTTCTCCTATAAGCCATCCTCACTCTCACACTGTAAAATGACCCCCTCTAGTTGCCAGGAAGTCACGGCCAAAGGAATCTAGATTGTTCAGCCCAGAGGAAAGGGTCTTTTGATTGGGCCGTTATCACTGCATCATTACACAACTGCCCATTGACCATGATGGTTATTCACTTCTGCTCAGCAATGCCTTGCATTTGCACATTATTAGATATTCTGTACACACTGATGCAGACACATCACTCTGACCACCTCATTCATTAAGGCCCTATCCACTTGTTACATCACATTTGCTTAGCAGCATTTAATGGACTGGAATGTAATTAGCACTCGTGGCTGGAACACTTGAACCAGGCTTTCAGTGCCACCTCGACTGTCATTGATTTCACAGAAATGTACAGTGACACGCTTTGCTAATGTTCTGTAGGATTTGCTTTCTGAGAGTTCGGCCTCGGTATTTTCCCACGTCAGAATGTGCCTAATTGTTTTTCTAATTGCTCGCCTCTCTATGCTCTGCTTTTCCGGTCGTTTCGTGAGGTAGAAGCGCTTCGTACAGAGTATGAAAATGATTCTGAGGTGAAGAGGGGGGGCAGAGATTAGGTGTGATAGTGTATAAGCCTTTCTGAATGAGTCTGAAGTGACTGCACTAACCTCCCCAAAAACAGCCTCTTCAGGAAATGGACACTTGAGAAGATTACAAAACCAGGACTCACATGGGGGGAAAAAAAAAAAAACACAACCAAGGGCAACCAATCAGGAAGAGGCAGATTTCAAAGCAGCTATTTAGGTAACACTGCAGACCAGGGTGCAGCTTTAAATGCAAAGTTTGATCCAACATTTAATCAATTTTAATACAGTAAATGTGTTTCTGTATTAACCTGTGGCACTAAACCTCAAAGCAAACTATTTCCATGTTGTTCTTTTCCTTACATTTTATTTTGCATGTAAATGTAGCACACTAAATTGCCTCGGGGCGCAGAAGTCTCCCATTAATTCCTACAGTTATATCTGTGAAGTGTCTGAACCTTACAGTTTTCCATTCCAGAAAGTTAGAAGTAAGGGTGTATGGAGTTCTCAATCCCTGCAATAAGTCAATATGAGCCTGTTCATATCGCTGCCGTAGGCCAATCAATACAGTAATATGTATACAGTAATGCTATAATATTATGAGATTTCATTTGAAATGGACATGCAGTCCCCAGAGGGCATAGTGAGGTAGTTCGAGCTGTCGCTCTTCTCTCCATTCGATTGGAAAATGCATTCTGGGGTTTTTACAAGGCATTGATCACCACAGAACAGCCTACAAAACCAACAATAATAATCATTCAGATAGTTAATTTCACTGCTTAATAAGAACGGACGTGCTCAGTGAGGATTCCTACTAATTAAGGTAAAAAACAACAAACACATTAATTAACTTGTAGATAATGATGTGCAAAAAACCCACATATTGTAACTGTGTGGAATCTTCAGTTGGACAGCCCTGAATTTCTTTAAACCCTTTTTTAAGTGTTGGACAAACATGAAACTGTATTTTTAATCATGTGCAATATAGTTATTAATGCTTTATTCATAATAACTCTACCTTATCCAAGAGTGTTTTCCAAGCATAAAGAAATGTTTAAAATAAATATACACATTTTTAGTTGATATATAAGTTTTTAGGATCACAAAACCCTCAGAGGGTTGCAAGTACAAACAAACTCTGAGGTGTAACTTTCAGGGAAGTGATCGTCTGTCATAATAACTATCTATACTCTTTTATTTAACACAATACCCCCAGTGCTCTTGGGCTGCAAGAAAGAACAGAGTAATGACATCAGGACAGCTACGGTAAGTCATTTACCATGAGACTGCAGTCACGATGGGAGAAACACTGGAAAAAAGCAACTAACTCAACAGATTCATTTCCCAAACATCTCTTTTTTCATTTCTCAGTTTTCATTTTTCCCTTATCGGAACAAACAAATAGAAAGCGTGGGCCCTAGCAAAGTTTAGATACATCACACTGCATTACTTTGTGACAGAATTAAAATCTCACAGGCCTTTTCTGCTGTTCTTTTACAGAGGATATTGAATTCAGAGAGGCCGCAGAAAGGCCCGGCGTGATGGAGAAGGGTTATGGGGAAAGGGACTGACCTCTGCTTGTTCAGCCATCAGGACAATGGCTTTCAATTAGTTTGATATATGTTCATGGAAGCAAAGCTCCATTAGGACTGAATAGTGGAATGAGAGATTACGTTATCAGCGGTAACAGAAACATCAGCCTTTGCACTGTCTGTCCTCAGAAGTTCTGCTGCTGTAGTGTAGAACCAATAGAGGCCAGGGGGTGGCGCTGTCTATGATCCAACGAACAGCAAGTCTATCCGTGATTCCGATTCTAGTCATTATGCTTGTGTGTGTGTAAATATTGTGAGTGACATTCATTCAGAACACAAGACACCTGCTAGATCTGCCTGCTCATGAATATTCACAGGGAAATCAGCGAAACCCCTCAGCATGAACAGGAAGAGGGAGACAGTTCTAAGCTAATGCTGGTTAAAACAATATGGGGGAATCTGGTGAAAGCAGTAAACCCCTAACTCTGATCATGTATGCATAAGCATGTACATATATGAGATATCATATGTAGGCACACACACACGCATGTGCACGCACGCAGACACACACACACAGTAAATTAACAGAACAGAAAGAGATATGTTTTGATCAGGTATGACACTTGAGCATAGTGACAGGATATATAAAAAGCGCATTGAAAATGTTTTGTCTGGGCGAGATCTGAAGCATCTCGACAGTGAGTCACAAAGATGTGGAGAGGTCAGCAGCACAGTTCAGTTTAGACTGACAGTGCGGTTTAAGCTCACAGTGAATATCACCGTCTCGCTGCTGGTTCTGGGGTGGTCAGTTTGGTAGCGTGATGATGCACAGAGACATGCATTAGCAAAGGTGACCTGGGTCTCGCCCTCTCTGGCAGTGGGGCCAACAGCACAGACTGTGCTCCGTGCGCTGCCTCTGTGAGTGTGTGTGTGTGTGTGTGTGTGTGTGTGTGTGTGTGTGTGTGTGTGTGTGTGTGTGTGTGTGTGTGAGAGAGAGAGAGAGAGAGGGAGGGAGTGTGTGTGTGTGTGTGTGTGAGAGAGAGAGAGAGGGGGTGTGTGTGTGTGTGTGTGTGTGTGTGTGAGAGAGAGAGAGAGAGAGGAGAGTGTGTGTGTGTGTGTGTGTGTGTGTGTGTGTGTGTGTGTGTGTGTGTGTGTGTGTGTGTGTGTGAGAGAGAGGGTGTGTGTGTGTGTGTGTGTGTGTGTGTGTGTGTGTGTGTGTGTGTGTGTGTGTGTGTGAGAGAGAGAGAGAGGAGAGGGAGTGTGTGTGTGTGTGAGAGAGAGAGAGAGGGAGTGTGTGTGTGTGTGTGTGTGAGAGAGAGGGGAGGAGAGGGAGTGTGTGTGTGTGTGAGAGAGAGAGAGAGAGAGAGGGAGTGTGTGTGTGTGTGTGTGTGTGTGTGTGTGTGTGTGGTGCTGGGTCATGTGGTGCCTGCCATCACCAGGCCCTCTAGCAGGAACGATGCTGTCAGTGACTGCAGAGATCTCTGCACTCCACCCCCCGCCCCGTCCCACCTGCTCTCTCACACACCCCACTCCACCGGGCGAGGAGCAGCCCCCTGCCCTCAGACACCTGTGAGGGAAACGAGTGCGGGGGGGGCAGAGACATAAGGAAGCAAAGCCGTCTCTCCTCACATGGGCCAGCGTGTCCTGGGTGGGTGCAGACCCTGCCAAAGCCGCCAGAGCCGCCAGAACTGCCAGAACCACCGAGCATTACTGATTCCCCCCCAGACCTCAGCATGAATCACGCATTTGCTACAGGCTGCTGATTTCTCATGGTAGCACAGAGGAAAAAAAACATCTCCCCTCGGACCGGAAAACTCTTCAAAATTCATTAAAAAGAGAAAATATCTCGCAGATTACGGAAGCGAACCTCATTACAAACCCGAATTACTGCTGTTATCGTCGAACACCTCGCCGATACAGAACAATACGTTACATGCACATGCGCTGAATTCTAAGTGCTTTGATGGAACTTCATTTCAGGGACATGCTACTGGCAGTGCTGTTCGATGCAGTTTCAGTATAATGTGACATATTATAAAGAAAGGGAATTGACAGTTGGTGGGGAGTAATTTGTTTCTCCACTCTTTATGTTATTGTGCTGCTATTAATGCTTAATAAAGCACGAATAACTGCATTATACATCATTGTGTGTCATTTGGATGCCTGAGCTTTCTCCTTTATTAGAATTTAGCACTATTGGACTAGACATCAAAAATGTATTTTTAATAACGTATAACACAATTATAAATGCTTTTATTATCCACTGATGCTTCATTATGCTAACACCACACTGTATGATACAGGTATTGCTAATGGTATAGAAATGGTATATACCAATCAGACCAATAAGCCAACGATACTGCATGAATATACAGTGTTAATTAAGTGTAATATTGGCAACACCACAATAGGGGAACACCACTGTAGGGGAATCATATGGATAATCAGAATGACATAGGAATAAAAAAAAATCACTGTGCAATATTTAAAGTGACCCCATGGTAATGTGAGATATTCACATTGATGTCATTGATGATCACCCTAGCTACTGATATTTTCTCACAAAGATATTGCAAAATTAAAGTTTGAGGGTTGCAGCACAGAGTTGCGTTTCTGTACTGACAGTCTCAGGTGTGATGTAGCCTTGGCAGTTTGGACTCTGTGAGCTGCATCGGACAGCGTGTTCCTGCGCTGATATCTCCAGCTGAACACTCTGAACCCCACGTCCTCGTTGGAGGACGGTGGCCGGCCTAAGCCGTATGCTCTGTGCTGGGGGCACAGAGTTCCAGACAGTCCGTCATTTAGTGTTAGACTCTTAATTTAACTGACCCGGCGAAAGAGGATTTGGAGCAGTGCACTTCTCGCGGGGGCCGCAGTTTCTCCCCGTCTCTCCGTCTGCGCCCGTCTCACACGGAGCAGCTCTGAACGAGAGTGTCTTGTGTTGAGGAGTGAGCGGGCTCGCCCTTTTCTGAGGGTGCGTCAGGGGTCGTACCGCTAACACACTCTGCTTATCAATGACCTGCAAATACGCGTGATGTTATATTCAACATTGTGTTACAGTGTTGGTATGATATGCAGTGCAGATGTATTTTTTAACTGCGAAGAAGTGAGTTGCTGCCCGTGCAGCCAGCAGACCAAACGCACAGGTCTCCTCAGAGTGGAGAGCTCTCTGCACTCCTCCAAACTGTGGCCTCTCTCTGCACTGCAGTACACAGCAACTGCATGATGGGCAGCTAGTTCCACTCTGCTCAGCACAGCATGGTGTGGATTCGCTGGAATAGGTTCAATATTAATAACAATATTAAAAATAAAAGCAGGTGCGGGAGCTTACCGTCTTTGCCTTTTTCGGAGGGTCGCTGGTGTCATTACCCTCTGCCTTCTCCGTTTTCTCAGCCTTCTCAGTCTTGTCCATCTTTCAGGGTCAGAACTCTGAAATAAGAGACCACTTCGAGATCACTAAGAGATCACTTCGTGGTATAATGCCGACATCTCAAAAGAAACCGAGACCACTAGAGTGTGTGTGTGTGCGCGCATGTGTGGGTCTGTGCATATGTGTGTGGGCTGGGGTGAGTTTATGTGTTGTTCATGTTAAAATGGCACAGGAATTCTATGGTACATCATCATCATTACGTACACCGTTTACAGCATTCAAAGTCCTTCAAATAATAATAAAAATCATTATCAGTGATGATACAAATCAATGTACTACTAAAACATTATGTCCACAAAACTCAGTCATTACAAAAATGCAATATAAAAATGTTAATGATAAGCTCATTCCTTTCTTGTTTTCCTGTTGATCAAATGATGCGTACAGTGCCTGCCATCTAGTGTTCATATTTGTTATAACAACGGGGCAAAGGGAGACTCTAGCTGAAGCGCAGATTAACTTTGATGCTTTCACCTATTAGCGTTTTCTATCTGGCAGAATCCCTGATCCAGGGAACCGAACGGCACGGCGGCTTAGAGAAAAACATTTAACAGAGTTGAGCGATAACGGAGAGCTGCGTGCGAGTGCGGCTTTTAGCTGTACATGAGGAGTGGAGGAACGAACAGGTTATGAGGAGCACACGGCGCTGGTACCACACAGAGGTGTCGGTAACGGGAAAGAGGACAGGTCGAGGCCGTGCCACTGCAGGGAACAGACTGAGAGGTCCGGAGCATGTCAGCGTGTGGTCAGCAGAGCTGTCCAGACACCCGGGGGATGGCAGGTGACTCAGCAGTCGTGGACGCACTAACCCCCCACTGCCATCACGCACATCCCCCCCCCAGTGTTCCAGAGGTGAGAGCGAGGGGGCGAGCCGTGAGCTTGCTTCAGGCGTGGAGGGGTCATGGGGTCGGCACGCTACCAGAGGGGACCAGCTGAGGACAGAAGCTACACCCCGGCAGGAGCGTCTCCCAGGGAGAGGGGCATCTGGGAGCCAGCAGGGGAGGGAGTCCCATGTGGGTTTGAAAATGATCTGGCGGGGGGGGAGGGGTGGCTGGAGTAGGTGGGCAGACACTAAAACAGGCAGGTCTGGGGGGGGTTCTGCATGTTCTGAGGCACCCGAACAGCTGGCAAGAAGGATCAGCCACATGTTGAATAAAGGCTGGTAAATCGGTGTGCTGTGTGCACGCGGTGCCGATTCCCGGCACGGTGCTGGACTACGTCTGGCCATTCAGATCTACTGTATCAGCGCTGTAAGCAGAAAGGGTTTTGGGTCTGTGAGTAAGCCAACGCATTTCCAGTCATACAGCAAAGAACAGCTGAAGAGATCACAAAACTAGTCCTCTACAGAGTCCCCAAGAACAGGCTCTCCAAATGTCCACATCATACAGATTCATTTCAGTAAGCACAGGCTGGCTAGAACAGGCCTACTGTTTCACATCTCACTCATCCAAACAGCTGAACACCTGCAGACACAAAGCCACGTAAATACCTAGGGATTAAGGGTACAGCATCAGCATCCCATCTGAGAACCAAACAAGCAAATCTCTGATGTCATTTCCTCTTTCTGTGCCACTCTGCACTGCTGCAAACCACCCAATTTCATTCTTCTTTCTGCCATCTGACGCAGAACTCAGAATTCATCTAAAATTCTAAATGATCTCACAAGAGCCAATAATGCATGAGGGTTGCCCACACACTGCTTCTGTTGGTTTTCACTCCAGCTTAGCTCCGAATCCATTCAGCTCTATCGAGCAGTTAACTGAATACTGATGTAGATTTGACATCACTTAAGCATCTGTTGTTAGCCCTATAAGGACTTAAACAAATTAGTAACATAAACTTTTCAGTTTTATTTGCTGAGCAATTAAGCTACTCAGTGGGGCCGAGAACAAATAATTGAGCAACTAATTATGCGCAGTTTGTTGCCTCATGATTTCATGATTCATAAAATAGGGTTGCACGGGGAAAAGGAAAAGGCTTTCAGTTTTTTTTTTTTCCCATGTGAGACTCACCGCTTTCAGTGAGATTCACTGCGCACAGATTGTGTGCAAAGCTCACTGGGAATTTTAGACACACACACACACACACACACACACACACACACACACACACACACACACACACACACACACACACACACACACACACATAAATGTATATATACATGTATACATATACACTTGTGTACATTTCTTCTAGCCTCTCATGATTCTGCAATTTGAGTCACTCCAACCGTCAGTCTGATGCTGCCAAGTCTGCATTGTACCCAAGGTGCCCTGGGGCACACAGGTTCTGGGGACCCTGCCAACACACCCACCCCCACCCCCACCGGAACGAAGCCACTTTGTTCTGCTGTGGGCTTCCAGTGCTTGCTGGCTGAAGACACAGCTGGGCTGGAACCAAGGCTGCAGGCCTCTGCCTGCACTTTGACTGGGCACCCTCAGTGACTGAACCACAAGGAAGCCCCACTTCCTGTTTCGAACACCTCCCCCTGCCTCGTGCTTCATGCTGCCCATGCAGGCTGGACAGAACTAAGCTTGCCAGAACACATTCAGCTCCCGATGTGTACAACAAAACAGCAGCTTTTCCCCTCGTGATGCTCACCTTTGAGTCACAGCTTTATTACTTCATGCACTGTAACTTGAACTTTTATTATTGGATATTAAATCTCCACTACCCCGCTGTCCTGGCTTGGAGGCCTCTAATGGTAAGCAATACATGTGTGGTGATTCCATGGCTCCACAAAGAAGAAATCAAATATGTCTGAGAGAGAGCAAGAAGAAAGCAACGATATCAAATTGCAAGGATCCTATGTTTGTTTTATAACTACCCTCACATCTGATATCTCTGCATGTTCTCATTGCCATTTTCTCTACATACAGGTAACACTGTGAATAATTATTTATTTAATACTGTTACAGTATTTGGCAGCTCTTAATAGCTGTAGTCATACAAGTTCTGAGGAGTTTTTTTTTTAATAACATGCTTGGCACACCTCTTCATAATCTCCGCTTTATTAACCACACTGGAAAGAGTTATTACACAACATTTCTGATACTGCACACACCAGCTCATTCAACATCAGGATCACGTAGGATCGAGTGACACACCAGGAGATCTGGGCTGAAAGAGGGTTTCCATGCACAAGAGTCATAATAATAATAATAATAATAATAATGGATTACATTTACATAGTACCTTTCAGCCTGTCAATGATCTGGAAGCACTTTACAGCAAATGGGGGGACCCACCACAACCAACACCCCACCTGGGTGATCCATGGCTGCCATTTTGCACCAGAACGCTCACCACACATCAGCTGAGGTGGAAGGGGAGGCAACTGGGAAAGGGAGATATTCAGCCAGTTACATTACAGGATTATTAGATGGTCACATTTAAAGACCATAATTGGAAACTTAAATAGGACACTGGGACACCCCATGCTCTTTTCAAGAAGTATCATGGGATATTTCAATGACTGCAGAGAGTCAGAACCTCAGTCTAATGTCTCGCCTGCAAGACAAAATCTCTTACAGCACAATGCCCCCAATCACTACACTAGAACATTGGTCTCCTGTAGAGTCCAGAGGGAAGACTGCCCCCTGCTGGCCCACCAACACCACTATGAGCAGGCGCCTGGTTTTCCAAGGAGGTCTCCCAGCCCAGCACTAACCAGCCAGGTGAGGGACGGTGGGTGGTATGGCCAATGGCGACAGTAATGTCTGGCCAATTACGGCAGCTGCTGTTTGAACGCCATTGTGACTCTGTGTTAACGCTAAATCTTGTGTGACTTTGCAAAAGCATTAGTCACTTACCTTGGTAAGCAGGTTGGACAGGGACAAGCGAGGCCAGCTGAAGCCAAAGTGTTAGCAATTGTCGAGTTCCCCTTGCCAACAAACAAGATTTTTGCCAATTTCTTGGAAAGGCTGGCTACTGTCATGGGTTATCTGATCTGCTGAGCGTTGCAGGATTGACAGCAAACTGTTGGTGCCCACCATGCTGAGTTATATCCCTGTCTCTTACCATGATAAGATATATACATATAAAAGTGGTGTTGCTCATATATAACTTTTTTTTGCTTCTGTTCTCTTGCACTGGAGGTTGCTCTGGATAAGAGTGCCTGCAAAATGCATGTAATGTTATATATCCCTGTAGCTCTGCCTCCCTCTCTCCTCCTTGGCCTGGTCTGTGGGCATACCCTCTCCCATAAACAAACTCCTCACAGACAGACAAAATTGGAGCTGCAAGTCATAAACCATAAAACCCGTTCCTTTTGGGAGACTTAGAGAGACTCCCTCTACGGCTTTAAGTCTCAGAATGAGATTAAAGAAGAGGGCGAAAGCGTATCGAGGAGACTGCCAGAAAACTTGTTTCTTTGGACTCATTTGGACAAAGGATCTTTCTGAGCTTCCTTATCACGAGTGGTTAAGCTTCAATCCCTTCAACTGATCTAGCCGCTGTAGATATATTTTTTTACATCATATTATCTGATCATTATTTTCTTTCAATCTTGTTCTGTGCAACAAACTCATTTTATTTTCCATCAGTGAGTTGACATTCACTCATGACACTCATTGGCAAAGCCACTGTCAGCAAACTGTGGCTACAGAGACCCCTAGTGGTATACCATGGTAAGAGTAAGTGAAGGAGGCTAGCTGTGAAGCTCCGGGTGTAAGAAATGCTGAATGAGTGAGAGATTCAGCAGGATGTCCACAGGTGAGAGCAGATTCACTCAGACCGAGGGATGTAAGAGCAGCCAAAGAAAAGAGGGACACACCTACTATAAACAACACACCACAATTAGGGTTGCACTGTGACTTTCCAAACAGTGCTTCAGTTTGGAAGTTTAGTGAAGTTTAGTGAAATGCTTCCGGGGCAGAAAAATATCACTTGTATCTATATGTTGGTTAACTTACCTATTAGCATTGAAAAACACATAACAAATGTTTTCACTCTCTATCTTTGTAGCCATGTGTTTGTATCTACCACGTGGAAGCAGCATAGTGCTGTTGCTGTGATATCAACATTGAATAGATACGAGTGGCATTTTTTCCCCCGGAAGCATTTCACATGACCTCGGAAAACTGGAGGTGTGCTCCCGTATCAGGTATGACTAAAGGGAAAAAAATATGGGAAGAAACCTAACGCCACTTGCCGGGGATAGCTGTTATTGTGCTAAAAATAGCTATTTGATGTATTGCGACAGCTACACCACCCAGCCCTAGGCTCAAGCATTTAAGTGGCACCGAAATGAGGGACTGAAATCTGCGTTGCGATTCGGTCTGGTAGATACCGGTCCTATAGGAACCGGTGCCATACTGGCACTGGTTCTCGGTACCCAACCCTAACCACAATGTCTCATTTTTCCCCTCTCTCTGTCTTTCCTCCATTCCCTCTTCCTCTTTCTGTGCCACCGCTTACTAGCAGTCTGTTATCAGAAGTGCATCACTGTTACATAATGCTACACACCTGTGGAGTGAAAGGGGTGTGTTTACAGAGAGTGACACAGCCTCGTGCCAGAGTGTCAAAGGTAATGTGTGCTCGTATGCAGAACACCAGAGAGAAGCAGTACAGCATGACAAAAACATGCCAGTCTGGAGATCGGAGGACAACAGTGGAGAACCTCATATTTAATCACCTGTCAAGGGACCGGCTACATGTTCCCTGGAGGGCTCATGTTCCATATTAACGGATAATTAAAAAGACACCCATAGCTGACCTATACAAATACACTCCATGGAAAATGTTTGATTGAACATACATGATTCAGTACGTCGCTTTGGATAAAAGCGTCTGCCAAATGAATAAATGTAAATGTAAATGTAAATGATTCCTCTTCAAAAACACTACGATTGGTAGACCCAAAAACCTTTTCCCAAGTAAGACGTTCATTCAGATGCAAACAGATTTTTATTCTATCGTATATCATAAAATTAAGCTCCAATCTCCAATCACATATATGGTAACAGATACTTGTGAACTACTGCAAGTGAACAACTTCTCTACATTTTTGCAGAGGGTTGCCAAAGGCACCCTTGAAAATATTCCTGCATAATATTCCACTAAAAAACATAAACAATCATAGCTCTGTGTATAAGTGGCACACACAATGAAAGCTATTTCTCTAGGGGCAAAAAGGTTTTGTTTATGTATTACCCTTCTGATGCCCAGAGCAGAGAAAAACAACGCTTTGCATTAAAAGCTATTTATCTGGGGAAGAAAGTGCCATACACAACAAGGGTTTTCATTTAAAGTCATTTCTCTGAGAAGAAAGAGCCAAACACAGCTAGGATTTGCATCAAAAGACATTTCTTTATCAGCTGCTACCCACACACTAGCTTTTATTTTAAAGAAGCTGCCGTGTAAATTTCAAAATCAGAAAAAACATCTTAATTGCACATCCTCTTCAACAAGGCAGTTTGCTCTGTACCAATGCTTTGGTGCCAAGGTTTTCTGCAAAAGGCTGACAAACTTAACTTCTGGCACATTACTGTTGGAAATTTAGAATTTGGGGGAAAAAAAAAACTGATCACAAAAATTAAATAAATAGGTGGAAGAGAGACACAGGGTAGAAGCAGGGATGTGGATGTCTGTTTTCATCTAAGGCACCAGCAATGCACTGTGACTTTCCAAACAGTGCTTCAGTGCTGAGCAAAGCTTTCTCAGAGCCAACGGCAGAGCACTCTCTTCGGGTGTCCCCATCTGACACTTCAGCATCCACGCCACACTGCACACTGACAGGCAAGGTCACAAGGAATGACTCCACTTCCTCCCCACAAAGCTTACACATTTACACTTATCCACACAAATGGAAACTGAATGGAACAAATCTGCTAAAATTACACCAAGCTCAAGGGTGCTACAGCAGCACCACACCTGAGATTACAACCTGAAACCTACTGCTCAGGACTCCAGATCCTTAACCACAGTGTGGCTCTGTGACCCATTGGAACCTGACACCTACCACTCAAGAACCCAGCTCCTTAACCACAACGTAGCCCTGCGACCTTGCTTTCAGCGCAGGTGCTCTGACCACACAAGCCGCTTCTACCGGGGTTGCAGAGTGACCCCATTCCAGCCTCTCACTACTCACTAACCCAAGATAGAGCTTTCAGAGTCAGCATTTCACAACCTCCAGACAGAATCAAAGTCCAGAGCGGCCGGGCCGTTAGCACACGGCAGAGAGGATGACCACCCCACACGCTGGAGCGGAGCTTGGCTGTGGGAGAGCAGCACCGGGCAGAGGCGAGGAGAAAGGCACTCCGAGACGGGAAGGCTGCACTCACCCCACGGCGAAGCTCACGTGGACTCCTGCTCACCCTGGAAGCGGACCCGGGACTGCGGAGTAACGACCTCGTCCACACAAACGCTCCCGATCTGCCAGCACCCACTGGCTAATGATTAACGAGAGGAAACCCGGCAGACACTCAGAATCATGCACGCACATGCACGGCCACATGCATGCACACACATGTGCACATAAATGCTTGATTGCATGTGCACACACATGCACATGCGCGCACACACACACACACACACACACACACACACACACACACACACACACACACACACACACACAGAAATGCATGTGCACCTGCAGCCACAGACACGCGGGGATATAAACACATGAATGCATTTGCGCGCGCACACACGCACATAAACAGATATGTGCATGCAGACACACGAGTCTGAGGATGCACACACAACCACATGTTCACAAACATGCATGTCAATGAACACTTGTAAGTCGCTTTGGATAACAGCACACACATCGACACATTCTGCATCGTATGCGCAGGCCAGAGGTGTATCAGTTGCTGTACAGGTCATAAACACTAGTACAGTTAGTTCTACATGTCACAGATTGTCACTGTGTCATCATCATCAGCACTTTCAGTTCTTTGGTGAATGAAGTAGGAGAGAAGATTAAACAATACGAGAGCAGCACTTCAATCCCTGGAGACCTGCCAAGCAACCAGGGCATTCCTTCACTGCTCCGCTCCCTCATTCCGTCGGGATCTGATTGGTCGGTGCGGTGATCGGGTCTCCTACTATCAGATTCCTATCGTGTATCTTTTGCGATCACGGCAGATCTTTCCAGATCACACACAGAAAAGAGCTGGTGAAGTGCAAACGGTCAGAATGCGAATTACTACCGTGGTGATGACTGCATGTGAAAAGCGAAACTCTGCGCTTCGAAGCCTTACCAGCACGACACGGGAGGGAACACGTTACAGCACGTAGCAATATACCTATCCCCTTAAAAAGACATCGCTCGTAGAGTACGGACTATCCAAGGGGCTAGGTTTTCTTGTCTTGCCCACTGTTATGACCATGCAGCTATCCCTGAGCTCGAAAACAGCTGCTTAAAATGCCAGTGAAAGGAATAGCTATCGAAACTTGATTGTGTGTGGTGCGAGTGGATTCAAAACAAACAAATTAACCCAAAAGTGGAACAATGCAGACATCACAATCCAAGACAGCCAAGGTGAATTTACAGACGCACCGACTCCTGGGATCTCCTCGCGGGCCAGCTGTCAGTTCCACGGCTACCGGAGCCACTACTGAGGTTTGCTCGGTTTAGTTTAATTATTATTGAAAATGATGGCACAAAGGCGACAGTCCCACTCTCGGCTTCAGCGAATGGACGGCGGACAGGTGTTTGCAAAATGCAGTCTTGCGAGCCCCACAACAGTGTAACAAAGCAACACAACAGCATGACAAAGCGACTTCGCGCTACGGTCGCTGTATGTCCCATACTGGCTGTCTACCAGTGTCCCGGCTAAAGAAACAGCGATAACACAATGATCAAAACCCTTATTAGTAAATAAAAAACGCTCCTAGTCTCCCCATCCAGATTGCATCGAACGAACAAACGCCAAATTATCAGTCCCGTTCAAAGTTGCCGCTAAATGTTTCCTCTCCTCCTCTTCCGGTCAGCAGTTCACCTTTGTCATTTTACCTGGACGGGGGGGCTGCTTCTAACTGCGTGATGACGTTGGCAGCCTGTGACGAACTAAAGAAACAAACCAAAAAGTGTGTGTGATGTGTTGTGACCCACTTCTAACACTGTACACAACAGTGCTGAGCGCATGATCCGCGCCAACCCAAGCGTTGCCGTGGGGTTGTTACCCTGCGTGGCCACTTATCTCACATGGTACCATGAAACCTGCACAGACTGTAAGCATGTTGGTTTGTAGGAGCAAAAACCGGTCGGAACCAGTAAAAGCAAGTTACATTTATTGATTTACATCTGATTTGGTTCGACTTGGTTCGATCTTTTTAGGTGCACAGTACAAAACCTGTTTATAGCTTGCGTAAAAAGGCTTGGGGAAACAACCGCATATATGAAGCGTGTGTACGAAATTACTGCGTAGCCACAAAGTAGGAGTACCTATGAAGGAACAGTGTGAATGCGGCGATATTAGGGATGTTTCTTTAAAAAAGGGACCAAAATTGTTTATTGTTTTATATGGTTTATTGTAGCATTTCCTGTCAGTATTAACCACTGGCCATCTCCCACTTAAAAACGAACCTTCATGATTATAAAACTGTTTTTCAAGTTAATGCCCCAAAACAAGGCGATAGTACCTGTGACTCATGGTGACACTACAACGTCATGCTAAGAGATGAGGTTTGCTGGCTACTCTGCAGAGAACGTGTGGATGAAGGTTTCCTTGTTTGTGTAACATTTTGTGTTGTTTTGGAGGATGTCCTTTGTACTTGACTTCTGGTGTCGCTCTGGATAAGTGCATCTACCGGATGTCAACAATGTGAATGTATTGTTAAATGTACTCATCTTGTACGTCCTTATTGATAAGACCTGTGTCAGCTAAACACAGAAAAGGTAAATGTAAATATAAACACACCACCGACCTTCCAGTACATCCCGATCCGGCGATAAGGATGTTTTTAACTGATCCTGCCGCAGTTTACAGTGAGTGCAGTTTGACGAGAAGCTGTTGCCAAATCAAAGGTAAACACCACAGGGCATCACGCCATTCCCAGAAGCCCAGAGGGTCCCTTCCCCAGGGGCGGGACTCTTTCAGCCACTCACTCATCTGTACACAAAAACCAAGCCTGTCTGGGGCAGAGGGAACACGTAAGGCCGAGAGAGGACACAGGCTGGCCCTCTGCATTGCATGTCCAAAATCCCACAGGTAAAAGATGTAACCCACACAGCCTTTCACATCTTACAAAGTCACTGTCAGCCTTAGGTGCAATCCTTATCATCAGTGAGGTATGCTGAACAGATATCATTACTTCTAAGACATTACATTATATTTATTTAGCAGACCATTGCTCAGGGTTGTCTTTCCTCTGCTGGCTTTTCCCTATTTGTCCATTATTACTGGTCTACATTGAGTCATATCCACTGAAATATTGTTTCTGTATAATCTGCACTCTGTGAGGAGCTCCGTGACATTTCCTTTGCAAACAGCGCTGTATTAAAGGTTAATCTGATTGGCTGATCGATTGATTGTCCAATTGATTCATTGTCATGATCTTCAAATCATAAATTGTCCTTATTGCTAATTAGCACACTGATCAACAATGTCATCTTCTCCCTCATCTATACACTTTATCTTCATCTATGTATAACTAATAATTATGCATATCCGTAGCCTGCACTCAGGTACACTTTATCTAATGCTCATTGTGCAATGGCTGTATATAACACAGTGCATTAGTTGTATATATCTAATAGTTGTACATCATTCAGTCCTTATTCCATGCATGTGTCCTGCATTATGTCATTGTTGTATCATTACTATTGTTTGGGATTTGTTGTTGTTACTTTGGCGTTGTATGAAAGCACTGTGAGAGACACCGGAACCGGAGTCAAATTCCTTGTATGTGTAGAAGCACACTTGACGAATAAAGTCTGATTCTGATTCCGATTCAATATTCACAATCATCATCATCATCATTGTCATCATTATCATCATCCGCATAAAAAAAAATTAAACGGCTCCATTCAAAAGAATATGAACCAGCAGCCAGTGTTACTTTCCTCTCAGCTTGCTTTGAGATGTAACCTCATGTTCCCACCAGCACAGTCGTTTCTACCTCACGTGACCCCTGCAGAAACACAGTCTGGATTTAAGCTCCGCTGGCCAGACTCTTTGTTCGCCCGCATGCCACTGCAGCAGGAGGAACGTTCACACATTTCTGAACATGACTAATCCTTCTTTATTCCATAATAAATGTGAAAAAAATACGAGAAAGAACACAGAAGGAGTTAAATAAATAGTTATTAAATAACTATTCAAAGTAGGAAAAATAGCCTCTGTTGGAAAAACTGGTGAGTTAGGGGCAGTGTGTCGCAGAAATATGCTAACCATTTATTTAAAGTTATGGAATGCATCAAGTAAAAGCATAATAAATAATATAAATCAATAATAGGTGATAAATAACTATTAGATAAATTGTCAAAGGTTAATTTGCTGAAATGCTTTTCTCTGCTGCCCCCATCTGGGCAAATTCAGTATTGATACAAAAAAAAAAGAATCTTGTACACTGTGTACAGGAACACACTTGAATTTAATTTTAAACCTATGAACACTTAAACACACAAATGTGCATGTGAACTCACCCACACATACGTGCACTCGCACATACACACACAGGCACCCAGGCAAACACTTAAAAAAATTACAATACCTTCAGCGTGTGGCAAAGACTTGGAGCTAGCACAGATCGCCTTACATGAGCACATTCCAAGAGTCTCTGGTGGCTTTCCTTTTAACAGTTAAAGCCTCGCTCAGAGGAGGCAGTATTCCACACTACACTGCTTCTAGTCTGTGTGTGGGTGTAACCCAGTGATTGCTCAAACTCATTCAGATTGCAACTGCAAGCTGATTCCGGGAGTTCCGACAGCGTGACATCACACAACCCTCCTTACGGCTCGCGGCTCAGGAGAGATGCCTGCTCCCCGTTCCCTCTTCAGATCTCACTTCACTCTTTCCGTATGTTTCTGCTCTGAAACGGTTCACTTCACTGAAACGATTTTTTGTTGTGGTATCCACGGCAACCAGCAATGTGCTTCCCGCCGTTGGACAAGGTGCACTTTCCGCTGTGTGTGCATATGTGCGCGTGTGTGTGTGAGTGTGTGTGTGTCTGCATGTGTGCGCAGGTTTAACAGGAATACTGTTTATGAAGTACCCCGAAGAAGAGCTGCATAACATCCTCATAACACCTTCATAAGCACAACATAAGCATTGTTAAACAATTTCATTACCCATGATGCAAGTGAAATTTCTGTCATTAACAATATTCTTATTTGGTGCACTATGGTAAAATCACTTTATTGGTAACACAGAGCACCATTTGATAGACTACAGTATGTCAGCTGGAGCGGGTGTTTATGAAGGCTGTCTGTAGGTCTTAATCAGGAGCCTTAAAAGAAAGTTTTGCTGGGTTAACTCAAGGTTCAGTGGTACACAAAGATGGAGTTTTACTCCAAGGAGATATTAAAAAAAAAACGCTATGCCTGCAGCCAAGAAATGGCACGAGAAGAGCCTCTGAATGAAGCCGTTAGAACAAATGTCACAGGGCCCAAACCAGGCCCCTCCCACGTGCCTCAGAGAGGACGAATCACATGGGTCTGCCGTTGCATAGCAGCAATGCCCCTCTATAGTGTCTCCCTCCCTCCTGCCACGCTGAGGGCAAGTAAAAGCCGCCGGATTTGCAAACAATAGCGGTTTATCTCAGTTACTGGAAATAATCTGGTACATGAACGTTAGAACCTGATTTATACCGAGGGCTATATTAATCATAACAGACATTTTTAGCTCCCTCGTCTAGACACTGCAGACAGAGATGTCTGCTGGTGGTCATTCCTGGTCAGTGGATTTGAAAGTTTTCAAATGTTCTCAGGCAGGCTAGCTCCACTGTAGAGATGGCTTCTGTGGCCTTCTGCCTTTGCGCCAATTCACTAACTTTGGACAGACAGATAGCTGGCAAGCAAAAAAAAAAAAAAAACAACTAATTACTGTTGCTGTTTTTAGACATTAATGGACATACTTTGGTCTATTTTAAAAATACAATTTGCTGAACACACAATAGGAACCTATCAAGTGTTATAATTGCTGTGTAGTATGTAGACTCTGGGAACCGATCACTGTTAGAATCAGGGGGCAGCAGTGTAGCATAGCAGTAAAGTAACTAAATGGTTCCTGGTTCAATTCCCAGCTGGAGCACTGCTGCTGTACCCTTGGGTAAGTGTAACCCACAATAACCCGCATTAACCCACAATTTCCTCAGTAGATATGCAGCTGTCTAAATAGATAAAACTGTACCCAATGCAAGTCGCTCTGGATGAATCTCCGCGAAATGCAAATACTGTAATATAATGCAATATAACGTGGTACTATGTACTCTGGGAGCCTGTCAGCATTATAATCCCCCTGTGGTACGTCCGTTAAAGAGCCTGTGTGCTTCTGCTCGCCCGGCAGACGTGACAGATGAGAGGAGAACACTGGAGAGAAATCAGCGGCCTGAGTTAGAAAATAACAAAGCGGGCTAATGAAGAGGCCTAATGTGGTGAACAGCAGAGCAGGGCACTGCGGCGCAGCAGGCTAAATTACTACTAATTAAGATAAGCCTGTTATTGTGGCTGTCTGGCTGCCTCATTCGTTGTCCTGCAGTTCCAGCAGGACCCCAGCACCAGGCTGGCAATGACCACACAGGCAGCAGCACTGACAGTCCCACACTTCCATGGCCCATCAGTACTTACCCAACCTGAGTTTGTATCGACATGTCTGGCGGCTTCCGTCACCAGGGCAGAGATAATGAGGTTAGATATTTTCTGAATGAAAGGGGCAGGTCCAGCCCTTGCGTTTGTGGTGCCCTAGGCAAGACTTTGCGTCTTAGTATGGACAATAACTGACTTTTATTGGTTTTGATTTATTAGCAGCCCCTCTCCCACAAAGAGGGGGCTGTATCTAATGATCTCGGTGGTGAGCAGAGACGTCACCACATGTCACTGCACGCTAAGGTAAGTGAGGTTACTTATCAATGACTGCCATTGTCAGCTGTGCACAGAACAATTCTCTGTGATTGACTAGTCAGGCCTGTGCTACATGTTGCTACTTCCTTGAAGCAAGATGACAGACTCCCCGTTCTTTAAACTGAGAGGTCTGTCCCTATATTTATGTCCACCAAAGCTTCACAACTGGATTGTATTCACAATTTGTAAACAGCGAACCAGAGTTTCTTAACCAAACAGGAACACAGGTGTACATAGCCTCACTTGGGACAAGGAACTTCAAACCATAGAAATGGCTGTGTTTGCAGGAACTTTGGAATACTGCATCATCAGACTGTGTTAGGCCTCAAGCGAAAAGATCAAGTCAACTGCCCTCTATAGGTTTAACAGTACACCATCGCCTCTTTGCCTGCCAGTCCCTTGACGGTTTTCAGCATGTGAACACTCTCTCAATCTTTTTTTTTCCATTACTGTTGAAAAAGTATCTACTACTCAGTTAGTACTTCATACTTAGTCTATGATTCTAAATACTACTTAGTATTTAGAATCATAGACAAAAACCTTTGGATGCACTATAACAGCAACACCACATTATTACTGTAAGTTTTACCCATTTCACAAGCAGAATAAAACCTGAAGCAGTATATGAACAGAGGGATTAAGTCGGAATACTCAAACAGTGAGAATCACATCTGTGTCCAAATTCCAAACTCAAAAAGCATTAAAAAAAGAAAAAAGCAACTTACAGGAACTGGGACTTACCGCGCTAAAGCCGAGTCTCCTGGAACTCTCTTCACGAGAACCTCACAGTCTCGTGCACCACTAAGCCGGCAGCAAGAAGCAATCATACAGTAATAGCATTACCATCATCACATGGCAATCTAATGGATAACTTAATTTAAAAAAAAAAAAAAAAACCCTGCCTCACGCGTCCTGTTTTACTGGTTCCCAGACAGATTTGCAAACCTTTGGAGTTGTGTGCTGCTCGGGCTTCCAGCCAGGGGAAGGCTCTTTAGCACATGCCTGGGCTGAAGAGTCAGCACACGGTAATGAAGGGAAAGGTGACTTATATCTGCTGGGAAAAAAAAAGTTACTACTTGTCATGTGATCTCCAACAGGCGGCTGTGAGCAACATTATTCAGTTAACTGCTAGACAGTCTCTGTAGCAACTGTGGGACACTGAGGAAAAGGCATTTCTGGATTCTGGACCAGCATGCAGGGTAGCAGTGTCGTGTAGTGGTAAGGAACAGGGCTTATAAAAAAAGGTTGCTGGTTCAATTCCCTGCTGGGGTACTGCTGTTGTACCCTTGGGCAAGGTACTTAACCCACAACTGCCTTAGTAAATATCCAGCTCTATCATGGATGAAATTGTAAACTATGTAAGTCTTTCTGGATAAGGGTGTCTGCTAAATGACAATAATGTAATGTAGATCTGGATCAACTCATGAACAAAGTGAATGTAATGCTTGACAGATTTAAACAATGGAACATTCACTAAGTTATGTTACATTATTGTCATTTAGCAGACACTATCCAGAGTGACTTATATAGGTTACAATTTTACATATTATCCATTTACACAGCTGGATATTTCCTGAGGAAATTCTGGGATGAGTACCTAGCCAAAGGGCAAAGGCAGCGCCCCAGTGGAGAATCAAACCAGTGACCTTTCAGTTACAAGCACTATTCATTACCACTACGGCACACTATATGACATGTTTAAATGCTTATTTTGTATCTTATACTATCTTATCTATTGTGAGTCATTTCATGTCAAATGATTATTATAATGTGGCATGTTCTATTGTACATTTTATGATACACCTATAGATTTACCGATAGTGTGTGATGAGGAATGAGATGCACCACCCAAGGCTAAAGTTGTTCACATTACATTGGTAGTGCTTACCTTCCATTCCAGCCCAGATCCATTCTATTTACTAATCACTCACAGTAATTTGCTAGAAATTATATACCTAAACACGGGTATGAACAGAAGGGTGACAGGGTAATGTACTGACGTTCATTCAGCCTGCAAGTGTGTATAAAATTAACTAAGACTCAATAGGAAAAGCCTAGACATGACATGGCTGTCCTATCCAAGTCTTAAAGGGAGGTCAGATATTTCCCATGGATTCAGTTTGGAAAAATAATAACAGCAAAAGCAATGCGTCTTCCATACAACTCATACCTCAAATGCAGTGACATGGAAAAAAACAGAATAACAAAAATAACACTATGAAAATGGCTCAGAGACTTTAACATGTCATGTGGGATGACATGGCCGTAAACCAGTAAATGCTGAGCTCTCAAAGTTCTGGCATATGATCTGTAAACTATCCACAGTGGATGCATACACAAGCAAGCCAGTGCTTCTCCTTTTCACACTACAAGTCCCACAATGCACCAGGGGGTGGACAGTGAGGAGAGGACAAGTGAATCCCTCTGAGTCGCTAGGCACCAGCAGCACTATGAGCAAACCCTTGCCAACCTACCACCCCCCCCCACAGAGCACACAGATCTGTCCCAGTCATTCATGACAGATGACATGGCTGCTTTCAAATCCCTGTTCCAGGGCTCAGCCTGTGCTAAGAAAAACCACGTCCAGACCTCCTTCATCTGAACCACCTACAGCAGCGTTTCTCAGACCTCTCCTGGAGTGCCACTTGTCCCGCATGTTTCAGATCTCTCCCTGCTCCAACACAGCTGATTCAAATCATCAGTTTGTTGTTAAGCAGCTTCAGGAGTTCATAATGAGCTGATCATTTGAATCAGCTGTGTTGGATTTAAATGTCAGGAAAGGTGTGGAACAATCTGACCTCTACACAGGTAATGCAGGTAACACAGGTAACATGTGGGAAAGGGAGTGGAGTGTTTTGCAAAATTTGTAAGAATCCTCAGGAGTGTGTTTACTTATCAGGAAAATATTGGGTATAATTTTTAAGTATTTATTCTTGGAGGATTAGTTAAATCAGATGACTACCTAAATAATACATGTTGGATGGATTTATACACTTTATTCCCATCATAGAAATAGAAGTAATTAGAGTCTATAGTGTAAAAGTAGCTAAATACAGTATGGTTGGAAAACATGCTGAAAATATCAACCTGTGACTTTTTCAAATGGTATTTTCCTCATCAATTACAAAGGTGACTGAAACACACTGTCTCCCCATTAAATGAATTAGAGCTTTAAAAAGAAACCTTGGGACTTTCCTGAAACTGCAGCCCGAGCATAAGGCTGTCAATGAGTTTGTGAGGGTTTTAAAATAGCCGAGCTCTTCTGAAACCAAAGTGGCCTCAGTGACTCTGTCATGAATTAGTCATACACTGTAACATTAGATACTTATCTGTGAGAGGAAAATGCTTCAGTGTGTATCCCTCGCCCTGTCCGCAGATGTTGTTGACGGGACCCCCTATCCCCCAAGGATAGGAACTGCACTAGCCTCCATGGACTTCACTGCCACCTCATCATTAAAGGCAGCTGGATGCCCTCATGTTCAGGGCTTCCCATTAATCACCAGGTGGTTATGGGTTTGAATGCCACACTGATGTCACAATGATGTCACACCCTTGAGCAAGGAACTTCCACCTACAGTCAGTTAAGCAAAAGTAACAATGTGCATGAGATGTGCAACTGTTAGCACCAAATAAGATTTGATAAGCAGGTGAGTGATGGACAGTGATTTTATAACTTTAGCACATGGAATTCACAACCCTCCACCCACAGGTTTGCCCACAAACCTTGAGTGCCTACTACTACCATATGGACCACAGCAACTAAATAGATTATGCTGCAGCTTGAACATACTTCTACACACAGCTGTGTGCACTTAACCAAACTCAACCAAAGGGGTTAACAAAACCAGAAAAAAAAAAAAAATCATTGTTCAGTGGCTCAAGGTTCATAACACTACTTTGTTCAGGCCCTTTATCCCCCTCTAGTGGTGAAAGGCAATTACTGCCCTGTACTGCCAGGGGAGGAACTCCATGAATGAGTGAGGGGCACTACCATTAGTAGCGCTATCACATGCTGCGCCAGCAAATTAAAATGTGCATTTCCCCGTGAGGGAGTGGCCAGTAACCCCACCCCCACCTCCAGCCAAGCAGCATGTAAAGCAGGCCGATTCTCAGCAGGGATCCACGGTGCAATCTAATTACAGGATTTCACAGGGATAAAGGATTAAGCCCTCCGCTGGGGACCGCTCTTTGACAGCACAATTTTTACCAGGCAAACTGGTAAGGGTGACTTACCAGGGTGTTAATAAACTGCTTACAGGGGGGCAGGATCATAACAGAAAAGGTACTGCTCAAATTGGGGCAGAAGGCCTGGTCTGGGTAGACCGCCAGCTGCACATACACATTTTGTGACTGCGATTATTAGAGTGAAAGGAAGAGGTTTCACAGAACAGGGTTTGGGGCTGGTCTAGGACTGCTTATGCTAATGGGATAGCCTGCAGCCTCTACTAATCTGGCCACTCAAAACACAGTGTGAAAGCAGGGGTTTAAAGCAAAACATGAAGTGATTTCAGCAACGGTTATGGAGTTGTGTAAGATGGACTGGAGATTGGCTTGAAATGCATAAAAATGTTTTTATTATTATTATTATTCCTTTTGTCATCATTATTATTATGAATCATATTCACCCATAAGAAAAAAAAAATAATAATGGAGGCAACAAAAAAAAGTGAGATACACAAGGGCACGGTGATTCATATGCAGGATACAGGAGCTTCACTGAAAACACTCCATTTCCATCAGACCTTTTAATAGTTCCTGTTTCTTTCCTCCTCTCCCACCCACTCCGTCATAATGATGGTTCTGGATGATACAGAAACGTCCTGTAGTCACACAATGAGGCAAAAACTAAATCCCACCGCATACAATGTTAACATACATCTCTCAGAGAAATAAGCACATAGACAGATCTTTCCTTTTGAACTGAGATAAGGCAAATGCCTTTGGAATGTCGAGCGTAGAAAGGGTTCTTTAAAAGCTCCGGAGATAATGTTAAGTGCTTCTATTTTTTTTTTGTTTGTTTGTTTGTTTGTTTCTCGTGCAAACAGTTAACCGACTAAAGCTTCAAAAATACAGCATACGTGTTTAGATATGACCGTTTTCCCCCCTGCCCATCACTGTGACGATTCAGGGGCCATCGAGAACAGGAACCAGCGAGAGAGACGGGAAGATTGAGTGAGCGAAAATGCCATGTCTTCTACAGTAGTTCTAGTCCCTGAAGGTCCGGGGGGCCCGAGGCTGCTCAGAATTTGACAGTCCACTGCTTGACGCTGGAGTCGTGCGACGCGGTCACCAGGGTGTGTTCGTCCAGCCAGGCCAGGCTGCTGACGTGGTGCAACCGATGGGCATCTGGAGGAGCGGTGAAATAAACAACAGACCGGTGAGTGTTCTGATTGGGGGTCACAGCACAGCAGCTTCTGATTAAGCGGGTTAAACAACAGATCGATGAGCGTTCTGACTGGGACATGACACAGCAGTATCTGTTGTAAATTTGTCTTTACATGTATTAATGTATGGACAGCCAAACAACACTGAACTGATTTCTAGTGTTTTCAAATCGTACCCCCATTTAATTTGTCATTTTTCTTCTTTCTGTTCCATTCTTTTTTAACAAAAGCGAACCCAGGGACTGGTGTCAGGATAACTAGCCTTGGCTAAAAAAGACACTACAGTACAATGGATCCAACAACTGCATGCCAGCATATCAATTTTTCATTGTGTTGGCCCCCCTTAAATAAATTAATCAATTAATAAAAACATTAGACTGATGAGCATGCGGAAAGGAATAGCATTAACTGCCATGAATGAATACATATGTAATTACTTTTACTTATCAGACATCCAAACCCATTAAGGGTACTACTGCATGAATGTTCACTGAATAAAACAAATATATTATTAATTTCAAAAGAGTAGGTCACTTGCAGAATGAACAGAAAGCACTATTAGCTGGAGCAAGGCGGTGCCATGTTTAACTCCGGAGTAAGCTTGCTGCAATACTGGAACTCGGCCCAGGGAGTGACACTGTCACTGTGCCCTGTGAACATGGCCAAGCAAAAGAATGTAGAAGAATAATAAATAAGGCTAATAATAATAATAATAATAAATAAATAAGAAAGATAAGGCTGTCACATGGGCCGATGAATGGTGTGGGCTGGACTCCTTACTCTGCTGTAGAAACTATCAGTCTGAGATGCCTGTAGCTGAGACACTCTCCCTTGTGTTGCATTGGTGAATGAACTTTGCCTTTGAAGCAAGAATCCCAGTCTGGTGGGTGACAGGTCCCAAACACAGATCCTAAGTTATCAGCTTCCATGTAAGGACGGTCCATGCTCGTTTGTTGCTAGGGTTTTTAAACAAAATAAAAATGACATCAGAAATTACTCTGCATGTCCCGAAATGAAAGGGTGACACCAGCAAGCCCGGTAGCCTAGTGACGGTATGGGGTTTCCCCCCCCCCCCGCGAAACACGACACCGCGTGTCCTCTGTTGGCACGGTATCGGTTACCATCAGCAGTTGCCGTGGCGCCTCTTCATTTTGGTTAAGATTACAGAGGGAGGTTTTAAACAGTGGCAGCATCCTGAGGCTTCATGAACCACAAAATGGGCAGACCAATTATGTGCCAACAGTAACCCACTGATTTAAACCAATCACAAGGCTTTGCCGTACAGATGTCCTTTGACTGGCTGATATGAGCCAATGCCGGTGAGAGCACCTAACAGCCTCACTCATTTTATAGGCTATGGTCTTTCAAACAGTTTTAAGCAGCTGCCGATAGGGGGCCTCAGGTGCCCCCCTCTCTCACCTGGGATCTTAATTCTCTTGTCGGGGTCGTTCACCGTCCAGAGGAAGACCAACATGTCCATGCCACCGCTGGCGAAGTGCTCGTTGTCTGGCGACCAGGCCATGCAGACCACCTTCGCATGGTGCCCGTAGAAATCGTTCTTTAGCTGAGGGAAAGGGACGGAGGGAGAAAAGGGTCACATGCCAGCAGACCTCACGCTTACTGTTCCACAGACCGGTCAGTATGAAAGCGCGGCCATACTGCGTATCCGTCGGCGACGGTGAAGACGGTGATGACTTTCTTCTCGTCGCACACCGCCAGGAAGGCCCCGTCGTTGGAGTAGGCCACATCGGTGACAGGTCCCTTTGCCTCCAAGGTCTGTCCGTCCTCCTTCAGAGTGTTCCCCTGGATGGAGTACAGATGCACCTTCCCGTCCTGAAACGAACAAAAACGACAAACCCCACCGTGACTGTGAGCATGTGTAAACGCTGACACTGACTGCTGTCAAAGCCCACTGACAAATCTGTCAAACTGACAACGTGAAAGGCATATGCATCATGGGCAGAAGTGAATTCTGCTTTGAGCATGTTTTGAGCATGAGAATGAACATATGAGTTAATAAAAATTAAAAAAAGAAATAAAAATCCCAGGTGACCTCTGTGTTCAAATACAACCTTGAATGGAATGTCTAACTGTATGTGTGACAGTTGTCTGCTCCTTACGACATTGTGCACTATGCAAACCCATGGTCTGTTACTTTACGTTACATGACACTTCTGCCTCGTTCTGGTCGACAGGACTTACTGCTCCTCCCACTGCGGCAGTCCCGCCCCCAGGATGAATGGTTCCCACCTCCGGCTCGTACCCGAGATTATCCAGGGTGAAGACCTTCTTCTTATCCTTCAGCAACACCAGCTGAGCGTGCAAGCACAGCGACACACAGATCAAGTTAGTTCAGAGCAAAAACAAGGCAATATACTACTGAATGAAGCCTGTCACTGCTTTTTCTAGCCATCTACTGGCGAAATGCAGGTACTGCCTTTACTTAGAGGGAGCCAATCACCCTTACAGTGAATTAATTAGTGAGAATTATGTTAGTGATGGACACAACCATTTCTAGGGCTACTTGGAAGCAGGCAAATACTCATTCACTCTAAGCGAGGGGCCAAAATTTCAACACACATAATCTGAACCCAAATCCAGTGCTTAATATCCAAAAATGCATGGTTTAAGATAAAGATCACAGCACAGCCAGACTGACCCACTTTATGCTTCTCCCATCATCAGCAGTTTCATTTCCAAATCTGGTATCAAAGGTTCAAAGAAGGCACAGACTAATGCTGTGCCCACAGATAGGCTGTAAGCCAGTGGCCCATTTAAAACCACTTTGAAACGACTTTCACAGCAACATCCACACCTACAGCGACACGCTGGAGGGCAATGGAACTGGGCTGATGGCCATTTGGCCTCTGCACCCAGATCTGTTCAAAGGGCAGGGGGTGTGATGGCTTTACCTGCCCGATGCAGACTGCCAGCACATAGCCACCTGGTCCCACAGACACAGACTTGGGCTGCATGTCCATCTTCACCAAGTCACCAGCACTGCAAGAGACAACGCACATGAGGAATCGCACGCACCAGTGAAATGAAATAAAAATCAACGATCAAATAAAGAACTAAATACATAACTACGTGTTACTGTCGCCCTCTTTTCTCCTTCTGAGCAATGCAAGGAATATGTCATTAGTCTTTTACCCTACATTGAGATTTAATAACGATGTACATGTTACAAGCAGGTTGTAAAACACTTTGTAATGCAAGCTCAGTCAGCATGTCTGAAGGCCGTCTGAGTGACTCAGGGGTGTTTCCGGAGTGTGACAAGGAGAGCTGCACAGGACTCGGCTGAGGAAAGAGCATGCCTCCTGCCTTATTCATGTAACGCATTCTAAGTGCCATCTGTCTCCATCGGAGGGCATCACGATCCTCACAAAATCCTCCCCAGCAATGGCTCTCTGTCACAGCAGGCCTAAGATTTCACTCACAGTGAAAAACCTGCACACTCCATCAGGTCTGCAGACTCATTCTCACAGGACCGTCGTTTCAGAAGAGAAGACAAGGACTACAAAGACGTTGTATTTTTAGGGTTTTTGAGAGCAGCAGCAGCAGCTCTGTGAAATTACAGGCCGTTGAGGTTCTGCTGTGTAATAAATCACCTGAAAAGCACCGTCAGCAAGACCTTCAGGCAGGCCTAGTTACTGTACCACAGAGACACACAGGAGAAAATACTGAGCTCGTTCGGTCCTTTAGAAATGACAATACGAGCATTTTTTAGCTTGCAACAGCCGTAAGTTTCACTTTTAAAGATCACTGAAATTGATTTGGTACAGCACATTTTTAGGATCGTATAGTCACAAAGTGCTGAAGTAAGACCTCAGAGGGAAATGGCAAAAGCATAAAACCCAAACCATGTGGGCAAAAACAGGGAAATTAGTCCACAGCCTCAGGAAAGCAGATACTGCATGAAGCTGCTATCCAAAGCTGACCTAACCATCACAGCAGAACAAATACAGCTGTGAGGAAATAGCCTGCATTATATGGAGGAAATACAACATTTGGGCTGAGCACCCACAGATAACATCTTGCATTTTTAACATCTTGTTCTTAATGGTTCGTTACTGGTGGATATGACACACTGTGTGATTGCCCTCTGGAGGAGACAGAGTTGTTTGCCTTAACACTGTCACTCCCCAGGTTAAAGGGCATAGTCTCATGCCCCAAGGGGGGTTTCCTAACTGTATAAGAGAGCTCATCTGTATTGTCACTGGAGCATGTTCTGAACCCTGTGTCATAATGATGCTTCTGCCGCTGGCTGTGAAGTAAAACTTAGTTTAACTTTCTTAGTTTAAGAATGTTGGATCTGTCTCGTAACAAACACGGATCCCTCGGTATTGCTCTGTGCTTGGCGTTTACCCACGCAGCGCACACACTTCAGAACGGTTGACACGGTGTAAGCTGCACGCAGCAGGTTTTAGCGAACAATCAGTACTGCAATGTTACCACGAGGAGTACACGCCCTCCCCTGGCGTTTCCGGCTGACGGGATTGCCCCACCTGTACTCCTTCTTGGCCAGGCTGGTGTAGCGCACGGTGTCGTCCATGCTGCAGGACACCAGCTGCTCGGACTCGTCCACCGCCATCCTGGCCACCAGGTTGCTGTGACCCTTTCCCAGGAAGTTGTCGTTCTCGCCGGTCTCAGCATCCCAGTAATGTGGGGGGGTGGGGTTAAGGAATGCAGCAGTAGGACAGAGAGAACACACAGCACAGCTAGCTGCTGGTTTTTACACAAGCTGCACAGCTCCACCGATATTTAAATCACCTGGATAAGCTAAATGGCTCTACCGATATTTAAATCACCTGGATGAGCTGCATGGCTCCACTGATGTTTAATTCAACTGGCTGGGCTGACGACAGGCACTAAAACTGAACACCTACATGGTAAAACATCACAGAAGCCGTAAAAGCACCAGCAGAAAAACTTACACCCATAAACAAGGATCACATCCCACGGCAGAGCTACTCTACCCGAATCCGGGATGGCCGCAGTGCCTGTACGACTAATCTATCCTAGTCCTGGAGGGCCACAGTGCCTGTAGGGCTACTCTACCTTGGTCCTGAAGGGCTGCAGCATCTGCAGGGCTATTACTACCCTTGTACTGCAGAGCATTGCATTCCACACAAGGGCCTCAATGACCAGATGCAACTCATTATCACTACAGATTGAAAAAAACTGATTTTCTTTTGCTTCCCAGCTCTGAATGTGTTAGTGATCTTTAAAATAATTCAGAACTGCAGGAAAAACTGCATAGCAACTCTGTGACCAAAAAAAAAAAAAACAGAATAGCACCATCAAGATGCATGTCTCTTCCAGAAAGATCAGCCCAATGCCTTCAGAGAGAAAGCACTTCATACTTTTATCTGTACACATCTGTTAACACCATAGCCTGTGGCCATAAACGGGAGTGGCGTTGTGGGTCACGCTTCCTGTTTATCTCCCACCGGGAGGAAATGGTTCCCCAGTATATATATATATGCAGGAAGGATATTGATATGGCCGTCATGGCTGCCAGAGTAGATGTAGGGCCTGCCCTCGTTTTTATGCACAGTCAAGGACTGAATGGATTTGGTGTGTCCCTGTACCAAAGAGAGGAAAAATATATACAAAGTGTTTATTACAAAATCGATTACTTCCAAACACAACCACTCATTTGCAGTCATTTACAAATGGTGTAACATTTATGAAGTATTTCAGCTGGACAAAAACACATAGTCCTGCATACAGAGCAAAGAGACAAAAAAATGAGCTTTCCATTATAGCCATCATGTAGCTGTTGATATAGAGAAAATAAAATTTTAAGCAGAATTTTCCCTCTTAACTACATTAAAAATTGAGAATCCTTCACTCCCTATCATCTCATATGAAAAAAATGTAGCACAAACCCTACATGCTGAATGTGCACAGACCGAAGCTACAAACATCAACAAATGTATCACAAACCCTTTGTCGTGCAAGCGCACGGACCAAAGCTGCAGGAGGACTGCCTAACTCCCCCCCCCGACCCCTCGGAGCTCACCTTGATGGTGCGCAGTGGCCGGTCGGGGTTGTTCTTGTCCAGGTAGTTGATGTAGCCGGACAGGGAGATGCTGAGCAGGTGGTCCTTCTGCCACAGACAGCCCAGCTGCTGGTCCATGACGTCGCTGCCCATGTTGAAGGTGGTGATCAGCGAATTGCTGCCCACGTCCCACAGCTTCACCGTCTTATCTCCCGACGCCGAGATCAGCTTGGAGCTGTCCGGACTCCAGCTCACCTGGACACGCGCAGGTTAGAGATGCTGAGTCTTCATCTTTATCATCATCACCACCATCATCATCTTCCCCACAAGAACAAGCTACAAACACTGCTTTCTTTAAACCCATCCCCTCGTAATCCGCTTACATCTAATGAATTTTGCACATCTTTGAATCCCACTGTAAAGTTAACAAGTGAAATAGATCACTGTCAAAAATTCAATTACATCCTCCACATCATCAAGAATATAACCGGATGGAATAGAAATGCTTGGAATTAATGACACACAGGGAAATCAATCATACTCATACATTCTGGACCCAATTTATAAAACCTGGTTAGTACTGGTAACGTTGAGGCAAAGTTCTATGTTCCACTCTATCCCACCCTGTGTCCAACATATTTGTATACACAAGTGATCAAGGCCTAACTCATTTACTTATTTTAGTATTAGCCTTGATAGGCCCCAATATGGAAGTACAAATACCAATCCATGAAGATGGATTATGTCACTATATTGCATCATAACGAGCTGTTACTATCCAATCATGTACACCAGTGCAATCTGAATGATAAAAAAAAAAAAACACTTTGCCATGAACTACAACTACATGCCTTAGCTCATTTGTCTCGTACAGAAAGCATAAAAAAAGAACATGGGGACAGACTTCATTTGGACAGAAATGTCGACCACATCATGTGAGACACTAAAAATAAGGAAATAGCTATTGTGTACACGCTTCAGGAAGAGGAAGGAGGAAAGACTTTCATACCCACAAAAAATATTGTACTTTGTGCTTGTACTTTGAAAAGGCATTCTGGCTCACTTACAGGAACCATAACACATGCAAGCTTTCGGTTTTACAGGATGGTTACCACTCTAGGGTGCATTCCTGTGACAGAATTTTCCAGCTGCAGAACCCTCATTCTGAGAGGATGTGAGAACTCCGGAACTCCATATGGGCCAGATGCAGTCTCCAGTTTCACCAGGAGTGCTCAGCTCAGCTGAAAGCATCTAAAGGAACTTAAGGCCAGAGCAAACGCTGGCGAAACATCCAAGCAGCCATGAGTTCAGGGCAGGGTAACACTTATCAGTCCCTTATTTTAGAGTTGCTGGCCATCATCCAATGTAGACTGTAGACCCAACGCTTTAGACTGCATCCTGGCTCCACTTCCTAATCGATTTTCTTGTATTATTAATGTAGGGTATTACTGACGTCCTACTGTTATTTTTGTGTTGTAGTATTAAGGCTGACCCTAGTTAAAGCACTGTGTGACGGATGGTTAAATGTTCAGATGTGGCCTGTTTTTTCTGTATGTGCTGTTATTCTGTTACTCTTATTTTTTTTATTAAGTGGCCTTATGACATGCACTTGTACCTTTGCATTTTGCATAGGTCTGGATAAAAACATCTGCCAAGTGACAGTGTAAATGTACATGATCACTTTCACAGAGCAACCTTGTGAAACCGAGTTCCCATATTTCCCTAGCAACCATCGGGCATCACCGGATACTTACAGCGTAGATTCCCCCGTCGTGGGCCTTCGCGCCACCCAGAGCGTCGATCTTCTCTCCCGTCTTTCCATCATAGAGGAAGATCTGGTGGGCAAAGAGAATGGAGGAAACAGTGTTGACTTTACTGTGTGGGAGTCTGTTATGGAGCTGGCAATGAACTGCCATCTGAACAGTCTGTGTGAGAGGTGTGAGGCATTATGTAATCTCTATGTTCAGTCACCATAGAGATTATGAAACTGCCAGCAAACATACAGAACATACATACAGAAACCTGTGTCCTATCCAATCAAAAAACTTTAGCCTCATGACTATGGAAAAATTATGATTATGGGGAAAAAAATCTGTCCAAGGGTTGCTGCAGACCAAGGCTGCCACAAGATTACGGACTATCATTTACAGGCCATTGGGAAAGTAAGGTTACATTCTCAGACTACTCGACAAACACCAGGCAGTATCGGTGAAACCACCTTTTGAGCTGCATGGAGGTGATGCAGGAAAAACAGGTGCTCACCTGTCCGTCAGCTCCAGCTGATGCGTAGTGGGTCCCGCTGGGAGAGAAGCGGACACAGTTGACAAACCTGCTATGGTCCTGGGGGGGGGGAGAGACATGAAGCGGCCAAAGTCACCCTCTAAGGACCATGTATCAAACTAAAGAGTCACACCATTCACACAGTGGAATCGTCTTGCTACTACCCCCTTACTGGAGACTACATGCAAATTCAGTTCATTGTTACATTACAGGGAGCTCTCTGCAATATCAGCCAGGCCAAATAGGTGTGGTCTTCTGGGGCAGACCTTTGCTTGGAGTTGCTGAAATTATTATTATCATTTCTTTTAATCATTTCTGTCTTTTGCTTACACTCTTGTTAACATTTTTATGACATGCAATACTACATGTTGTAATAATGTCCTTGTAAATCACTGTACAGAGCTTCTGCCAAATAATGTAATTATAAATTATAAAGAGAACAATAATATTAATGATAAACTGAACTTAAGACTCAGATATAAGTGCCTTCATTTAAAAAATGTGATAATGTACCTGAAAGTAATCATCTCAGTAATCAGTAACATCAATAATCAATGACATATATTGTCATTGAATGAAGGTATCTGCTAAATGCCATAATAATCACTAGACCATGCAGAGACATGTAAAAACGGATGCCAGAATGCAAAGATCATTAATCAAGAGCGAGATGGCTTACACTGCCTGCTCTTTCCTGCATGACTAGCATAAGATCCTTTCAGACTTCCAGCAACTGCAAGCCAGGCAAATTTACAACCTGCTAAACGACCCCTGTGACAAGTGCTAACAGGTTATGAACTCTGTCCAAAATTGCATTGCATTATTTATCAACCGCCTGCATGTCGATTCCAACACATCCAAAGGCAACTCGTACAAGGTGAGGCACTGTAGTCTGACCAACAAAGGAACAAATGCACTACATTCAATTCCAGTTAATATACAGAATAAGAGGAGCTGCCTTTATGTAAGGCTTAAGACGCAACTATTTAAAACAGAAGACAGGAAGCCGCTAAAATGTACGTGCTTGTAGCAGCAGCTCTGCCCGTGTGCCTCAGCATGTGAGAGTCCCTGAGTATCCGCGCCGTCTGCTGAAACTGAGCCCAGCAGAGACGGGTTAAAGCAAACACAGAGCGGCAGCAGGCCCCTCCGCGAGCGTTTGCGGTAATGGCCGGCCCTGGATCGCAGACCGTGTCCAGGCACTGTGCACATTCCAGGAGTTCTTGCAAAAACAGACACCCCCGACCAAAGCCAGTTGCATAAGAGGTTAGGAGTGGAGTACTTTTACAGGCTTCTTTCATACTTGAATTCAGTATGAAATAGTTTAGGTAATTTAGGTAAACCCCACCTAAACTACACTGAATCACATACAGCAGCAAAGGTGGATAAGCAGGGATACAATGGTGGAGATTAAAAAACACATGTCAAGACACAGATCAAGAAAATATGTGTATTAAATACATAAACAGGGAGGTATAGTCCTCTGTTATTTGGAAAAGGAAAAAAACTTCAAAGTATTAAAGAACTTCTAGTTCACACTAGAATCACACCTTTTCCAAGGCGTACATTTGAACATTTAAGAACCTATATTTAACAGTAAAAACGGTTTGAACACAAATGTTTCCCAGTCCTCTCCCAAGCTCCACATCCATGCTAAACAGACGCATACCCACCCACCAGACAGTAATTCCCCTCGGGGCAGTGCCCACAGAGTACTCCCCCTGCCCCTCGGGGCAGTACCCACAGAGTACTCCCCCTCCCGCTCTGGTACCCACACACTACTCACACTCATTGTAAACTTGAACTTGAAGGGAGGTCCCTCAAAGTAGGTGGCGCAGTTGTCATCCGCGCCGGTCACCATGCGATAGGGGCGTGTCTGCTTAATGTCCACGCTGTTGATGATCTTGCTGTGGCCGGTGATCTCTCCCACTGAGGAGCCCGTGTCCCAGAGGAACACAGCCCCAAACCTTACAGTGTGGAACAAAGAAGAATCATTACTGAGCGGAGGCAAACATTTTCTAACACTGTTTAACATTCTGCCCTGTTCCCTCCCAAAAGAGAGCTTTGGCTGGCAGCACCCATGTGGTGCCAAGAATGAAATAACTGCCATTTTAGACAGTTCAGTGGGAAAAAAAAACCGAAATAACTAACCACAAACTATACACTCATTTGTACGTGAAATAGAAACCACTGCACAATTCAGACTACATAAAACCAAAACTAACTGCATAACTCACTATATAAGGAACTTTAATGTTTACAGTTACAGTTGATGATCCATGGCTTGCATGGGCTCTTAAAATAGCTTTCACCACAGTCTGACCCTGAGTGACTCTCTGCGGGAGAATCTTAAAGATCTCCTGTCCCTTTTCCACTGTAAGGAAGGAACTAGGCTGTTCAGAAGCTGCTTTCCCATCGTCTGTTTTGTCACTCGAACCTGTGTCAGCCCAGCCCTCTCCGGTTACTGTTGCTGGCCAACTTAAAAGCCAGCAGAGGGTGGGGTCAGCGTGCAGAGCAACTACACTGCTTCCCTTGGCCTCAGCACCAATGCAGACGGAGAAATACACATACTGCCATACACTGATAGCAAGAAACAATAAGGTAGATACCCAGTCAAATACTTTGGGGGGGAAAAAAACCTCACACTTGGACTGCAGACAAAGTCCAGGAGTCACCTAAATCCGAGCAGATGCCAGCACTCCGTGTGTGACATCATGCATTTACAATTCCAGAACCTGGGTCCCAGTACTACATTACATCACACTGTACTGGGTTAACAGCTTTGGATTCAGCTCTGATGTGGAAAAGGGGTAGTAGAGGACAGCATAGTAATTTACCACAGAGAGAGAGAGCTGCACAGGTAATTTTCCCTCTCCAGAGGCAGAGAGAGAGCGAGCTATTGTCCATGAGAGAAAGCCTGCACTTTTATCCTAGACATGTTAGCATGCAGCAGCACAGTAACCCTGGTTTCTCCCTCCAGGTTCTGGTCTTTACAGGGCAACCTATTCTCCACTTTGACCAAATGAAACGTGAAGAGCTTGCACACAACCTGAATGCTAATCAAATTTTCACACTGGACTGGACTGGACATGGACAGCTCAGACAATAAACCAGCACTGAATATTCTGTGAAGGTTCGTATTTCAGTCCATGCTCCAATACCTTGGAACCAAACGAACGGCTGAACTTTCCAGCGCTTCATAATGAGGTTTTGAGCATGAAACAAATGCAGACGTTTGTAAGGAAGAGTTTTTTGTCATCCTGTCTTGCTCATGAGTTGTATGAACACTGTTGTGTCCATTTTAAATGCAAACAACCGCAAATAAGAGAAACCCACTGCAATATTCTAAACCTTTTCTCTATATCTTGTCAAAAATGACACTCTACTCATAGCATTACACACACACACACACACACTCACACACACACACACACACACACACACACACACACAGCTCACATCCTCATTTATGAAACTCCTCTAGTTCACATTCACCAAACAAGAACCATTTGAATGTTGTGCATGCCAGTGTTAATATCACTTCTATCATAATTCTAGGTGAGACTCCGTATAGACTCAGGGTCATCTCAGGGCAATCCCTTCACCAGCGAAGCAAAGCTGAAGCAGGAACTGTGTGCTCGTCACAGCGGAGGAGGAAGCTCACTTTTCTCGTCCCTCTCCCACCACAGCGATTCTCTTGCTGTCCTCAGTCCAGGCGATGTCCTTGACCTTGCCTGAAAAAGGCTGGTACTCATACTTCAGCAGGTGTTCCTTCTGGGTGGTGTCCCAGATTCGGATTTTACCCGAAACATCTGACCAAGGGAAAAAAGGCGTAGGTGAACTTTCAAACATTCATGATTTCATTCAGTGCAGCCTTAACACGGCCTGTGATTTCTCCACTGGTGAAGACCACACACTGCAAACATGTTAAAACCATTCTCCATTAAGTTTTTTTCACTTCATGTAATTGAAAGGGGAAAAAATACAAGGCAGTGTTTTCCAAATATTATTTTGATAAAGGAAACCTTATCCTTTTTATTGGTTGGACACCTGAGCAGCACCAGTGACCAACACTGGACAATGACAGTGTTATCTTTGAACTAATGTGTTTAATATGTACTGTTATATCGATCGGTAACATATCGACACATAACACTATAATAACAGCGTATAAATCCAAAAAAAATCTGTTGTTTAAGTGTGTTAACTATTATCCCGCAGCAGGTATAATCAGTACTACAACAGCCAGAAATATGTTTAAAGACCATTCCTATCTTTTTTTCATTCCAACCGCAGACTGAATCACTCACTGCAACTCGCACAGCTTAAATTTTTACCTAAAATCCATTTGCACCACCGGATATTTTCTTAATTCATTTCGAGTACCTTCCTCTGCGACATCTGAGAACCTAACCTACAGCCTTCATGTTAAAAGCCCAGTTCTCAAACTGTACTTCAGACTGATGCCCTAAACAAGGCTTTTTGGGGCAAAATATTTCTGCATCGTATCCATACCTGCTGAAGCGATGTAGAAGCCACTGGGAGCGTACTTGGCAACAGTAACTTGGTGAGCATGTTCCGTGTAGATATCGGCTATGGCGGGGTTCTGTGGGTGCATAAGACCAAAATCTCATGTCAGATTCCAGCTGTAGATTGAATGAACTGAACAATTATCTGCCTAGACGACTGAAAACAAAGATAAACTTTTGAGATCATTGGTTTTGGTAAAACTCCCCACTCCGTCAACTCAACACTGAACCTTTTCTTCTGTTTTACTGAGGATCCGTTATATAGAGAAATGGCTTCTCTTTTGCACCGCCCACAGTACCGCATTAAGGAAACAATGAACAACCTGCTTGTAGATACACAGAAGTAGGTGCTTTAAGAAAGACCGGGAGCGTATGGAGGAAAAAAAAAAGCTTACATCGATGTTTCTGATGATGACGCTTTTCCCGTTGGTGTAGAGAAAGTTATTTCCTTTGGGATCACCTCCAATGATTTTGGAAACTCCCCGTTCCATCTGCGGGAGACCGGCGAACACTTGCTCTGTGCACACGGGGAAAGAGGAAGACATCAGACGCCTTAATCATCGTGAGAACAGTGATCTTAGCACACCATCAAAACAGAAGTGCATTCTAAGTATATCTAGCTCCTCAATTGCCTTTAAAGGTATAGTTCAACTGAATGTTGTTTTCAGATAACCCTTCTTTAAACTTGGCTGCAAGCTGAACAGTTTCTCGAAAAATAAATATTACAAAACAGGGAACGGTTAGTTGATGGTAAGCTATCAATATTAAATAAGGTAGCCATCATAAACAGAGTGTGAAATCGAGTTGCATGCATATTGAATGACAGCGCTACATTTAATAGGATATTTTGTAAACAATACTGGGATTCAGGGCCTTGGTTATATGGAACGAAACTCCAGCCTAGCACGCTAGCAACGTTATTCCAGATAGATGGAATACAGTATAAATAATGCCAGTGGGTGGTTGCGGCTAGCATGCTAGCGGGCTATATGTACAATGGGTGGTGGACTTGCATAATTACACACAACTTGTCTAGGAAAAACTGTTTGGAACTGAACGCAATCCAATGTTCATCATAATAAAACCCAGCGAATTTCCTCAAAAACATTTCTGGTTGCAAATGCGGAGTGCTTGCAGAGTTAAATCACGCGCGCCCATGCTCAATCTGTCATGTCATAACAACGCGTTCCCATATTTCCGCATCGGAAGAAATGGCGAAGGCTTTAACTACTTCTACTTTAAAACGAGCACGCTATGCATGGGAATCCGTCAGATTCCCCCCAAGAAATGAATCAAACATGAGGATGTTTTACCCGTTGACTGTTTGGCTAGCGGTATGTTATCGCTAGTTAGCTACTGAAACTGGAAATAGTTACCTGCACTCTCTAAACGATACCTATGGCACAAACAAGGCAATGGGCGAGGTTGCTTCTAGCACAGGCTGTTCAGACGATAGCCAGTTAGCTAGCTGGGTGTTTTCTCAGTGTACACCGACTCCACAATAGCTAGCTAGCTAGCTACCAATTGTTTCAAGAAACATAAAAAACAGGACATTGACTGTTGCATGCATGCAAGCCAAACAAAGGAAAACGGCTAAATTCGCCACACGTTCCGTGACTTACTTAGTTCATAGGACATTTTTGCGGATTTTGTGTTAATCCCTCCGAATGAATGGCAAAGCAAGCCTCCCCGATTGTTGCGTCCCTGTCACCGGCTGGTCTAGACTCTCCTAATCGCACAAACGCGGAAGCCAGCGCCGCGCTCGGTTTGCTTGCCTTTGCCCATATATAGTAAAGTCGGCTCCGACGCGAGCAGCTGTCGCCCTCAGCAGACCTGCGCTCACTTGCCTACCGAGGAAATGACGTTTGCTGGATAGCCTACTTTTCGGAAGCCCCCGCTAGGGAAATGGGGTGCGCATCACATATGCGCCCAGATATGTCCTATATGGCTCTGCTGATGGGGACACGGTAGATTTTTAAACAGCGGGTTTTGCTTTGATTTTATGATCGCTGGCTAAACAGCATGACTTAAACTCTCTCCATCTAAAACCGAAAGGGTAGCTTTTGTCTAAAAACGAGCGAAATGTGCCATCATACCTAATATATCGGGGTGACATCAGTGTGCATTCCCTCGTTTGTGGCGTCATTTCGTGCCCTGTTGATGTTTCTGTCATTGCCTTTAATGACGGTCTAACCGTTTAAGGCGCAGGTTATCGGTCCTGAAAATGAGTTCCGTTTCATTAGTGTGGCATTTGGAGAATGCAAGGACCGCACAGTGCGAATACGTGGGTGTTGCTTATGAATACAAGAGGGCGCTACAGAACTGATCTTGTGATTACATAAATTTCATGGCTTTTAGTAAAAAACCCATCCACCAGAATACCTGCTTATTGCATTTTACAGCCCTTTCCTGTAATTTTAAGTATTATTCATCTGCTAATGATGACCTGTACAGTACACATACTGAATATTATCCATTCGTACAGCACGAAATGTTTTACTCCTGTAACTCAGTTTAAGTGCCTTTAGAGAGGTTGAGACAGCATCATCCCACTAGGGATAACATAAATCCCCATGGCTCAACACTTCCCCTCTTTCAAGACCTGTATCTACCCCCAACCCTAACCCTAACCCTTTCTCTCCATATCATTCTTCATAAGGGACAAATATCCACAAGCAACTTCTTTTACATTGAGAGGAATATCCTATTATCAATAAATTAAAATGTATACATTCTGTGAAGTGCTGTGTTCTACTGTACATAAGTCCATTGGTTTCAAATGAATGTTATTGAAATTTCAATGGACAGTACAAGCAAATGGGTAATTTCAGAGGAAAGTGTGACATTGTCAGTAGGTACATTGTGTGTGTGTGTGTGTGATGTTATTAACAAAATCAGCAATTCTGTTCTCACATTGAAGGTGTGCATTCTTCATTGGTGTTATGCATTTTTACAGAGCAGACAAATACAACAGAAAAGTATGCACATACTACATCCACAACACAGTAACACCTTACATGTATTACATATACTTTCAATCATAGCCACAGTATTGTAAGCATTGAAACATACCTAAAACAATTCTGGTTCAGTACATTGGTCAGTGGTACAACAGAATTGTCTCGCTGTTGAACCAACAACCGTTAAGTCACAAGTCCAATGCATGTACCGGTGTGCCACACTGAATGCAGGTTATTCAGGCTTAAATCAAATACAGTGTAGATATATGAAATACACTACATGCATGAAACAAAATAAAATCCACAAACACTATGGTTTTTGCTGTTAGTGATTTATTTTCCAGTTGCACTCATTGGGCAGGCTTGAAGGTGTGGTAAACTCCCTTGATCTACTCCCTCTATATACAGCATATACACTTTCATGTACCATCAATATACCTCTCTGTCTTTGTCTTTCACAGGCATTAATTAATTATTTCTCTGGTAATAATAATTAAAATATTCATGATAGTCAACATTTTGTTACAAAAAATCAGAAACAGGGCTTCATTTCATTTTTTTCCAGAAAAAAAAAAAAATCATGGTGTACACTGATCTCTTTGAAATGGAACTGATGTGGTCAATGCAAAATGTTTAAGACCCTGTAAGATTATTGTGATTTACCCAAGAGTTAGACTCTCTGTTTTGTGGCAGCATCTTGCTAATTATGCGAATTAAATAATTGTTTATTTGTCCCCAAATAAGAACTCAGTCATACAGGGCAGCCTGTTATACAAAACACTAACATTTGTAATCATTTTGACTTCTGATTTGATCAAATTAATTTGATCAAATTAATCTGAAGGTTGGCAGCATAACCCACTTCATATTTTGTTGGCTTTTCCCCTTAAAAGTATCAATATACTATTGTTTTTGAATCATAAAGATTTAATGTGCAAATGTTTTCCTGGGGGTCCCATTTCATGTTTCATACTTATATGCCTAATTCGATTTCAAAACTTAAAGTCTGTCTGATCTGTGCTATTTTGGTGCATGTGAGGTACTTACTGTGTACCCTCAGTGCTGTTTATGTTAACTGAGTGAACCGTAGCTGCTTCCTGCCTTGTGTTTAAAGGGAACTCTATTCACCCTATCCCCAGACTGCCTGTTTTACAGTATTTTCCAACTACATAAATCAAACTGGAAGACATTCACAAACATGCCAGTCTGGCATCCTTTGTCATGCCCCATGACATTTTCACACCCCTGCCAAACATAATACTTTAATTTACAAGCGTGAATTTTACCTCACTGCGTTATCCCCTTTTGCCAATAATATTGCCTTAATGTAAAGTCCGAGTAGGTCATCTTTCAAAGAGGCCAAGCAGTCATAAATGTTAGGAAGAAATGCATAACATTTATGTGTAATGTAGAACATCAAAGTCTGTGGTATTATTTATTTGCAGTATGCTGATACTTTTTCTCCAGATTTAAACTGGTCTTCAGCCACTTGCCAAATGATGTTGCTTCACTGAGGTCTGGGTGGCATTTGCATGCATTATGGAGCTTCCACAGTGTGGATGCTTTGAAGGATTGTGCCAGTATTATGAGATGATGTTAGGATGGGGTCACAACACACACATACCTTTTTACTTTTGGTTTTATTTGGCATGTGCTGCAACATAACCACGCAGCTCGACGCAGACTTCTTTCCATGTATGCATAAGAAGGTGAATTGCTGACCAGAAGAGGCGGAGATGGAGAGAAAAATACAGTTCCCTGGCAGCAACTTTCAACTCGAGGGAGACGTTGGTGACTATGGTTTTAATGCAGTCTGGATGACCAGTAATCAGCAGTTTGTCAGGGGGCTTATGACTATTTTCCATTTTTCACAAGTTCTGTTTGTTTTAGGCGGGTTGCTGGTATATAGTGGTTTGTTCTGGGGCCCACCATGACCAAAGTAGTGCTTGTTTGTTGTGCTGTTTGGTATAGCTGGGACTTGCTAGAGAGAATTTTTTAGGAATCACCTGTTCATTATAGGTTTGTTAAAGGAGGAAGATTCAGTTGTCAGTTGGTTCAACGTTTTCTACTTTGGATTAGATGATCTCCCTTGTGGCACTTTTTCAGTTTGTTTGTTTGTTTTTTTTCCACATACCTCACACAACACACAACCAGGTTATTCTAACTATTCCTTTCACAGCCATTTTCATCATTTTATGTTGAGCCAAGGAAGGCTAGTCGTAACAGATGACTAGTTCAGCGTCTCCACAGAGAGATACTTTGCCCTGACACTGGGATGTTGAGGGTTAAAATCATAACAGATCTTGCAATGATTGCCCCATTGATTGTGACTCAGTATTATAACAACACAGCAAGAAGACCTGTGCTGACTTGATGTTGCTAGTCTGTCATGGCGAAATCAAGACAAGATGTCAAGATAACCCTGCTACAGTAGGTATTAAGGGCTCTGTTACAAACAAAGTCAAACTAAAAATCAGTCAAGCACAGAAAATCAGATTGTGACTTGGAGGAAATGGACAGCTCAGAGTGCAGAAAGGCAGAGTTTATCAGACAGGCAGAATGTGAAAGATTCACCTTCCTCCTGTAATGCTGCTCTAACAGGCACCATATCTAACCTGGACCTTATTTGGTACAACAGAACCATGAACAATGAGCAACATGAAGCAACCATTTTGTCCTTCGGACATTATCACCACTTTTAGAATTATGAAATAATCACCATGCACGTTGTTTAGTGTGTTTTCAATTACAATGAGCTAACTGGCATGCCTTGCATACCACATTTATCTGTGAAGAGGCCCTCCATGAACTAACCAGAAGAGTGTTATTGTATGGGGTCAGGCAATGTTGGTGAAGGACGATGGTCTGGAAGAAAAGATTGGTCATACACTGTAAACTACCTGCAAAATCTGTAAAGCTGCCAGCACTGGCAGGTGTGGTTGGCACAAAGGAGGAAGTGGGGAGGTAGTGCCCAGGGTGGGGCTAGGAGTAGCACACTGCTGGCAGCAACACTAACAGATTTGCATCATACATGCAAATGTGTCAACTTGGCTCAAAAGTGCACCACTAAGATTTCACCTTCTGGGAGAAAGCCCTAACAAAGCAAGGTTAATATGATGCCAATTCCAGGAAACTGTGTAAGTCTCTGTATGGTGGATTATGAAGTTAGCCTTTTGTCCTCCTTGGGACTCATGAGGCGCCCAGCAATGAATTGAAATTCGGTTGGCCTTGATGTGGTTCAGCACTACAAAACAGGCTCTTAAATTACTACAGATCTGTGGTAACAGTGAAATCCACATGTCATCAGCTTCACAAAACTGATATTTACAGTAAGGCTGATATTCATAAATGACAAATATGTTATGAGCATATAACCCAGACTTCTGAGCAGTGGAAGAAAGTAATATATTCTGATCTGTCTTTTACATGTGTATAGGTTTGAATTACTGCCAAGGAATATGAAGCCATTTTAGGTGACCAGATGCACTCTATGGTGCATTGTTTCCTCAGGATGTTACTATATTCTAAGATAATAATGCACCCATACACACATTATTTATGTCAGTGTTTATATAGATTACTTTGCTGCTGGACACAATAATAAGAAGAAGATGGATGTGGTTATGTGACAATGGTTAAAACAGGTTAAGGGTCAGGCAGGGTAAGTGGATCTTGGATCAGCCCTAAGAAGCTTGCTTTCCAGCTAGCTAGTTTTTCTGCCCACACCCTGTGTTTTGTTCTGAGTTTTGCAGTCATAATGTATTCTTGTGGTATATGCCACAATGTATGATTTGTCTGACTTGTACCCCAGTATTGGCCTGTAACCTTTTCTTTGTCATGTCCAAAGAGGTTTTGTCACCTCAGACTTGACCATTTTTTGATCATTGTTTATTTTTTTAGTTTCATTGAGGTGTGTTCAGCCCTTATGTATCTTTTTTATTTCGAAGTTGGAAGGACTCTATTGATTGATTGTGTAGTTTTACTACAACCAACTAAATTGAAATGTAAGATTGATTTTTCTTTTTGTATCAAGAACCACATATATGCCTAATCACATTCACTAATTGTTTAAGAAAAATATCTATATGTAAACTGTGCCTTACAGTGAATGATTAGTCTTGCTTTAGATATCAGGACATCAGATGTGGCCATTGTTGGCATCATACAACTTTGGATGTGGCTGATGCAGTTATCTACATGAGTTACTTTTTCTTTTTGCTAGTGGAAAGTTTAAGTGTTCTGTTTAACAATTATTTTACACATTTTGAAACTGGTAGCATTGGCTGTTATTCCTGCCATTCTTCTTAAGGAATCTATCTTCGACGCTTCATCAAAAAGGTCCACGTCCTGAGGACAAACGAATTACATGATAACAAAATGGCGCCGGTTGCAACGGGAAAGAACAAGAAACATTTAAGGTGTACTCTGGTATTCATTGTTGGGGGAGGGGATGCAATCGCTATTTGGGGCGCTTTCGTGAGAAAATAAAACATTACAAACTACTTCAACAGTCGACGTCTCAATGAAAAGGGCGTGCGTGTCAGATGAAACAAAAGTGCTCCATGGAACTCCCTCAAATTAACGTTAGACGTTTTTTTTTCGGGAATGAGATTTCACATCTGTGGGGGAAGTACTATCGACATTACGGTACAAGCTACAGTGCAGTAGGTCTAGTAGACCTCTACAGAACTGTCCAATCACTGTTAAAGGAAACGGAGTCCTACATACCACAGAGGAGAAAAAACTGCAGTCTTAAGGACGCACTGGCTAGATCGAAGATTTGGCAAAAGTTTGGCGTTTAAAACGTCCCTACAACGAGATAGATGTGATAATAATTAGTTGAAATGAATAAGTTTTTTCGTGGTGTAAAAACATTTGAAGATCACCTAACAACCTACCCAGCATCATACACATGTGGCACGAGGCAATCGTCACAAAAGCGTGAGGCGTTAAGATAATTAAACGTCCCCAAATTACACACGAGCTAGCTAGCTACAACGGTTATCGGTAAACCTTCCCAGGTTGAGGCTATGGGGGTGTATAAAACTGAAAACGAGTCGAAAATCGACACATTTGTTTGCAGTTAACTGGATAGGGACAAGAAAGGGTTAAATGTCCTGCATGCAGTACGGTGTAGAGATCTACTGCTCCAGTGCAGGTTTAGCCAATCAAAGCCAGCGGCTGGACGTCACACCGTTCCCCATTTTCCTGCGGAATGAAAATAGCGTAGTGTTAGAGAAAACAATAACGTTACCCTGCAGCAGGATATCTTTAAGCTATTTGAACAGCAATACAAGGCGAGTTTTCATTGTCGGGACGTGCAGCATGTGACAAATCAAGGTTAGTCAGAACTAAATCGCATTCGTTTGCACGAAATCACACAGCACCCATTGCGTGTATCAGAGCATTTATGAGGTAGCTAACGGTAGATCGTGCTGGTTGGCTAGCTGGTTATGGTTTTATTAAAATCGCAGTCGTTATATATGGGTTTTTCGATCGGATGCGGTTTCCATCCGTTTTAGCTAGGCAGGTATCCAGCCACTTGAGTTTGTAACATGTGCGTTCTCATGTTTCACATGAATAAGTAACCCCACCTAAGCAGCGAACACTTCGACTGATATTGCACAATGAGCGTCCGAGTAGTAATTTGATTCGATAGCTTGCAAGGTAGATATAAACTAGACTGCAGATCATTGGCTTAAAATATAACGTTTCAGTAAATTATTTTTAATGTGGTAGTCAAGTTCTTTTCGTTAATATGTGTTTAGTCCTAGTGGCGATAGATCTGAGTCAGGAGTTCTGTTGAGCTTCATTTTTGCTCTGAGCTGTTAAACTACATGAAATTAGGTAACTTTCTACAGATCACCGCATTCCTAAGATAAAACCTGCTTTAAATGAACTGTAGGCTACGCTAAAAACAGTTGATCTGAACATTTCGAAACGAAGCTTTAAGACCAGTGCAATTAATTAATGTGCCCGCTGAATGCAAACTTTTTAACGTGCACAATAACTGACACTGCTTGTTTTAATTTACATCTTTCGCATTAGTCTGAACCAAAGTTTGTACTTTTGTGGCTGTCAGGCTGTGTCAGCTAAGCGTCTGTTTTGCTGTGTGGTTGATTTCATGATTAATGTCTGCAATTATGCAAGTAATGCTGATAATACAAGTCATGCTGCTCAGCACCTTTCGTCAGGGTTAATTACAGTGCTTAAAAGCATCGTTAAATATTTTGGTTAATCTCATCTGCAACAGTCTTTGAAATCTGGGAGAAAAAACACACTCCAACGTCCATTCGTGTTTGCAGGTGCGTCGGAGATAAAAATCAACTAAAAAAAAAGAATCTGGTTAATGGATAATGTTTTCAATCATATAGTGAATGAATTGCAAAAATCTGTACATAGGCTACTCAGTAGATACAGTGGTTAACGTGTTTCCAGGGGAACCACAAGCCTGATGCATAAATCCCTGTAATAGTCATCGAATTGACTCCTCGATTATTAAATTCCGAACACTTGTGGGACCTACAATGGAGCAGAATGCATTTAAACCATATGATTATTCTACATTATGTATGCTCTGATGAAGGTTGTTTGGAGGATACGATAGCATTTTTTGTATAATAAACGGGAGCCTTTGTCATGTGCAACGACATTTGTCATTAAGATTAACCAATTTCGAGCTGAGTTTTAGAGTTTACACATGAGCAAACAATGCATTTTTTTGCCAAACGTTGTGACTAAAGCAATCACAGTAATGGATGAAAATTAAAATTCCAGTAAAAAAATCTGAATAGGTAATACTGTGTGAAATCAGGCCTGTTCTTGGCATGAGCCTCCTAGAATGTTTGTATATACATTAGTGCAGTTGGTTTAACTGCTGAGGCAAAATTGATGTTTTTATCTTCAGGTCGATGAGATGAATTTAAAAAGTCATCCCATTTTAACCAGGGTACCTGTAAGGCTCTGTAACTTTTCATCTATGTCATTTTTACAGTCTCGGTGCCATTGCAGCTTATTGATGGCTCTGTTATTTTGGTGTCCTGTGAATTCATTTATTTTATTTTATTTATTTTGAATCTTAAGGTGCTTTGAATTTTCTGATATTAGGTATAGTTACAACAGGTGTGTGGTTGGTGGGACATTTAAGGAAGTGCAGTAGGTACAGTTGACTGCAGTTGCCTTATATAATCTTTCAGTAAATGTTGGTATGATGTCCTGCGTGTTCTTTTGAGTTGGCAGAGCAAATTATCTCTTGTAGTTCTAGGGGATGTGGTGCAGGAAAGGAAGCCAACATAGACAAAAAGTGGGAAAAAATAATAGTAGGCTACTCCAATTAGCAATGCCTCTAGTTATTAGGAGACTATTACATTATTTCCCCCACCACTTATGACTTATAAAGTAGGAGTAGGTCTGCAAGGATGAAAAGAAACTCAAATCTAATGGAGTTCTGATTAACTAGTCCAGAGAGTCTTCGGACCCTCTGTGTGTGCTGGCTTTTGTTCCAGATATAGAAAAGATGCATTTAGGAGCTGCCATGATTTTGACTCCCCACTTGGTTTGGTAAATAATAGTGGTGGCTTATTACCACTTGCTTTGTCTTTGCAGGTGTTTAGTTTCAGTAACCACATTTTCAGTGCTTGATGATCCCTGTGTGATACCTTCTGTATGTTGTTAAATCAAGCATATATACCATTTTTCTAAAGGCATTGCTACACATCCTGGAAAATGAATACATTAGTTGTGTGAGAACTAGGTGAGCATTTGTTAATGTATTACAGTTGTTAATCTATTATGATTATGTTTCCTTGTCTGCCAGCATTTCCAGTTTAGTTAATGACAAATGTAAATTGGTTCAAGCCATCCTGGTTCAGTATTGTTAAGGTAGCTTATTGGAAATCAGCGATTTTAAGCTTTTGACAATCCAGATTAATTCACTATGACTGTAACCAAAGAGCTAAACAGAGGAAACGAGTCACCAAGGCAAACACTATCTCCAGCCATCTTTAGCTTGTCAGTTACTGATAAAAAAGAAAAAAATCCTTCTGTAGATGGTGAGATCAAATTACTGTTTGAAGCCTTCAGTTTTAGTAATATGAACACTGACTGTCATAAGTAGTATACTTAATGTCATAAACCTTACTTTCAGATTACCAGTTTGAACCCTGAATTTAACAACTCTTCTTCTCACTAATAATAAATTTGTTATTTGTATCCTAAAATTAAGTGCTCCAATTACAAACTGTAGGGTTCTTAATAATAAGCTGAAGGTTGGAGTTGGTAATTTGAGGTGGAGAAGTATTAATTTGATATCTTGAATCAGTAATTCAAAGATACGAGAAAATAAACTGAACATTCTAGTTCACTCTTTGAATCCTCAAAGTAGTAATTTGTGGTTATGAATTAGAGGGAGATTCTTAATTTTGTTGTGTGTTCTTAGCAGCTCAGTATGTTACTCATGTGATTAAGGTTTTAAGCTTTATAGGATAAAATAACCAGTTCAATATCAATTTATATCTTAGTTTCCATTATTTAAATTGATCCATCTATACAGCTGGATATCTACTGAGGCAATTGTGGGTTAAGTGCCTTGCCCAAGGGTACAGCAGCAGAGCCCCCGTGGGGAATTAAACTGGCAACCTTTCGGTTACCGGTCCTGCTCCTTAACCTGTACGCTACGGTGCCGCCCCCACTGACTAGTTTATAGTCAGTGTTTAAAAATGCTAAGTGATTCTGTAGCTCTAGGTAGTTCATTCCACCACTGGGGGATATACCTGTTCATTCTAATTTATTCTAATTAATTCATCAAATTAAATGTACTTTAAATTGAAATCTTGATTTTGTGCATCTGGTTAAGTAAAACATAGGCAAATTGCAGAAGCAAAGCAAATCAAATGTAACTTTTTGTGCTGGAAGTCATATAGTAGTATGGATATGAAGTATGTATGATGCATATAATATCATTTCATATGGGCTTCACATATGCAACTGATCTTCCAGCTGTCATAACATTCAAAGACATATCACATTGTCACTGCAGGTGGAAGTCCAGTTAGAGATCCTAACAAAATATATCAGAGAAAAGGGCATAAACATGATTTGAAATCATTTTCCCCTATTCAGTTGCTGTGCAAATCTGTAAAATAGCATACAGTTGGAGCTAGGAATTCAGTTTTACTGAGCTTCAGAGGACAGGTCATTGCAAATGGCCAGTTCAGACAAGAGATTAATTAACAGATCATTTAATTTATGGAATTGCATTTTTGGATGGAACTCAAAAACCAGCACGCTGGGTTTGGGAAGCTGTGAAGCTGTCTGCCAGAGGAAGAATCCTGGGTTGAATAGAGGAGATATAAAGAGGAAATGAAGAGGCCACATGTAAAGATGTATGTTAAGGAGATCACTTGGATGATAAGAAATTTTATGTTCCTTAAATATTTAGGGAAAATATTTAATAAAAAATAATAATATACTGTTCAGACATAGCATTGTTATTTCAGTGTGGAAGTAACCACTCAAAGAAGAGGAGGTTCCGTTTTTGAGATGTGCTTTGCAATATTCTGAGCATTACCAAATGGTTCAGCATAAGTTGTATGCATACTGTGACAAAAAGTTGCTAATTTTTCCCTCTTTTTCTTTGGCTTCTGCATGCAGGTGGATGAAAGGACAAAACAGATTGCACTGTTCCAAGCATGACACAGTCAGGGTGTCTTATGCTAAGATCTGCGAAAGGCTATTAAAGAAAGCGCTGAAGAGGACAATTGTGAAAACGTGTACAGGATGTGAGCTGCGTTTTTTTGCACAATGCCATTTCCTTTTATACTTCTGCTTCTGGGGGACAACTTATGGTTACAAGGGGTTATGCCAAGATATCAGTAAGAGGACTTATGAAGTGAAGGTTGCATCTCTGAAATAGAACGTGCTTACCCTGTGGATTACTGGGTATAGAATAGTTGGGGGAAAGGTTTCTAAAAATCTGCTTCATAATGGTAGATGCACCTCAGAATAATTCAGCAGACATGAATCCAGTCAGCCAACATCAAAATGCCTTCATTTCGTTTGTGGAAAATACTAAGAAGTACAAAACTTTTGAAAAACCTTGGCCTGGACAAATTCTGATCAAAGGCCTGGACAAATTCTGCTGTGATAAATGCCGCTTCTCATCCAGAGACATTGTTCAGTTTCATAAACACATGTGGCAGCATGCAGAAATGACCTTCTCTTGCTCTTACTGCAACCACGTTTCCTACACCAGAGGCGAATCCCAGCGCCATCTTGTTAAACACACTGGCACATTCCCCTTCCAGTGCCAGTTCTGCCCGTACGGCGCGGTGAGAAACGACTACATTGTGAAGCATACCCAACGAGTGCACCAGGTATTTGTGGACAAGGCATCGTACAGAGTCGGGAAGAAAGGGTTTCACTTAGGAAGGCAGCCCCCACGTATCCTCAGTGTGTCCCCCCCTGAAAATGACATGCAGAAACCATATTCCAACGCGGATGCCGGGACGCAAACTGTGGGTGGGAGCACTGGCACAGCAGTCAGCGACGGTGCTGTGAAAAAGACAAATGAGGTTACCGATTTGTCCAAAGTCCAGGTGGAGCTCTTAGCACCTCTGAATGAACCCATTCAACATGACAAACCCTTGACTATTGCTTACCCACCAGAAATGACCATCCCCCCAGGCTGTTTTGTCGAACTTGTGGAAGTAAAAACAGTCAACGGGACCAGGGAGCTGGAGCTAAAGTTAGTCTCACAGCATTCTACGGAAAAAGAATCTTGTGTGAAAGATCTGGGGGGTAGCACTGGGAGAGCTGCTTTTCAGAACAACCACACAGGTAAATCCACCTTTGGGTGCAGTGTCATTCCACAGGAGAAAAAGGCAATCCATTCTGGACCTTGTACCCCAAAACAGCCCACAGGAGAAAAGAGGGATGCAATATTGACACAAAAACAGTTGGATGTGCCTCACTGTCATGATCTAGTATTGAAAAATCAGTCAAGGACAGCTCCAGTGACTGTAAAAGCGGAACCTGTGGATGACGAGAGGCAGCTTGGTAAAACCAGGAATGAAGCCTGCACTGGAGTGCAACAAATGGGAGAAAGGAATGAGGGGAGATATGAAAGAGATTGTAAGAGTTCAGGACAACTCAAGGTTCCTTTCAAGGCTCAACCAGGTTCAGTAGATGGAGGCAGTCTGAATTTTGCCACCTGGCCAAATCGTCCTAGTCCTCCTGAATCCGTGATAGCCAGTAAAGTTGGCGGACTCTCATCTCATAATGTTCCTAAGGAGGAAAGAGTCACTGATGTTCCAATTATTCCAGTAAGTGACTCTGTCCCTCCCCCTGGAAATCATTTGAACGGGAAAGATAGTCTTTCCATTCCCAAGCCTTTGGGTAAAACTGTTCTACAAAAGGACAATGAGGACACCCATGCACATGCAAGTGAGGCAGCTGCAGAACTACCCGTCATTTCGTCAGTATTTTCCATGAGTGGTAGCCCTGGGGATTTTCCAGGGTGCCTCAGTTGGGAGCAGAGTTTGGACACGGTCACAGTAGAAAAACCAGACAGCCATCCTCAGCATTCTGCAGTCTCTCTGGACGTTTGTGCTTTGAAGGGGAGCACATCTGCTCTTCCAGAACAGGGGAATGCGAACAATGTTTTATCCACCACACATGAGCCAAGATTGGTAATTGTCACTGATAACTGTAGACGCTCACAAGGAGACGTGAGCTGTACACATGCAACCAATCAGGAGAGGGAAAAGACTCCAGAGAGTGCAAAGGTGAACTCTTCAAGTCCCTCTGGTGAACCATTAAGGCCACCACTCTCTTGTGAAAATGCCACACAGGCTGAGCTGAAAAATAGCCTTCCGTGTACCATTAAGAGCATCAAAATTTCAGTGCGCACACCCACTGATTCAAGAAGCCAGAGATCACACCAGGACTCTTCACCTGGGCTCACATCTCAAGGAAGTGTTTTGAAGATCTCTGACTCAAACAGCCAGTCGTCTCCAACACCTAAGACTACCGCAGGGAGATCGGTGGCGAAAGGAGATTGGATGCCAAGGCCAGTCCTTTTCTGTGGATTAAACGAACGGAACGCTGCCGACACAGATCACTCGTGCCAAAACAGAGTTCCCAAGCTTTCACTGAAAAGGAGGAGATCAGGAGCAGAAAACGAAAGCTGTGTAGAGGGGCCACAGACAGATTTGCTGACTGATGGGAAGGAAACTCATGGATGGAGACTGTCCAACCCAAAGAAAAGCAGGAAAACACACAAGCCCTTGAAAATAAAGTTGCTCTCACAAACAACAAGCAGAACACAAGCAGACATGAACAGACTCTGGCTTGTTCCACTGAAGGAGGACCAACTGGTTAAAGTCCCAGGCCCTAACCAACCTGTTGTTGTCCTTAACCACCCAAATCTACAAGCTCTAAAGGGGGACACTAATGTGCAAAACATGACTACATCCAACGGCAGCTTTCCCAACTGTTCAAGCTCCGGAAGAGTATGGTCAATATTGGGTCATTCACGGCAAGCAAAAACAACTCAACAATCACCTGCCGAGTCAGACCTGACAAGGCACACATTAAAAATGAAACTGAAGAAGACCCATCAAAATAACTACCAGGTAGTGGGATTCATTTATGGAGACTTTCCTATGAAGACCCTGAAGTGCTAGTTTGGTGAATGTATGTTTTCTACAATAGTGATGGATGCTGAGGATTAAAACTATAGATACATTAAGATCAGTTATTTTGAAAACACCTTTGTTTTTTACATACCCCAGTACAAATGTTGCATTTGAAAAGCAATTAACATGAAGTCAGATGTATTCTATGACATATGTTTCCAACTTTTTTATTGTATATAGGTTACACTTATGTCTCATGTCTGTTAAAATCTGTCTAGGCAAACCAGGTTGTGAAACTTGATTTTAAAGTGATCTAGACAGCTGTTCTTATTGTGTGCCTGTTAACACAACATGCTGGAATTCATATGTGTATAAAACATAAATAACAGAAGGTAGTGGTTTGTAAATATTCTTCCAAATTGGAAATGGTGGAGAAAGTGTCCATTTATAACACCAGGAATTAGTATTTCAATAACTGGTGCAGAACGTGTATAGGTTTTCTACCCTGCTGTCATAAGGTTTTTTCATATTAAGTGAAAAAACAAGTTACTGTAACATACTTCAGATGGAATTTCTACAATGTGTTACTTTTTTTGAGTATGTTCACTTGTGGTTGTTGAGATGGTGTCATGACTTATGTATCCCATAATGCAGTGTTTGCCAGCTCTGGTCGAGGGGACGCACAGGTTTGTTCAAGGGACAGGTGTTAACTAAAATTTTGAATAAACAATTTCATTTCTGTATAAATATGGATTTCATTAAAAATTAATTCATTGTAGAAATGTCAAAGACAGACCAGTGTTCAGCTACCAGGTCAGTACAATCTAATGAAACAAAATGGTGGAAACAAAAGGCACCAGGCATGAACCAGGGTTGGCACACAGCTATAGACACAAGTCAGCTGGTGCTGTCAAGCATGGGTGTCAGTTTGTTTTGAAAAGTGCTGGGGACAACGAGGGGTTCAACGTGCAAAGGCTTTCAAAAAGTAGTGGGGACAAAATGGGCCACAACAAAAAGTGGTGGGGACATGTCCCCAGCGTAAATGACGCCTTTGCTGTCAAGTATGCCAGCAACTCTGGTTCCTGCTGGGAAAATAAATCCAGTCAAAGATTAACACTGTGTTTCCCATATGTGGTCAGTTCATGTTAGCTTTCTTTCATAAAACGATTTTTTAATGGTTAAACTGTTGTGGTCGAGAATATAATGTGTGTGTTCTAAACATGATCAAAGATAAGTGTTGTGATATTAACTTGGCATTACCTAAGACACCCTTAAATGTTGTTACTTACTACTGTGCTTTGGTTACTGTATACAGCCAAGCTTAAGGCCATATATCTGCTATAGTTAACTGCATTATTATTGCTTGGGCTAGGCTGAGATTACTGACATAAAGGGTGCTGATTGTATTTATTTTTAACAGTATTGCTCACATAATGTCACAGATTAACTTTTAGCACACCTTACAGTGTGTGTGTGATGCAGGTTAGTTCTCAGCAGACAGACACACACTCAGTAATACACGATGGAAAAACTAATAGTTACCATCAGACCTCTGGCCTAATCAGTAGAAATGAGCATGGGGCAGCAGTCACTTTGCCAATCAAAGACTGGGGTTTTTTTTTTTTTTTTTGGGCAAAAAGGTGGAAGTCTGAGCACATGCAGTTTCTAGGTTGTTTTGCAGTTCAGTTAAGCCAGGCTGCCAAATGTGCAAACAGGAATGTGCTGCAGCAATGTTAAAATAAGTGAACCTTGGTCACAAGTTCCATCCTGCTCCCGTCACTGTTCGATTGTCTGTCGCATGAGATCAGTCTGCCGTCCTTGCTAAAAATGATTCATTCTGGGCCAACAGGGTTTTTGAAGTTACGAATATCCCTTTATTTGTTTCAGTTGGATATATATTCATGATGGTTGTATTGGGGATCTCTGAAGAGAACAGGCTAATACTGAACAGCACACAACTGTGCTGCTGGCTTTGTGTTAGCAACACACCACTACTGAACAGTAAGCATGCTCTGCAGAAAACAGTTTTACATTTTCTCAAAAATAAGAATGTAATAGATACACTTTATAATTCTTACAAAGGATTTTTTTGGTCTTTTTTTTTAAATCCCAATTATGTTCACAAGAAAAACTAAACATCTTGGAGGAAAACTCATGTGAGGGTAAATTTCTTTTTTGTTTCTTGTGATAAATTTACGAGACATTTTTATTCTGGGGTAACTGATCTAGTTATGATCAGATCATAAATTATTAGTACAGATTTTTTTTCTGCAGTGTATGTTTGCTTTCTTTTTATGTATGATGCATAAACTTGTGTCATCAAACTGTCTACTAGCACTGGCTGTGTTTTCCCTTAGCTTTATAATTCCTGTTATATGCTATTTTTATGGTGTTAATAAATCAGATATATTCATTGGCATCAATATTTTAAACTGTCTGTCAGCTTTATTGGTTATCTTAACAGCAACGTGATTGCTTTTTCAAAATGGCACAACCACCCCGAGTCACAGTAACTGAGCTCGAATAACAAAGAATACCTGACATTGCACAAGGATAGACATGAAAAAACTGCACTGTGTTAGCAAAACACAATATACATGCACAAGAATCTTTGTAAAATGTCTGTGTGTGTGTGTATATATTTACATTCATTTAATTAAGTTCTGTACTTAAATATACTGTATGTCTAAGACATCTTTGTGATCATTATGACAAACTTTATGCTTAAAGTGCAGTAACACAAGCCCTAGGTATTAAAGCAAATTTTTCAGATATGTCCAATGTTTTTCAGAATGTCCAATGAACTATTTACAGCAAGGAGTACTATTCAGCCCTTTTTGTGTGAATTCTGAACTCCAAACATTTCACTGAGGTGATCTAACCTAATATTTTATCAAGGTCTTCTTTTGTGAGGGGATGTGTCAGTGTGCATCTCCTTTGTACTGATTGATCCTTTCCATTGATTAGGACTATCGGAAATATCATGTGGAATTTGATGATTTCATCTACAGAGTCAAACACCTGATGAAGAAAAAAGGTTAAATAAATGTTATAAATAAATAAAAGGTAAAATAAATAATTAAATGTGCAGAAACACAGGTTACAGTCATGAGTAGCTATCTTCTTGGCATTCATTAGTCATGTTTGGGTTTCACAACTATAACCATGACATGTAATGCATAATGTTAGCTATACGTTTGTGTTCCATAGTTTATATAGCACAATCTGACTAGTTTTTGCTGAAAGAGCCACTTACATCATTTGTTCTTAATCCGGTCCCCAGGGCATACTTGTGAATGCTCTCTATGAAACGAATTTTGATGTTGAAAACTCTGTTGCTGTAAAGCAATGATAAGACAAAGGGCTCCTCCACTGTGCACTTCGAGTGGTCACGTACAAGGAATGCTCCATCCTGTACAGGAGATAGAATGATAAATATTTTAATTCAAGAACATTTGTACAAAATACCTACTGAGTGATGTGCGTGAGGCAATGGGTACTGCTGTTGTCCCCTTGGGAAAGGTACTTAAGCGGAAGTGCTTCAGTAAGTATCCAGCTATATAAATATCTAACAAAGAATTCTAGGATATGCAAGTTGCTCTGGACAGTGGCACATGTCAATATATTATGCACATACAGTACCAGTCAAAAGTTTGGACATACTTTCCTTATTTTTATAATTTTCCACATTTTAGGATAATGTAAAAAACATGAAAACTATTAAATAAAACCAATGGAATTATTCGGTGAAAAAGTGTTAGATTCTTCAAAATAGTCAAAAATATTAAAAATTTAAATATTCAAAAATTAATTTAAAATTGAAAAAAATTGGAAAGTAATTAATACATAGGCATCAACTTATATCAATCTACATCAACTCTATATTTGTCTAAAAAATAAATTTCAGTCTTAGAATGCATGTTTCCCATTATCTTAATCAGGTGTGTCCAAACTTCTGACTGGTATGGTATGTGAAATGTGTATATGTGATATACAGTCACGTTCAATGCACTAGGATATTAACGTGCAGGAAATGAATTGGAAATGCATGTAGGTAAGGACAGGTACCTTATTCATTAAGTGCAAGGCATGCTCAGCGTCGACTCTTTCACATGCACCTATGTACCAGTTCCGATTGTCTGACGTCTGGAACAAAAGAAAAAAAAATCACGAGACAACAATGTATGCAAATACTGTATATTATGTAATAAGTCTATCTATATCTATGCATCGCCGATGTTGTTCGCAGGCATTGTTCATTTTTCAGTTCATGTGGGATGTCTTTGTTTTAGGGACAAAAGGCCCGAAGCCAAAAGGCCCACATTCCTTCATATCTCAGAGTGTTGTTGCACTGTGCACGTTACGTTTCTGGCATTAAAGGCCTGTGTGGCCACTCCACTTCAAGGAAATGCTCTGCAGTGTCAAATTCCCCTGAGCTCAGTACAAGTAGACATAAATCTGAGGTTGATAAGAGTTCCACACCCCCGCATTCCTGGGGGTAGGGCTTTGGCATAGCTGTAGGATTTGCACCGTCTACTTGCTGGTGGCAATGCAGGTGAGTGAGAAAACTTTCGGATTGGGTCACGCAGTCCACATCTCATGTTTCTCTTTGTTGTGTTTCACATGGCTGTAGTCTCCTGAACTAGCGGTTGCATAATCAGTTGAACATTATTGTTTTCTCTAATAAAGATCTGATTTAATACCAATTCTTCATGCAGCTGTTGTCTTCTTCACAGCCGTGAATGATTTACTGATTTCTGTGTGTCTGTGTCATAGCAATAGCAATTTATTTTTCTTATAACACAGAAATAACAATTTGTCATTCACATATATTTTGAGATCTCACTTCTTATTGTTGGAACGTTTGTCATTTGTGGTAAGTAAGCACAATAAGATCTCTGCCTGGAGTTCAATAACCGTTTCTCTCTCTTTTTGTTGATACTGTAAATGCACATAATTTCACAGCCATTCCATCACCCTCCTTTGGCTTTGAGATTTACTGAAATGAATTTTGGGTGTGGCCTCGTTTGTTTGGTGGCACAGTGTGTCTGAGAGGCGTGGGGCTTCACCTGGGGTGGCCTGGGTTTGGCCACATGTCGGTAGTTGTTCATGTCTCCTCTGGTCTGTGGCCATTCATGATGGAGCTGCTTGCCTTTGTGCTTTTCCCCGGCTGTCCAATGCAAATGTTTTTACACAGTCAAAGCAGGGAGAGGGCATCATTCTAACTGTTTTTTCCTTAACTCAGAACCACCAATCCATTTCTAACTTTAAGACATTATCTCAAGTTTGATGGTGACTGAAATTTGAAAAAATTGGGTAGAAACAGGTAAAAAAAAAACGCTCATTTGAAGTCATTACTAAATGTTAAGGTCAAAGCCCTATGATGGTTAGACTGAATGCCCCCTAATGTCTGTTTTTGAATTAAACAATGATGAATAATAAATACTAAAGAGGAGGAAATAATTTACTACATCCATTGACATTACTGGAACTAAATGGAGATAGATATAGGGTTCTATATCTATATCAAGAATTCTCTTATATGACTATGGAGATACAGGAGGTGTAGAGAGAACCATAAGGATGCATAATAATTGCAATTGCAAAGTCCCTCTTACCTCACCATTCACCCTTAAAATTTACTGAAAAGAAAACATACCTGGTGAATGATGCAATGGGTTCTGCAATGACCTGATAGAGTTCAAGAGGTAAAAAAGATAATATTAACGTTTACAAATAAAGAAAATTAGATACAACTGACCACACACACGCAAAGTACAAGTTCTGTACATTTACAGAACCAAGCGTAAGAGTCAGTAGTATTATAACTTTGAGGGAGAATGGTCTTGTGAGGTCTTTGCACTATACCTTGAGTCCATAATCTTGCAGAATTCCAGGTCTTGGGAGAAAGATGAAAACAGGGCAGGGGTTTCTCTTTTCATTCCTTGAGAAAATCAGAGTCACTTTTATCTGTTAACATCTTAAGTGAAAAATGTAGTGCTCAAAGTTGTGCAGTACACTGAAGATACTAATAGCTACAAACAGGTTTATATCTCATTTCTATTAGCAAATGTATGACTACATGCATTTAAATACAGCAAGAAATGAGCATGTTTTAGGGTGATAGTACTAAACCATCCAAATATAATTCCACCCGCTGCAAATACTTAAGATCAAATATTTCACCTTTTAAGGGTCTCTTTGCCATTGCCTAAAAGGAAGAATAGGACATATTTAATGTCTTCACCTCAGCATATGATTAGACATGGCCTGTAGTATTTGTTGAAGAGCACAAGATACAGTATTGTTTGGTTATGATGATTATGTGAATAAGTGATTATTATTTTGCATTTAGATCCCTGATTGCATTTTAACTTACATTTTTCTGTCCTCTTGACCTGTGGGGATGAATTAAATGAAAAATTAACTATAAACCATTTACTGTTTTATGGTTAGACATACTCCCTCTATCAAAACTAGTTATTAAAAGCTGATCAGTTGTTCATAAAACATCATTTAAATTCACTATATAAAAATGTATTTGATTAACAAACAAAGGCTGGTTCCTGGTTCCTCCCTTTTGCAAAATAACATTAGTGATTCACAATGGGTAAGCTTGTGTGTATCAGTAACACATATTCATGCTGCATCTGTCATTTTATTTATTTATTTTCAAGAAAACCATTCATACTGTTTTGGATATCAACATAAAGAGGGTAATGTTGGGGAAAAACATTAAAGCTTCTATTGTTAAAATTAAAGATGCTCTTGGTGACAGTCAGAAGAAGCTGTGAGAGATTTCATGGGAACAGTGGCATGTTGTGACATGTTTTTGGGGTGCTAGAGGTATGTTGTGACATGTTTTTGGGGTGCTAGAGGCATGTTGTGACATGTTTTTGGGGTGCTGTCTGAAATGAGGCTCACTCTGGTTTGCAGGGCTTTTCGTCTGGAGCCCCCCGCCTCACTCTGGGGGACTCTGGATTGGGGGGAGTGGGCCTTCCCTCCTTGGGGGTGGGTTTTGGGGGTCTGGAAAGGGACAAACAACCAAAAAACCAAACATAGAATGACCGAAATAAAATGACTTTTTGTTTATGCCTGCACAACATTTCTCAACAACAGCTCAAACAACCTCAGTGTTCATGTCATGACGTGCATGAATAAGAAAATATAATTCTTGCTTTATGTCGTAAATCAGTTAAGGTGATCTCCCACTGCAACTTCTGAATACCCCGCTCACTTCCAACTTCAAGCAGACTGTAAAATGAGTGAAGAGGCTGTTAAACAGGTTGTTTTAGGCTTTTGCTTAAAGCACACCCTTGAGAACAGGTTGGAGTGGATATTTCTAGTGTGCCCTGTCTGTGTTCATCAGAGTGAGTCAAAAATAGTCAAAACCAACAGTAAGGTATTATAGCCAATGTTCAGTAAAAACAATGACAAACAGGTTCATTATAGTGAAAGCCAACATTAAATAGGTTTGTTATAGCCAAACAATAATCAAAACCAACAGTAAATGGATTTCTTGTAGCCAAAAGTGTCAATCAAAACTGATAACAAGCAGCTGAAATAAACCACTGCAGTATTTATGCTCATCACACATAAACTATTATTATTCTTTCAAGAGTGTGCTGGGCATTGGTGTCCATGAAAACCATTAATTTAACTTCAAAAATATCTGCTGATAGTTGCATGTGAGAGAGATGCCCTTGGTGAAGACCAAAGACATATTAAAACGTAGCCTTGTGTTTTTAGGGGAAAAGACCTTGACTCACATCAGTAAAATCCTCCGCACCACACTGCACACACTCCCAAAAGCTGAACTGAGCATTGTTGAGTGCATTCACCGTTGCATTGATACATGTTGCATTCTAATCATTAAGGTAAAATTAATCTGCTTTCTGTTTATTTTTAGAACCCTGGTTATGTATCACTAACACAGAAGAAGAACAGGATGAGGGCAATGAATTTGATTGGATGAAGTTGCTGCAGAAGTGGATTTATGAAGCATTTGGCCTTGGAGCTCTCTCATTGGTTGTCCAACCAATAATCCAACCAATGAGATAAAAGTTACTTAGTAAGATGATCTTATTGAAGCTCTTCCAGCATTACCTTGGAGGGGGCTGCATGTCCTGAAAGAGGTTAAACAAAAGTGCACATTAGTGATGATCATGGAATTCAAACACTGAGGACTGCAGGACATAATTCTCTATTTGCAGGACAGAATGCTCTGTTTGACTCATTACTAGTAATCCAGAGCTCTGATTGGTTGAGAGAACAGTTAAAATATTGAGGACTTCTACAATCCTTTTGTCACAGTACCTGAGCACAAGAGTCCTTTGCTTTTTTCCTTTCATCTGTGGAAAATGTTTAACAAGGAAAAAAACATTAACATCATATCTCATCACAATTTGAGGAGAATGTGTACATGTATGTACATGTCCATATGAATTTAACCTTACTGCTGAGGTACAGTAAGAGCAGAGCAATAGGTCTATGCTGAAGGGAATGTAGGCTGTCCAGCAGGTTCTGCCTGTAACACAGCACTGTGAAATACCAGCAGTATGGCTGCTAAAATGAACACTTCATTGTGTGTATTTGGGTTTGTGTGTGTGTGTGTGTGTGTGTGTGTGTGTTCTCATCTGTAAGTTCATGTTCATGTGTGAGTCTGCCTGTTTTAGACTGAAGAGAGGATATGCTTGTGTGTGTGTGTGTGTGTGTGTGTGTGTGTGTGTGTGCGCGTGTGTGTGTTCACATATATCTTGTTTTTGCTTGTGCAGGGGTGTGTGCAAGTTTGTGCATGTGTATGTGTATATATCATCTTTTAAACGAAAGGTATTTCAACTGATGCGTTACAGTATCACTTTGTTTCTGCAGAAACTAAGCAGGAAACCTTTACAAAAATATATGGCGGCAAACCACAGTGACGCAGCAGAATCCAATCACTCACTGAGCTGAAGGGTTTGCTTTTTGCCTGGCTTCAGATCCCTGTTTACTGACGGTCCTGTTTTCCAAGTGTAAAAACAAGAGGCAAGAATTAATCGCGCACACACACACAGACACACACATTTATGACCTTTCAAATAACTGTTGAAAAAGACCAAAAGCATTAAACATAACCATCAACTGATCAGTTCAAAGGGTTATTTTTCCAGCTAAACCAATAAAGTCTATAGGTAGAGTGAATGACAGAGGAACAATATGAGTTTGAAGCACAACTTGACTGAGACGGACTTAAACTTCAACTCACTTGCTGCTAAAAGATTAAAGTGTGAAATTAATGTTGTAATAGTGTTGTAGCTGTAGTAGTGTTGTGATCTTTTGAACTGCTGTGAATTTAATTTTAATTTTATTTATTTTATTTATTTTAATTTTATTTATTTTAATATTGTAACATGTCTGCTTATGTATATTTGGCAGAATACATCTTATCTATGGATTTTTAATCATTATGTTTTGATTATATGCTAAAAAATAATTTTCCACATCTCAAAGGTTCACATTTGAAGGCTCATGAATCAAGACCAAAGAACATCCCCTGGGAAGTTGGAAGTCACTTGGAAGTTACCATAATAAATTAATTATTATTAATGAATTTATAATAAACAAATTTATTACCTGGAATGTTTCTTGTGGGGAGTCTGGGAGGGGTGTCCGGGCTCCTCTACAAACAATGTTTTATACATTACGTGAAGAATAAGAAGATATACTTTAGGTGTTATTCAGTTAAAGCTGTATAATAGGACACACAATACTCACAGCCACTCCTGAAGAACACAACTGTGGAGATGGGGACCTGTAATATCTTCTGTCTATAAAAAATAAATATTATTATTATTATTATTATTATTATTATTATTATTGGTAGTGGTAGTGGTAGTGCACTCAGGCAATATTTTTTTCTGTCTTCAAAGCCACTACTGCGCTATGAACACTAGGTGGCAGGCAAGAAGAACAAACACAGCATGCATTTCTGATGGAATTACTGTGATTAAAACATTTGAGGAGCACCCAGTGAATCTACAGTTTATTAAATCTAATAATAAGATTTTTAAAAAACAAAGCTAAGTTCTGGTGATGTTGCTCTTTTGTGTGCATATTTATTTTTTTTTAATTGGAAAGAAATAAAAAAGAAGAAGAAAGAAAAAAAGAATTTGTGGTCAAGTATTTTTTTTGCTTTTATACATTTATAAACAGAATGCTGTAGGAGTACCCAAACTCAGAAATAGCAGGATAATAGCAGGATACCATTCAGTGAATCTGTGCATCTACTTCTTTCAGCACTTTGCGCTATGAACGGCAGCATTTTCCAGCAGGGAATGCTATAGTCACACAACACTTTTCCTTTTTTTTTAAAAAAAAAAAAAAAAAAAAAAAAAAAAACATGATGGCTGCTTCTCATGTTCATATTCTGTCCTCAGATTAATTTAGGTTCAGAGATTGAGTCATATAGAATAAGCATCTCTTTCTAAATTATAAATTCTATGATATGTATGTCACATGTAATCTTGTCAACGCTAATTGATTGGGCAGCAAAGCAAAGCAAAGCAAATGAATTTCCCAGATGTAGTGCAGACGGGACTGGTTCTCACCAGCGTATTCTGAGTCAGAGGTGAGCGGTCTCGCTGGCCGGATATGTACAGACAGAGCCTCCTCCTTGTTTTCCACACAGTGGTACTCATCCTCATCTGAGTCCTGACTGCATCTTTGTTCTTTGTTGCCCCTCGTAGTGCGCTCCTGTTTTTTTTTTTTAACAAGTAGAAGAAACCATGGCAGCATCATGGTTATTCACTTCATTATGATAAAGTTCCATATCGATATGAACATTCTGCACTCACAAACCTGAAAAATTAACTTAAAACGTGTATTGCTGCTGTAAAAACGCCAACATGTTTTTTTAAAGACTCAGTAAAAGGTTAATTACATCAAAATAGAGCAACCCCCCACCACACACACACGCACACACACACACATACACCCTCAAACTCAACCTTTTAACATAAAACTGACACACACAGGCAGCAGATATACAGAGAGGCTGTGCGTTTCCTTGGTGATGAGTGCAGCTTGTGTTCCAGTCATTATGAAACGTGCGCTTAGATGGAACTTCATCTGCTCCAATCAGAGTGTGTGAACATCATCTGTTCTCACTCTGTCACTGTTTGATAGCAAAGCTGGCGCGCAGAGCCACTGATCTTGCCACAACAAGCTATCATTGGGCTATCTCTGCTGTCAGACAGGAAGGCCGTGTCTGATTAAAGCTTCTCAAGTCTGTCTTTTCGAGCAACGGAAAACTCGGCCATCACCCCGACCCAGGAAGACTCTGACCTCCTGTTTTACCCCCTCACACAGTCCCTTCACGAGGATGCGCTTGTTCAATCAGAATGATGCCACACTACATACAATCTACTGATTTCTACTGGTTTCAGTGTTTTTTGTCCAAAGAGCACCTTCTTGGCTTCACAGCTGGCCCTACCCATACTAAAATAATATATGGTGTAATGTATTGAGAAGTATGTTTTTCTGCTGAAGAACACATTGAAAATACATGCAAAATAGTTTCATACAAAGCAGAAATATGTTGCTGTTTTCCAAAATGACAATAACTTGAGCTAAAAATATCTTATATAAAATATATTCTCAATACATAATCTTTTGTATGGGTAGAAGTGCAGTCTAATTCACCATGCTGTTTCTCTGCAATAGTGCTTACACCTTACCACCACTCCAACTCACCGCAACTCACTGCTCTGGAAATAGCAACGGCCAGGGAAATACACCGGCAATAATGCAGCTAATTGCACTTACAATATTCCAGCTCAGAGTGTTTGGGGACAAGGAGGCAGACGGAAAACAGACAGAGGTGACTATGACGTGATGTCATGACGTGATGTCATGACGTGGCACACCCCTGTAGAGTCCCTCACCATTATCGGAGGTAGTGCATAGTTGTTTCCTCTGTGTGCTGCTGAAAAAAGGAAGAAAAATCATGCTGATCATTTGAGTGGTGCTGAATTAAAGGAATTCATTCCAAAGCGCAGAGCATCTTTGAAGCATGCGAGGCATTTTCTCATGCTGTGCTGGGAGATCATTGGCGCCTGTTCATTTTGGGATCTTAAAATGAGTTCTCTAACGCTGTATGAGGCCTGCTAATTCTGCTTCAGTTCAGATGCTCCACTGCTCCCTGTTTGCTTGTTTAAAATCAGCAAAGCATATTACCTCCAGGCTTACTGGTGCAACACTGAAGTAAGTATATAGAGTATCTGTTTAGAACAGTTACACCTGTACCTCTGCTGTAGAGAGATGCTTCTGAACTGGACGAAACGACACCTGTGTATCTACAAGGAAAAAAAAACAAACATCAGCAAAGGTAATGTCTTGCAGTTTTAGAAAACATGCATTGTCATATAAGGTTTTAACTCTATTTTGGGCACAAAACAAACACACAAGCAGTTTTCAGAACTAATGAAGTGCTTGCTGTATGATGTACCTGTTCCAGCAGTGTCTAAAGGGTACACCCTTAGACTGCTTTACACCCCTGAACTGTCATATATCAGTTAGGTTTGATTGTGCTGTTAATCCAGATTTAACATCACTACACAGACGTGTGCTGTTCAGTCTTTGTGACAGATTTGGTTCATTGAAGGTGTGTTTCTTCTAACAGAAGGATGAAAGTAAAGATGTTTTTGTCAGTTATTTCCCCTCGTTGTGCCCCTTATTAGTAACACTGACGGATATTCAGCTTTATTGATTAAGAGCAGTTAGTTGCTAAACAGGGCCTAGAACAGCTAATGAAGTTTAAATGAGACAGCTGCATCAACTCATGTCAGGGGGTAAATATTGACAAATTTATGATGAATAAACAACTTTACCGTTATATTGACACAGACACACTTCAAACAGAACATTATTATAGTAAATGGTTTATAGAATATTAGATGCAGCGATATTGAACATAGATCAGTCCTCAATTAACGGCTAAACCAAACCTAATTAGCTGAGAGATTCAATCGTGCTTATTTTCACAGCTCACGTCATAATAGGTCTGGACATTGAAATGGATCAGAACCGGGGAGATACGACAGTGGGGAAAACCCACCTACTTTGAAGAACTGTGCTGGGGAGCCCCACCTCTGCTGCTCTCGCATTCTCCAAAGACCTGGTTTACAAAGGAATACAATGTTGCAGGAAGAAAAAATAATGCAACAAGACTGCAACTCTGTATCACGGGGCTCTGAGAATGTTCCAAGACCTAAACAGGGACGTCTAGGACCGCTGAGGACGTTCATGAACTGTCATGTTTAGATTTTGATGTCTTTTTGGGCGTACCCCTTAGTATGCTCTAAATCGAATTTGTCAAGCAGTTGGTGTGTCAGTCTTGTCTCTGGCCAGCTCGAGAAAGCAATGCTGTGAATTATAGCTTGTGCGAATTTCTGGTCACGTCCAGAATTGCCAGGCCAACTCATTGACTCCTGCTTCCTGTATTGTCTCAACCATAATGAACTCTAATCATGTCTGACGTGTAATTAATTAAGTGCTGAAAAGAGGACAACACTATGCTGTTTTTTTTCTACCTTTAATCGTTAGCCTACAGGGGCCGATAAACAATCCTGAGAGAGGCGAGTCACCGGGGACTGGACATGTGATGTCAAAGTTTAAGGCCAAAAGGGACACCTCTGGATACAGTCCAAAATACTCTCACATGCTTTTATTCTGATGTTGTGCAAAAATCAAATGTTAGTCCAACGAATGGATAAATGAATGAATGAATGAATAAATGAATGAATGAATGAATCAATCAATCAATCAATCAATCAATCAATCAAGCTTAAACATCAGGGTGTGTTAAAGGCTCATAAGAAGGTGAGTGCTGCAGAAGCACTACTTTGTTAATGCGCTCACAGGACTCACTGCTCAATACTTTCAGGTTTGTGAAAGTAGGGCATTGCCGTCTTATTCTGCAGCAAGGTGCTTACCACCCAGCGTGATGCATAAGCATCCAAATGCTTGGCCTTTGCACCCTTATTCATGTAACTCTAGCACAAACTCTAGCACATTGTGTGAAAGGTGGTGTGCAACTGCTTCATTGCTGTGTGCAATTGTGTTCGAACACTGCTGCGTTTTCCACTTCAGCCAAAACAGCGTTTGGCGAGAGGCCTTGTCCTTCACACCTCCACACAGCTACCTCCCTCGCTTCCTCCGTGTCAAGGGCCTCACGCTTTAAAAAGAGTGCACCTGGCTAAATTTAGCAGCTGGGGCCTGACTTCCTGTGGTTTGCGAACGCCGCCTCGTGAGTGGACGACGGTGGGTGCACGATCCCCCTGCACAGGATGGAGACGTGAAGTCACAGCGTCCCTGGAGCGACGCGAGCTCTGCCGACTCTGCACAGGGCTCCCTCAGCGCTCACTGTGCGCGCTCGCATAGGGAGTGATTTCTGGTCATACGCGAGAGCTTGAAATGCAGTCGAAATGACCGCTAAAAAAAAAACTGCAGGGGCACGGGCCATGTGCTTTTTAAGTCCTGCATGGTGGGTCTGGATATTGCACTGCCTCATTAGAGGTTGATCGTGTTCATGGCTCGAAGGCAAAGAAAGGTTATTTCATGAAACTGCATGACCAAACATAAAAGAAAACATTTTATATCATTCTTAGATCATCTGATTAACAGGGAGTTCCTGTACAGATGAGCTGATAGTACAAAGTTGCAAAATTTATGACCTCCACCAAAAACTCATATGTATAAACAAAAGTATTTTTCTTAAATCTACACAATCTTTTGCTGCTCAGTGTTGGTATTATATGTGCGCAACAAAGAGATGATCTACGTATGTCACCCCTTTACCCAATGGGCATCGGCCAACTGGACCACAAGTCCTAACACCTGATGCTGTAAAGTTCTGTGGCATCATGAGTCTTCTATTTAGTCACTTTGTCCAACAAACAGACAAACAGTATTGGATTTTTGGAGTAAACAAACACATTCATGACATGAAAAAATACAAAAAAAGACCCCCACAATCTGTGTGGTGACATAATGGTCGAGGGTAACAATAATTTCTGTAGTTGAGCTTTTCATACGCTTCAAATATCTGAAGGCTTTTGCTTATAGCACACAAGACACACACACATACACATATTACATAGATGTGTTGAGAAATAGATATTTCTTAGTGGCGGAACCAAGTTGATGAATGAAGCATTCAAAAAAAAGCCTCCCTTAAAGTTTCCATTTCGCAAAAATGTGCTGCGTGCCCAAAATGGCAGACAGGTCATTCATCGCCAAGGCAAAAGCACAGCGTCTGGCTGCAGCGAAGGTCTTACCTTGCTGGAACACTCAGGCCATGTCGTCAGCGATATCAAGCCGGGGCTAGGTTTGGGCAGGAGCACAGAGAGGAAAGTTGGAGGTCTTTGGGCCGAGTTTCGCTATCAGCAGAATATGAAACGAACGCAGTGGAGGTCTGAGCGCGGGGCGGAGGCACAAGGTCAGACGCTCCCCTGTGGTTTCCCTTGTTATGATACAGCCTCACTTCCTCTGTCAGACTGTCATCTCTCTCCTCTCAAATGAGCTCAGAGGCCCGTTGTGTCATCTGGCACCTCATCACCTTCCCTCCTTATCAGCCGAGCATCACCCCGCCCCGCCCAAATCTGTCCCCGAGATAAGGTCTGATTTCAAGATCTGAAGCGATCCGGTCACACTGCGCGGGGGTGGGGAGGGGGGAGGGGGGAGGGGGGCTGAATTGAAGTGAGCAGTGAATCCTGTGAGCGTGTTAACAAAGTGGCGCCTCTGCAGCACTCACCTTCTCATGAGCCTTTAACGCACTCTGCACCAGAGCCCTGATATTTAAGCCGTACAGATTCACTCAGTGAACACACACACACACACACACACACACACACACACACACACACACACACACACACACACATAAACACACACTCGCACATGAGTGCACCCACTCATATGAGAGCTGAGGTGTCTGATGATCCTTCACAGTGTTTCTTTCAAGCAACGCACCATAAAGACAAAAGTAAGGAAAGAAGACTGGAAGATAAAATGCTTTCCTACAAACTGACCTTGGCGGGAAAAAAACAAACAAAAAAAATCATCGAGCTATGAAAGAGAAAAGCGCCTTCTGCCAGATCAATTTCAGTCAGCTGCTGTGGACACATAGAAAGTAGAATAGCTGGTCTTAACTGAACTCTGGAAGAGTTCAAATGAACTTTAGCAAGTTACTGTGAACTCTTTAAACCTTGAAGAATGGCAGCCATTTTGGATGTGTTGTCTTTATGTGAAAGCAGACTGTGAAGCAGTTGAGAAGGATGTTACATTTTGCAGTGATAAAAACATACTGTGTCATGGTGCACAATATAATAATGATAAAAAAAAGATTGATAGATAAGGCCCAAATGTCCTAACTTCTGAAGGTGTTGCATGGTTTGGGGGCAGGATGGCGATGTGAGGAAGCAGCGATAAGAGTTTGTGATTCAGCAGTGTGAATAATTAAAAGCTACAGATAGAGATCTGTAAACGCCCGGCTCGGATTCTGCCTGGGGGTGTCCGTTACCCCCCCGGCAGGTCGGTATTCTACAGGTCAGCCCACAGCCAGTTATCTAGAACTGCTCATATTATTTCCTGTGAGGAAATACAAATCGAACCAAGAAAAAAACATGCACAAATGTGCACACGCACACACATGCACACAATAACAGGCTCACACGTGTGCACACATGCACACACACACGCACACAAAGGTAAAAGCACATGAAAAAGTCACACAGTTGTACACCAAAAAAAGGGTCGTCGAGATGCACACATGCACTCAGGTACACACACGCACTCACGCACGCACATGCACACGCACAATTCACAGAATTAAAATAGCTGACCTAGATGATTGAATTTTATGGTGTCTGCTCACTTGGCACATGAGGCTAACCACCCAAACTGAAATAGTTCTGCCCATGGCCCAGAGAGGAGGCCAGGATCCAGTCTAGTAAATGTTCAGAAACAGATACGTATTGATATTCATCAGCAGTAAACCCAAACAGCTGACCCAGGCAGTGACCTTGGCTTTGACTTTGTGTACAGGCTCTATGCTTATGATGTGGCATGCAGCACAGGCTACCTGATGGGAATTCAGAAGGCAACCCCTCTCTGTGGTAGCCAGAGTCGGGTCATGTCACCACGTGATACACTGACCTTGCTGTGGTCAAGCAGAACTGAGATCAGGAGCTAATGCAGGCCAGGCCAGGGTGAGATTGAAACTGTGGCCAGCTTGTTCAGGCATGATTGCTTTGCAAAGCAGAGCTCTATCCAGAATATAAACTACCTTCTTCCATAGCTGCCATAGTGAAAACTCACAAACATCTTTTCAGTGACTGCTTACATATTTATCAGTCTATCGGCAAGCAGAAAGGCAGTTGTCGTTAAGTCTAATGGACACATTCTCTGAACCTGTGGACTGGTGACAGTCCACCTGTTTGATCTAAAGCCCAGGATCTGCTGTGCCTACAAATTTCACTGCATTTAGCCATCAGATTTAGAGTAATACTGTGTATGCAGTCTAAAACATTACATCCTTTCTGCTTTCATCAGTTAAGAAGTAGTGGATTTCTCACAGACTGGCAGTTTAGCTCTCCTGTAAGGGAACTTAAAATGTGACCAAAATTTTGTAAGCTTTACATTACATTACATTACATTGCATTACATAAGCTCAAATACAAGGCTGAGAACTTCTTCTGTACCACTGAAACGGACGCTTAACTCAGTCGCTACAGTGAACATCAAAGGCTTCAAATGGACAACGTGTCCAATATAACCTGCCTAACCTGGATAAACATGCCGGTCAGATGCACCATAAATAAACGGATAATTCATGTCAAAACTGCAACTTTTGTTTGGATGTCTCTTCGCTACTTATCAGATGACATTTGATGAATTCAAATGTCATGTAAACCCCACAACCAATTCAGTCCAAATTATTGAACCAAATGTCAGAGAGAGAGAGAGAGAGAGAGAGAGAAACAGAATGGTGCGGAATCAGTATAAAGAGAGTACATTGAAGTACAGATCACTCAAAATTAAGTCAAGGAATAACCACACTTTCTCAAGTAAAGCCAATCTATAACAGATTATTTTCCCTTCCAGACAATTGAGGTAGATCGTTATATTGCTGCATTCATGACTAAATGCTTGATTTTTTCGCTACCAGCACATTTGTACAATGAAGGCAGACCTTATTTTACTTTATCTTAAGGATGAATAAATGCGTTTGAGGATTCATTCATGCAGTACCTGTTTACCGGTCTCTCCCGGCGATGGACGATTTTAGCACAAAGTCCCAGTCTGTCCATTTTGAGATCTTGGATCTAAGACTGTGAAGGTAAGAGCTTTTTCTGTTCCTCCAGGCTAGAGAGAAGTGGAGACTAAGTGACAGTGGTTCATTGTTGCACGTATTAGTCTAGCTCCTCCTCATTCTACTGAAGTATGTAGTCATAAACAACCAGAAAGTGTGTTCTTCCTAATAAAAATAGAAATCATCAAAAACGTCAATCAAGCTAAGTGGGCTTGATACATTGGCCTGGCTATAAATAAACCCATTGAAACTTGTGAGAATACTTCATGAGGCCAAGCTGGGTCATGCTAAGATGCTGAGGTAAAACTGATAATAGCAAAACCGACTGACCGCATGTGCAACCCCCCCACCCTGGACTGTTCTTCTACCCAAATGTCTCTCACATCAATTTTTTTCATCCCCTCTGAACGTCTCTCACACAAACTGTTCTCTCCCCCGAACCTCTCTCACACAAACTGTTCTCTCCCCCTGAACCTGTTTCACACAAACTGTTCTCTCCCCCTGAACCTCTCTCACACAAACTGTTCTCTCTCCCCTGAACCTTTCTCACACAAACTGTTCTCTTTCCCTGAACCTGTTTCACACGACATGTTCTCTCCCCCTGAACCTGTTTCACACAAACTGTTCTCTCCCCCTGAACCTCTCTCACACAAACTGTTCTCTCCCCCTGAACCTGTTTCACACAAACTGTTCTCTCCCCCTGAACCTGTTTCACACAAACTGTTCTCTCCCCTGAACCTCTCTCACACAAACTGTTTTCTCCCCTGAACCTTTTTCACACAAACTGTTCTCTTTCCCTGAACCTGTTTCACACAAACTGTTCTCTCCCCTGAACCTGTTTCACACAAACTGTTCTCTCCCCCTGAACCTCTCTCACACAAACTGTTCTCTCCCCCTGAACCTCTCTCACACAAACTGCTCTCTCCCCCTGAACCTCTCTTACGAACTGCTCTCTCCCCCTGAACCTCTCTCACACAAACTGTTCTCTCCCCCCTGAACCTGTTTCACACGACATGTTCTCTCCCCCCTGAACCTCTCTTACGAACTGTTCTCTCCCCCCTGAACAACTGTCACATAAACATGCTGCTAAGAACCAATGCAACTGTATCACAGTGCTTATTGCTGATGCTCAAGGTCAGATTGTGGTTTACATACACTCTACACACAGATCTGACTTTGCCTCATCATGGCCTTTGTGCTTCATACCTGGCGAAAATGCAGGGTGCAGGGGACCGCAACTACTATATGTCAAATATGTTCAACGTGTTTAACTGTGCCAAAATAAGTTCAAAGAGCACTATCTGTGATCTGTGATGTGCTCTGAGACCAGTGAGACTCTATTACTGTGGTCTGATGCTACTGAGCAGGGAAAGATCTGATTCAATGCTCACGTAGCAGAGGAATATCAGTGCACTGACATCTGTGCGTCTGATGCGGGATGTCACAGAATAAGCTTAATGATTTTAAACAGAGATACAGGATTCCTATCCTAAAGCAGGAGTGATAAATAACCACCCATTTTAGCCAGGATGAGTTCAGCTTCAAACAACCACACTGTCAGGCAAAGACAACGAGCCACGGTCACTGTGTGAAACTGAGATTTTATTCTAAATTGCGTGATTAAATGCAGTGCAGTAGCTAAATTAACCAACACCAGGGTGACTTTCCTGCTTTGTTTTGTCTTAAGCAAGTAAGGTACACTTTAAGAGAATGTTTGCAGATCAGAAGACCATAATGTCTGTTTTCCTTCCTGGATTGGAGAACCAGCTCCGGAGTGTGAAGTTTTAAACAAAGCAGGTCTGGATATGAAACTTTTAGTCTAGAATAGAAGGGGCTGAGGCTTGGCTTTAGTTCAGTTGTTTAGTTGTCAGTGAGAATGTTACAGGTAATTTAGAAATGTGGGCTTGGGGGGGCTTGAGCTTCTGCCCTTTTGGTCCTATCCTGCGAGACTGACCATTCCGAAGCCATACCCTTTTTAAAATTTGAGCCCTGGACCTCCAGAAAGTCTGTGCACGGCCATGCAGGCAATTGTTACCGGAAGTAAACAAAAAAAGCTTCTACAACATATTTCAGCTCAAATACATTTTGATGCCTGTGGTTTGATCACTGACCTCAAAAGAACAATGCTCTTTCAGCTGCAGACCTCTGCAGACCTGGCCACTTCCTCTGCGCCGGTACGGTGTCGCAGGTCGCCTCGGGCCCCTCCCAGTACTTTCTTTTCTGCTATCTGGGACGCTGTTATGCAGGTTATAAATGTTCTCTCACAGCTGATGTTTCATTCTAACCTGTGCTGGTATGCATTCCCTTTAAGCCTTTAATCACACCTGTCTTCATCCTCTGCCTGTAACCTTAGCTGAAGAAAATATAATAATGATAATAAAGCTGTATATTATAGATGATAAAACTATAACTCTAATATTATGGTATATACATTATACTAATACTACTACTACTGCCGCTACTGTTACTAATCATAATAATAATAAATATAATAGCAACATATGTCACATTTTCACAAACGAATTACAGATTGTAATCTACGGTGAGTTTGAAAAAGAGATCAATGAGAAACCCCAGCAGCAACGGGGAGGAAACCTGTCAAATGACTCCCTGAGCCCAGTAAAATGCAGACAGAATGAAGTGGGACAGAACCGTGAGGGCTTATAAATGACAATATTCAACAGTTCACTACTCAGTCCAGAGACTGTCAGGCGGGCAGGCAGGACTGCTATTGTCGGGATCTGGCTGACTATGGGCGAGGTCTTGCCCTCCAGAAGTGACGTCATGGGTTTTCCAATCCAACTGTCCACTTCAACAGCGAAAAATAGCAAACCACAGAAACACCTCTGTCTGATCGTTTCCCTCTTCCTCAGACAGGCTGAAGAGCAGCTGACACGAAACCCAGGCATAGAAACCAACCTTCCCATATACAGAACTATTATTGTAATATTAGCCATGCAGTTCACATATGACACAAGGTTGCTAAAACCTAATATCTGGAAGTGAAAAGATGGGGGTAGCTGGCCCTCCTCTGCTGCAGAATAGTGACATCACCCAGCCTCCCCAGGTGACCCGTGGGTGATCCACCTCAGAGTGTGCATTCAGCACAAGGGGAAAACACACCTCCTGCAATGAACAGCACAGCATTAATGCTGGGGAGACGGTTTGAGCATATCCGCACTACAGGGAAAGGCTCAGAGATGGCCTATTGATGTTAGTGATGCGGGATAAGACATTAGAGGGAGGGAACTTAAGTCTGTGAATATATGGGTGTGTGGAGGGGTCATGGCTTTGGGAAAAGCCCTGACAGTTATGTCCTCCTTTTCAGTTTTACACGAGAGAGGAATGATTTAAATGAGTAAGGAAAAAAAAGGATCAGGAAAACGCAAAACAAGAGAGCATGTGGAAAATACCTTAACGTAGCTTTAAATGTGAGGCGACATACTTCTTCCTCTTAATGCTGACTGAAACGGTCACTCAGGAAGTGGTTTCCACCACAGCACCATCTGAGTCTGAAGCAGTCCTGACACTGTCAGAATGCACTGTGGACAACACCCCACATTTCAATAAAACAATCTAAAAAATAAATAAATAAACTGCACGGTCAATGGAGAAGCACATTTTAAAAATTTCCCACATCATCCATTTGTATACACACACACACACACACACACACACACACACACACACTTGTATTTATGGAAAAGAAACAACAACTTTGAGAGAAGACATAAGAGAGTGGTGGCACTGAACTTAGATTGCAACAATTTGTTTTGCCACAAGGTGGCGCTGCAGCGGAATGGCCAACATATTGAACAGGAAAAAAACCCCAGAATATCAACGCATGAACGAGGAGACAACATTAAAAGTCTCTGATGGCACACACATAATAACACACCGCTGTGGGGCATCATTATAAGATGCCATTGAATGAGGAGTGTGAATAAGCAGAAAAAGGTTCAGGGGTCAGCACATCCAGTATCTGGTCAAACAGGAGGCTGTCTCTCAGAAATACTCAAGAAGTCCTTGGCGTCAATTAAGGGACACAGCCCCCTGTAGAGTGATGCAGTAATGTTCACTGCATGGTCTTCTCTGCCTCCTCCTCCCAAGAAAGACTTGAATCAGAGGGCAAACCCCGGCAGTTAAATGCTGTTTGCAGACCCTGTCACTCTCGCCTGCTCAGATTCTAAGCTGGTCAGAGCACACAGGGACAATGCTGAGAGAACACAGGCAGAGGATTGTTGTAATATTTGTATAGGATGATGATATTATTATTATTATTATTTTTTTAAATTTCCTACACTACAGCAGTTTTTGTTCATTTCAGCTTGAAATAAACAAGCAGTGTGGTGGAGCCAATGGAATGAGTCATTGAGAGTTAAGATCAGACCTCACTGTGGGAGAACTGAACGCCGTCCAAGGTTTGGTCACAGTAAAATGCTTCCAGCAGCGCGCTAAATGAGCAGTGCACTGTATGTGACTATAGCTATTCTACAGCATTTAGCAGCACTGGCCAGCACTGTGCTAACTGACCAAGACCCCACTCTGTGACTAAAACTGCTCTACAGTACTAGCTCTGTGGCATTATGGGTAGGTGGAGTTAATGTACATCAGTGTATGGTTGAGTAGAGCCTTCATTTTGGCTCTACAGTCTACAGTTTCACCCATCTCTTTGCATCCTCTGCTTTTCAAGAATAAAGAGCAGTCCCAGCCAAGTAGCTAATTGATTCAATTGTGTAATTAGCATCTCAGCTGGATGGAGAAACTCCAGACATTCTTCCCTCCAGAAGAGGAGTTCTAATTTGCTCTGAGGTTTCAGCTTCACTGGTGAATTTTTGCATGAATACCAAAATAAAAATTCAGGTTGTGAAACCAACACTTGCCCCATGCTGAGAAAGAGAAGTGCTGAAAATAATCTTTGAGGGCCGATAAACAAGCTTCTTCTTCCTGATACCGGCAATATTTAAATAGGCCAGTGTTTACCAATCTGTATCAAGGCTTCTTTTTGTCTATAGACGTGTTGCATTCTTTGTCATTATTTGGAGGGCAGGAAGGGTTTTTTTAAATCGGGGAGAGGCTTAATACTCGCAGGGGTGTCTTCCCCTCATCCTGACAGGTTTTGGGGGAGGTGGAGGAGGAGACAGCCCGTATCCAGGTCGGCTCGCAGTTGGGGATCATTCCTGACGCCCCTCTCACTCGTCGGCGCGTCCGCCCCCCTGCTGTTCGGCGGAGTCCTCGGAAGGCCGTCTGAGGAAGCGGCGCGGGACGAGCGCGGCGCTAATGAGGCGGGAATCGGGCTAACCGGCGGGAGGACCCGCCGTTCTCCGCGCCCGTGCTCCCCCGATCAGAGCCGTCCCTTCGCCCCCCCCCCCAACCCCGTCACTCCCGCTCCTCCCTGCCTGCTTACCGCCACCGCCGCTGCCGCTGAAAACGCCGGGTTTATATTTAGCTCCTGCAATCACGTCCCGGCACCTGGGCCTCTCCGCCGGGGGCTCGGAGCGGAGCCGAAACGCTCGCTGGCAGCGTGTGACGCCTCTGTAGCGATGGGGCCGGGGCGTGTTTGACAGGGGACGCGTCTATCCGTTCGGGAAGGCATCAGGGACCCCTTTTCTGTAGCCTGCTCTCCCCCTCAAAGCTGAAACCTGTAAGTTCTCACAGAAGGGCTGTGGGGGGCGTTGGATTCAGAGGAACAGGAATCTGAATTCTGAGGGATGACAGCTGACACATACAGCATTCAGCGCAGTAATATTCATTTCAGATAGACCAGGTCTACTGAGGGAGGTGAGCCTGGCATTCCCCTGTGCACTGAGATGAGATGTCAAACAAGAGGGGAATGTGTGTGTATGTGTGTGCGTGCATTTTTCGTTTGCATTTGTGTGTGTGTGTGTGTGTGTGTTTTTGTGTGTGTGTGTACATATTGTTTGCTTGCATGTGTGTGTGTGTGTGTTTTTGTGTGTAGGGCCAGATGTCTCTCTGCCTGTGACAGGCATCAATGGTCAATGTGATTATAAAGTAGTTTCCAATTTACAGTCAGGAGAGAGGCTGCGTTCACTAATATCCCTAGTCTGTGGCCACACTGAAACGATGTAAAAAAATGTATGATATTTGAACTAGCCCTTTGGAGAATAATATATGTTAAAATATGAAATAAAGACTTTAAACATATATGGTACATATGCATACAAATGTACATTGCACATTATATGTGAAACACATTCTGAATCTGCAGTAATAATAGTGTTTTTTACATTTTACAGTGTGTATATTACTTTCCTGAGATGACTGTTTAATCATTTCAATTTCGTGTTCTAACATTTGGGTGATGTCAGTCTTACCAAGGGTGAAGGATTGCTCACTGTGATGTATTTCAAAAAAATGAAACTGAAATCAGGACTCATTGTTTCCTGTGCGTAAGCACACACGCTGAGATGACATTTGGAGAAAGAGCTGGTGTTCAACTCAAAAGGCATAAAATGTGTGGGTGTATGTGTTACATCTACCCCTATGTCTGATTCAGTGGTTACTCCACCACTCTGAGGAATCCATTTTCAGGGAGGGACATTATGCAAGTGTTCTGAGCTAAGCTAAGAACATCTTCATCAGGATAATTATTATTTATTATGCGTTTATGTTTTAATAATTTGCTCAGCAGTTGGCCTTTGAGTTGCAAGCCCCGATCCCTGATCAGCACAGCACAGCACTGCTGGCTCCATATACTATTCACACTGGAAAGGAGGTGAGACCAGATACAGTGTGATACTCATGCTGTTTTAGTTATGAGACACAGGTGCTTACCTGCAATGCACTGTTGGATACACCGGGGGGCACTGGTGAACATCCTGTCCAAACTGTCCACAGGTTCTGTTTGATGACAGTGTTGTATGTTTCAGTGTGGAAAATCACAGGTTTTCATGCATGGGTGTTAATGACATGTTTTACATTGACCTACAATTTGCTGTAAATACTATTCCCTGTTTTGCATGCATAAAATAATTAGGGAGAAGAAAACACTAGTGAAGCACTTCACAAATGGACATGTTTGGGTGTAAGGTGCAAACGTGCGAAGAAACTGGGGTGGGCTCTCCTTGGATACACTCCTTTAGTCAGTGAGCTAGAGTATGTGTGAACAGAGGGTGTCTCACCAATGAAGAACAACAGATAGGAAGCATAACTGTGGTTAGACACTGGAATAACTTTACAGGAAGCAGGGACTTTCAATCCAGTGAGTGGTCACACAACAGTGCTTGGGGAGCTTGGTATCCATGTTTATTTATGCATTTTAGGCATTTTACATATCATTCATTCATAGTACACAACTGTATTTTATATGGAGGCTATTGAGTTTAGGCTGTTCAGGCTCCCTCCAGGGAATAAAACCAAAAACCCTCTGGTTGCTTTAGTGTAGAGGTCCTGTGTTAAAGCCTCATGGACACTCATGCATTTAATGAGAGCTGGCCGTGGGTGACATTTGTGTCTGCGGTAGGACCTGAGGGCTGTCCCCACAGGTTGTAAAGCCAGTGCCAATCAGGTGGATAATGCAGCTGGTTTACAGATCCCAGGACATAACTGTGATTTATTCTCAGCCATCATCTCACACACAACCTGGTGAAACACAGGGATGCTGTAATGCTTGCAGCCAAAGGCACCATCATCCTCATCATCATCATCATCATCATCGCACACACTCTTCACAGTGTGGAGTGTTTCATAACCCCCTCCCCCCACTGTCAGTAGTGACAACCCACACTGCCTGTGGTTCATTAACCCATTTACACTGCTAATGTAAAAATAAAACTGTGACATCTGCCTCTCAGATCTCTCTCTCTCTCTCTCTCTCTTACTGTGCAATCATAGAGATTTGACTAAAATAAAGCACGCATGTACACTCACCCACACACACACACACACACACACACACACACACACACACACACACACACCCACGCCGTATAAACATGCACTCACACATGCTTATACACCCACTTGCACAAACATGCATACACCCACTCGCACAAATGCACACCATCATACACACAACACACATGCACAAACACACACACACACCCTCATACAAATGTGCACACACGCGCACACACACGCACACACACACGCACACACACACACACACACACACACACACACACACACACACTCTCCCTTGCAGGTAAATGAATGCATTACCGAGCCTAAATGGCTGGATGAGGTATAATGTACGGAGGGAAGCAGCTGTAGGTTAATCACATGATTCTGCCGCTCCGTCCCGGTGGAGATGAGCGCAGTGAGCTAACATTAGTCTCCGCTGGCTGTTTGAGTCGCGCTGCACCAGGGCAGAGATCCCTCCCACACATCAAACTCAGCCATTCGCCCCCAACCCAGACCGTGTGTTTTATAGTCAACGGCCCTCCATTCCTCACGGGTTACTCTGCACTCTGTCTTTAGGACCTTCAGGGGTCTGTATTTAACAGGAAAATGCAGTATGTGATCACAACAGAGCCCTGAAGAGAAACTCAAAAAGGAGAAAAAAATGGTGTCACATCTGTAGTTGGTGCTGAATTAAAAATGTTTTGTCATGTTTTGGCCTTTTCTTTTGAACAGGTGGAAACTGTACGGCCAATCTGTACCAGTGAATAGCTGATTTTGGTGAATAATTTGGCGTGTAGCCCGCTCTCTCCTCTGCTGTATCATTAAGTGTAATAAACACTCAACATTCTCAATATTTTCTGTTTTAGCGCATAACATGGAGAGAGTGTTTGCTATTCAGTGCAGCTCTCTGTGTCTACTGTTCAGTTTCAGAGTTGACTTTTGTTTATCTGAGGATTTGATTCTCTTACGATAACAATCATATGAAAAAAGGCCTCTGGTGTCTGTCCGATGTTTGGAAATCCAGACAATATTGAGAATTTGTTTGAAAGCAGTCTATATGAATTATGACTCCCTGACACTGACGAGAGAGAAGTCTCCAAAACAGGAAATTAAGCTGTTTGTTTGTTTTCAAGAATCAAGGAGTCTTATGCATTTAACAAAGATGAGGTTTGCATGAAGCAGTATGAAGTGCTCTTTCTATAAAAAATAACACTAAAATAGAAAATAAAAATGAGGAAGAAGACAGATACAAACAGAATTGTAGCTCTAGATTGGACATGAGATATGCTATGTAGAATAGGTCTGTATTGGTATTCCCAAGTCTTTGATAGCAGGAACTTTCCCCTTCCTTTGCTGTGTAAACATTTCCTGCTTAATACCAAACAATTTGCCACTAATTGTGTGGACAGCCATGGTGTATTTATGTTGCTGACAGATTACATCAAAACAATGACCCACCCGCACATTAAAAAATGCATAAACCCAACACTATTAGCACTATTGGTTTGATGGCAGTGTTGACACCTGCCTGACAAGCTGTTTTAGTGACCCAGTTAAACATTTCTGATGTACTGGTGGGTCCCCTTAACAGTTTGAAATGTTATGCTGATTTTTTTTTATTTTCCTCTCCAAAGAAAAATCTTGGCAGACCAGACAGCATATTTATAGCATAGCCAGGAACATACGACTCGAAACCCATCTGTTGATATTTGCTGTCACTATGAAAGCAACTTAAATTCATCAATATAAAACAGCGATCATTTGGTAATGCAGTACTCGTAAGGATTAAAATATTTGTTTTTACCACAAGCTTACACTGTTTAAACTAATCAGCAGACACCCTGGTAATGGGTAATTTATTCTTTTTTTTTAGATAGTCATGACATCCGTTTACACAGATGGATGTTTACTGAAAGGCTTCAGGTTAAGTACCTGGTACAAAGGCAGCAACCCCTGCTGGGTACTGAGAGAGTGACCTTCGGCTTAAAACCCCAGCTGCTAAATGACTCTGCAGCCTCTGATGCAAGCTTTCCTCCCAGCCTTTCCCAGGACCTGCTCATCTCTCCGCTGAATATTAGACGCAGCTCATCCTCAGAGCGTGATTTCAGACAGACGCTGCGGTCCAGATGTTCCCCTTTCGTGAGGGAGAAGGGGAACGCCGAAAATGAACACGCTACACGGTGACGAAGGGTGAGTTTGCTCCAGGCAGACCAGCCGCAGGCGGTCATTAAAACGGGCTCGGGGAGGGGGGAGGGAGGAAGGGTGTTCTGTCACAGACGTGCAGCCGCTCGGCCTCAGCGGCTCGGTTTGGACCCTGCAAGCAGGGACCTGCTGTAACTACATCGTTCCACGGATTTCCTGGTGTAGAACTATGCAAGTATGTATGAGGACACTCCTGAGCCATGCCCCCAGTTCAGCATTCAGACTGCAACCCTGATGGCATAACAGCCTGTCCAACAGGATGACCATCTATAATTTTGTTACTGCCACATAAATACACCACTCCACAAGGTGGCGCCACTTGTCACTGCTGTTTCCAATGGCCAATTGCTAAACTGTTCTCATCCTTTCACGGGACAAAAAAACAGGGGGTTTGTAATGATAGATTACTCACATTGCTCTGAGGACAGAAAAAGCTATGATTATCTAGAAAAGGGCTACCTTCCGACCACAACACCACACAGGTAACAGATACACACACCTTTGAATCAGTCTCAACATGCCTCAGTCCAGGAGATGAACAGGCATGGCAAATGACCAAGAAAGAGAGGAGGCTGAGAGCTAACCTTTAAACTGAAACCTGTGATGAACCTGAGTGTTTTTCATGAATAATGAGCTGCCTGCTTTATGTAAGGATCAACTATCAGCGAATGACTCATTTTTACTTAATTGTGCACTTCAAATTAATTGGATTTATAACAAAGAGAATGAGTTCCACTGAATCATTCTGTTTATTTAATTGATCAGTTTTGTGCTCAGAACCATGAGTTGTTTTTTATTTCAGTATTTTTGAAATGATTTCCTGTTGGGTGTGCAGAGGTGATGCTGTCACAGTAACATGCAATCAAGCGAAGATAGATCAATGACAGAGCCTTGTTTAAACCGGCATCCTTGATAATGATGGAAAACAATCAAAAAGAGTTTCCAGGTAATTATCAAATAAAGGTGAGCTCCTGGCTCCTGCTATTTTTATCTGGCTGGCCTCCACCAGCACTGAGGCCCCCCCTCCACCCCCTCCCCTCCTCGGAGAGGTCATTAACTGTTCTGTGATTGCCCCTGGAGGCCCGCTCTCTGACCGTCACAACCTGCGGCACAGTAAGCCGAGATGAAACCGCTCCCGGTGGAGACGGGCGTCCTGTGGTTCGGACTATTACCCGGAGAAGAGATCTGAAACTTTCACAGAGCACGCACCAAACAGCTTTGAACTCTCCTATCCTGTACACCTACCGAGCCGTGTCTGTCAGCTTCGAAATAGGCAAGGGGCTCAGAGGGATGCTAACCAAAAAACTCAATTTTTTTTTTTTTTTTTTTCTTCTTTCACCTTGATCTCACTTAGAGCCGGATGTCCTAATGCCAAACCTAAATCTTCTGTGAGAACTAGTCACTGTAGACACTGCAGACACTACAGACAGGTAGCCAGTGCCTGGTCCCACACATCACAGTGCGTTTTTTTCAGTTGTGTAGGTGTGACTTTTCTTACCTGAGGATCACCTGTGCAGCTGCTCAAGGCTCAGTGGTTTTTTTCTACCAATGTTGTGCCCTTACCACTGAGAGCATCCTTACATCTTTCCATTTTACCAACCTCATATGTTCCCTCCTATGACGTATTGTTATTGGCAATTTTCATGGCTTTAGTTTTACACAGTAAGCATTCATACACTGGGTATATTAATGAAACCTGTTCAGGCTGAGTACCCTGATGAAGGGAACAAATGCAGTGTCTCATTGTGGAGAGTGAACCTGCGTGCTATAAGCTGCCAGTCAGCATCCTGGATGCTACTTACTCAAGAAAAGGAAAAAAAAGTCACGTTGAAATTTACACTGTAATATATTAAGAAAAAATGTAAAATACATTTCCACTTATGAGCTCTGCTAAATGAGCTCTGTGTAATATCCAGGAAGCCTAGGCGTGCATCCAGGAAACCAGCAAAGACCGCAAGTGTTGTGTTCCAGCATGTTTATGAGGGGCTGTCCCCCAGCCGCGTTTCAATCTCATTGTGTTGTTTCAGAATGTGGCGCACCCTGCGTTCGCCCAATGGCGAATTGCGAAGAAAAATATTTACCCACAAACCATTTCCTTTCGTCGTATTGGTAGTTTCAGGATGCTGAGCTCTGTTGCTTGCAGGCCTTGCTACGTGCCATGCGAAACAGAAAAACCACAGAAATCACTCTAAACTCTCAATGTTAAGAATCTGAGAAAGAAAAAAAAAAACTAAACAAAAAAAAAAACAAATTGAAAAAGAGAGAAGTGCAGACCAATTTTATTCCTCTCCCGTGAGGCCTGGCTGAATGAATTTGGTTTCTACCAGACAGAAATGGGCAATGAAATTTATAAAGCCAATCGCTGGGATTTTCCTACCAAAATGTTGTCCTTTCATTCCAAATCGTTTGTACTCAGCAAAGGCCAGGAAATGTTAATAAAACCGAAAACTTTTGAAAATATGCCCATATCTCTTTTTGTCAAACACTGATTGCATGCTGTCTTTGAAACCCGTATCACAAAGACCCACAGAGAAAAGGCGCCAGTGTGCTCAAACAACAAAAATAACAAAATGCAATATTTCACACTTTAAAAATAAATAAATAAATAAGGAAATAAATAAATAAAATGTGTGTAATACCCTCTTTTTCTTGTAAGTGGAAAAACATGAAATAGATTCACAGCCCATTACACCTCTAAAAACGGGTGCCAGCTCTCATCTCTCTGGCCATCGGGCTCAGACAGGAGGAAGAGATGGAGACTGAGGACTGTGCTTTTGGGGGTTAAGGCGGCAGCCCCGTTCTGATACAGAACTATCCATCATGCCATTCACAACCAGAATCTTATTCTCGGGCAGGAGAGAACTCATCGCGCATGCTGTCGGGAAAAAAAGCAGAGGTCACCGGCAGCACTGAAAGTCTCCATCTATTAAAACTTTCCCTCTTACTTTGATAACACCGCACGGTTATTAGCGCCAATGGATTTACAGTGGGAGCAAAAAAGAAAGATAAATAAGTGAAATACCACCAGCGCATTATCGGAAGGTTTCTGCTGTCTCCTAATCCGCAAAGACTGCCCCTCCATCTCCTCCGCTCCAACTATCACAGGAATTAAAACCCGGAGTGCGGGCGTTTTTTTTATTGCGCTTTTCTGTCTTCCGTGTAATATCAACGGTTTAGTACAGAAAAGTGCGCCTCCACCGTGTGAGCCGACCTTCATTCCGGCGCGGAGGGCAAGATCGTAAATCCATTTCTCTGCCGACGCGGTTCACTGAATTACAAATCACACAGGCAGACGCTGCGCTCCGGCGCATTAACTGACCCGAGCGCGGGGGCCGTGCGCCTCTGTCTCTCGGCTGGGGAGCGTAAAAGTAAACGGCGGTTTATTAGCATTATTGTGGTCTTTTTATGTTTACCTGATAAAAGGACAAAACAGATTGAGGTGGAAAAAATAGCCGCAGAGCTTGTAAACACCGAAAGTCAAAGGTTTTCCTTAGACTTTTTCATACAAATTTTCAGTTATAATTACGTGCTTGATTTTTCATGCACATTTACAGTTATAATTATGTGCTTGAATTAGCACCATTACCCATTTTAGGATGTCTACTCCACCTCATCGCTGTCTGTCCCCCAACCATCCCTCAAAAAAGGAAAAGAAAGAATTTCTCAGACCAGGAATTAAACTCACAGAGGTAGATGCTACTTCTCATTTTAACTTATCCATGAAAAGAGGCTGCATTCCTCAGATGAGGATAGTACCCTGTATCATTATTGGGTTTTTTTAATCATTATTGTATGTGTGGATACCTGATAAAAGCAAACATGAGGCTGAGGGGAAACACAGCTTGTAAACACTCAAAGCCCCCAGAGTTCCTTTGATTTTTTATGGACGTTTTCATTTTTAATCATGCACTTCAAGCAACACCACAAATCCAAATTTCCGACAAATATTTTAGAATATTAAATAAACCCTATTGGATCAGTAATTATATTAATACATTTTGCATCCTATGTCCTGCTTCATATTAGTTTGGTCAGACACAGTATGAAAATACAAGTCAACCATCACAGGTATAGGTTAATGTCAGCTGTGACATTTTCACTGTTGAAGGAATTACACAGAAATGGATGCTATTTTTTCTTGCTTCCTATCTCCCTTTCCACACACAGAGAATAAGAAATGACCTCGGTCTTTTTCTCTGTCCCTCTCTCATTGAATAATTTCTGTATATAAACCACATGTCACAGTCTGTCAGGGCAGTTCATTTTTTAAAAACACCTTATCTTGTTTCACGGACAACATAATGTTATTTACCCCTGCCAAACAAAATGGCTAAACCATTTTCGATCTTGATAGCGCCCTCTCTTCCGTGGGGACGGAGTGACAGAAAGTAGATTACTTTGCTGTGATTTAGCTTATTTATTCCAGTGACCTAGAAAGAGTGTTGTTTCAATAAGGCCCCCGTTGCCGCACACACAAGCAATCTCAGTTATTAGTTCCACTTGTAACACCATGACACAACTTCCATGGGTGCTGTTCCGAGCACCCCGGCGCCCCACAGCACACATTACAGATTCCTTTCATTACGTCTGCGTTCAGTTTCTACATTTGATTCGCAATGTATTTTCACTCATTCTTCTGCTTTGAATCATCATGTATTCCAAGAATTAAAAAAAAGGCATTCATCTGAACTCGAGTGGTGAGTTCATGGTACCATTCTGCGCAAGCTGTGTCTTAGCTTAATCTGTCTGAATCTTTTTCATTTATCACTTTTTTCACAACTGGAATTAAATCAGAACCTCAGTCCTCCCACAGTTTACACAAATGAGAGCCCAAACGCTGCTCTGCTGTAGGAGGTGTGCGTAGCTAAAAAAGCCCCCCATACTCCTTGATTCTCGCTGGCATATTCAGTGAAGCAGCGGGCTGCTCTGGGCCCCACACCCTTATCTGTGTGCTATTGTAAATGAGAAAGACGGGATTGTTTCTCGGAATGCATCGTGCCTGCCAACAAGAAGAATTATCCTACCTGACATGTTTAAAAAAAAAAAAAAAAAAACATTCATTGTAATTCTGATCCTCAGTGCATGGGGAGCATAACAGTTTATGTCCGTGTGGGAGGGGCACAGCAGATCAGTTTCAATGAAAAGAAGAGTAGGGCCTGATACACTGACGGAGTGGAATAGCCCCGGTACCTATTCCATGTAATTGCTTGAGTAGCACCAGTACATAGGCCTGCTTTGTCTGAGGCTGACGACTGGGCTAACCACCATCTGCTCCCACAAAAGTGTTCTGACCCAGCGGCATATTCTGTCACACAGGGAGAGGACGCAGGTTTGAGAGCACAGATGACTGGGCAGCTTTACGCAAACCTACTTCGTAAGCACCAGCGTGTCCTTTGAGAGAAATAAAACATCCTAAATGAAATCAGCTGGCAAAATCAGCCTGGAGCTCGCCGTCAATGTGTTTTCTGTTTTGGTGGAAGGGTAAGCGTAAACGTAAGGTGGTGCTGAGAGGAAGATGGTGTGAAACCTAAGACGAGGCAATGCGGAGCGGGGAGGTTACAACCCCCTCACTGCTTACCAGGAAGAGCATTCACCATGAACGCCCAGGAAGAAGGGGACAGTCAGGAAAGGCACTCATGTATGTAATATGAGGGGGAGAATCAAAAGAGCATCGGGCAACAGGCTAAAGCAAACGCAGGACTTGAGGTGCTAAGAGCTTTTTTTAGAGATTGCGCGCTGTGGCACACACACACACACACACACACACACACACACACACACACACACACACACACATTCTCTCTGTATCAATCTCTATCACAAACAGGCACACACACGCACAGTCTTGCGGTATCTCTCAATCTCTATTATACTCTATTACACACACACACTTTCTCTCTCTGTCTCACAAACTCAGACACATGCAGACACACACACACACACACACACACACACACACCGTCTCTCTTTTTTTAACTCTCTCTGTCACATAAACACACCCTTTCTCTGTGTCTCATAAACCCAAACACATGCAGGCATATAGGCATACTCTCTCTCTCCCTCTCACTCTCGCTCTCTCTCTCTCTCCCTCCCTTTCTCTCTCTTTCCCTTTCTCCTTCTCTCTCTCTCTCTCTCTCACACACACACACACACACAAAGCAGGAGCAGCACTCAAGGGCAGATGGTCGATGTTATAGGCTGTTAAATAACTGCTGGGGTGAAAGTTCTGTATGAAAGAATGGAGGTAAAATGAGACAGAGAATAGCTGCGGCCGGGCCGAACAGGAAGCACACTAAAAGCAGTCACTCACACGGGGTCTGCTCAACTGCGCGTGAAATTAGGAGGAATATCACACCCATCTCCCCTGGCTCCCTGCCTACGCTCCAGCCACATCCCAGCCCACAAACAAAACCAGCATGCCCCCCTCCTGGAAGGCAGGGTACGGCCGCGCTCCTCCTCATTCAGACCCTGTGCTTCCTGATGGAGCCGTGCCTTTTTCCCAAGAAACAAATTCAACGGGAGGCGTGTCTGATAGAAGGGGGGTGGGGTACTGATACACAGCCAGTCTTTTATGACATAATTTATGACTTTGTTTGAATGGCATCATAAAGGTTTCCATGGATCCCAGGCTTCCACGGAAGTGCCAAACAGGGTGCAGTCTGCGGGTGTTTGTACAGTCATGTTGTTTTTAATCATATGGGTGCAAGGGGACTGCATGCAGACAGGTCCCGCGTCTCCATTGCCCTGCCAAAAGTGATAATACACAGGCTCTTACCTTTAGGCAAAAATAATCAATCTGTAGAGTGCTTTCTGCTGACACAGTCCACAGCAGCACAAGAGAAGCATGAACGTCATCAACCGACCTCTCTCTCTCTCTATATATATATATATATATGTATATATATATATGACAAATACTAATACATTATTACCAGTGTGACATGTGATATTGCTGACTGATAATAAAGTGTGTAAACTACATATATACTGAACACGTCTGGAATTGTTATTACTGTTAAGATATGATTTCTATTTCAGATATTGCATGTAAAAACCTTAAACTCAGAAAGTGACACAGTTTTGGGGAAATGCATTATTTTTATTCCAACCTGATGGCAGATATAAAGTGTAAAAGTGCAAGGCTACTTTTCTGCACCCTCTGCTCTTGCGCACTTATCTGCCATGGCCTTAGAATAAAAATAATCCTTATTTTTCAATACCTCAGCACTTTCTAGAGTTTCTACTTACTGAATCCCAAGTCAGAGCCTTTTACTGAATATACCTTTGGCCTTCGGTCTTACACACCGGGAGCAAACAGCTCTTTGGACGGCTTCAAGGACTAGAGCGTTGTGTATATTATTTTAAATATTGAAATGGTTTGGCTCGTACTGCCATGGTCACATCGCTCTGGAGGTTGAGAAATAATGCATCTGGCCAAACAAAAGCGGAGCAATATTAAAAATACAACATGATGAAAGCAAATATTCGAAGGTCTGCTCTGTGACATTGAATAATGAAACCGAGTAAATGTGGTCCACTCATACTGAGTACAGCAAGGGCGAGGGACCTGCTCCAGCCCCAACGAGGGAGATACTTCTGCCTCAGTCTGAGCTCCTGATCACATGACTGTGTAGCGCATTGCTCCAAATTAAAGCCAGTTAAAGACTTGTGTAGTTTATGAAACACACCATTTTATTTTTTTCTGATTGAACCTCATAATATGATTGCTTGTTTTATGATTTTGTTGTAGCTTGCTGGCACTTTGCAATTTCTTCTAGCATCTTTGCATATGATTGGGACAAGCCGTATGCAAAATGGAGGGCAGATTTTTGCATGTTTCAGTCTGCATGCTTCTAACTCGAAGGGGTGGGATGGGGTGGTGCTGCTTATGCATTTTGCATGGTGCACCAGGAGGATAATCTCCCGCCTCTGTTTTTATGAGTCTGCATTCATAAACGCATTCATAACCACCATCAAGCTTAATTTGAAAGTAATTTTTATTCTGGTGAATACCGTAATCAAAATGAAACTTTATCAAGGGTGCATCATTTATTGGCGCAAGTATTTATTGGCAAATGGTGCAATACCAGATAAAAGTTGATTGATTGACTGACACAATGAGAAAAATGCTTTTCCTTCATATCAGACCACAGGACAGGAAGTGAACAGAGGACTTCCTGTACTCGCTGGAGCTTTGTTCTGGAGTCCACCCACTGTGTACCACAAAAACAGGTTTATAACCTCGGTGTCCAACTACACTTCCTCAGGAACTCACTCTAGGCTTTGAGTAATCATATTACAGGACTTAGTCAGGCTTTACATATGTACAAAAAATACCAAAATGCAAAGGTAATTGTAAAATGTAAGATTATCTTTTGTGTATATAATTACAGAAAATTGCATCAGTGTTGATCAGTTCACATTTGGATGAAGAACAGAACAGCAGAGATTTACTCAATCATTAATTACGTGGTTGAATAACCACATGGTTTGACGCTGCAGTATTTGCTCACAGTGGTAAACCAGTGCTGATGAGACATGCCAGGAAAAAAAATTTGAATTAAAGCATCATACATGACAATCCCTCACGGCCACATACCCATGGTTATGGGTCAATGGGATTTCCCTTTTTGAGATAGATTGATACAGTACATAGAGAGAGAGACAGAGAGATGAAATGTGGGTGATGGTTTTTTCCTCCAATCCCAGTTAAAGGTGAGGATTCATCCATGAGGAACAATCTCACTCTGCAGCAGTGACACCTGGGGTCCAACCCTGTGCAAAGGTTTTGTTTAATGCCGCACCAACATCGTGGACAGTCCATCTCTCTGTGTGTGTTAAGGCCATATCCTTCTTACCATATAGAATATGTTCACACATGCAGAGATACATATAGACATATAAAATAATCTCTCTCATTCCCTCTTTCCCTCTCTCTGCATTGCAGTACTCATTTGTTTGTTCCCTTGTTTCATTTTTTAAAAGTAAAAAAAAAAGACAAAAGTGAAGGATCTCCTGTGCAGACAGTAAAAGGAAATATCAAGATTGATGGTTCTCTGTGTAGAGGAAGATAAAGGCGGTTTGGTCCCTGTGGTTAACAGTTTCCAGATCAGCTGTATCTCAGCGGAACAACCACAGACCCCACTGTGCTGTCAGTCAGGAGACTCTGGAGCCAGTGCTAAAGGTGCTCTCTCTCTCTGCCTTTCTTTCTCTCTCTCCCTCTCTCTCTCTCTCTCTTCCAAAGCCCATCTCAGCACCCTAGAGGCAGTCTGTCTGCTGCCTCCTGCAGCCGAAATGCCAGTTTGTGTGGATTAGCTGTGTGCGAGTGTGTGTGAGTCTGTGCGCGCGTGTGTGTGTTTTTGAGAGAGACTCATGCTCTGCTCTCACCTTTGACCTCTGACCCCTCCCTAATATCCAATATCGCACTCAATTCATTTCACCATCTCTACGTTGGAGTGCCACCTATTCATTGCTAACCTGGAGAACTTTCAACTTCAAATTTAACCACCTCTTCTGGGGACAAACCACGCTCATTCATAAATGCTCAAAAGGCTGTTTTTTTTTTAGCCAACTTGCCAGAAAGGATGGGAATCCTAAAGGGGCATATTAAGGCGAATTGTCTGCCTGGTTTTAGGTCTGAATGAAGGAGTGGCCACCCTATTCAGCTGTGCCAACCCGACCATGAGTCCATACAAAGCATCTCTCCCCCACAGAGCTGCACATGGACACTGCCGAAGACAAGCACAGCGTCACACAGCAAAGCACTCCTCCCTTACTGCCCTCGCCGAGCTCCTGACAGAGAGGAGACTCATTTAAATGAGAAATGGCTGAGACAAGGAAACTTCTATTAAATAGACGTCTAAGTGATGAGAAAGAGGCGGTTCCCATGGAAACGAGCAACCGCTTTCTGTCTAGTAAAGTTATGTGGGACAAATAAAATGCAAAGAGCAAAGCAAAAACCAAAAGCCAAACTAAAAAAAAGCCCTATGGAATAACAGCCTCTGTAGAAAAACATTAGCTGAAATAGAAAAATGATGAACACAAATGTTTGCCTGCAATAAGATAGGTGATAAATTTTAGAGGGACAATCATTCTAAACTGGGCAGTTGAGAGGCAAAGGGCACTGATGGTGATTGGAGAGGATCAGAAGGTACTGATGTGCAAGAGAGTTGGGGGTGTTGATGGGTCAGAGAGCCAGCTGGCATTAACTACCCATAAGGGGTGGATGGTGTTGAAGAATAAGAGGGGGTTTGGGCGTGGATGAGAGAGAGGAGGTGAGGGTATGGGTGGGAAGTGGGAATCAATGGGAGAGAGGGGCACAGAGCTTAAGTGCCCTCTAACAATAACCCCAAAGTGTCTGCATAAGGGAGCTCTGGGCCCAGCCTGTGGCAGCATCAGTAATGCAGGCAGCACAGGTCACATCACTGTATGTCAGGTTACTCTCTTCCTACCACCCTGCTATTTCACTGACCTATTAGACTCTGTTGCTACCATTGTTTTTTTTATCATGCTGCTTACAAGAATTGCACCATCCAGCTATTTTATTGGCTTATGTGATGATTTTCTTCTTTTAGGCATGCTTATCTTTTTTTACTGTTTTGATTTTATTGTTTTTTTTCCCCCCTCCATCGATTCTCTCTGAACAGCGTAAGTAATTACATGCAGGGATACTGTGACTATGGCCGGTTAGCTGAAGAGAATATGATGGATTGTCTGATTGACAGAGAGAAATTGGTCTTGGAGGATGACTGACAGAAGTGATGTGGAACCTGCAAGCAGCAGGAGGGATGTCTGAGGCAGGCAATGTTAAAAAAAAGAACAAAACTAACGATTGCCTGGCAAAATTAAAGCAAAATTATTGCCAATTTTCTGATTATTTATAGAAAAACTTGTCAAATCCAATTTGAATCTTCAGAAGAATGATGGAGCAGACACAGCTCATCACAGATGGCTTTTAAGAAACAGGAAGACTGTGAAACATTTTTATTATAACTTTGAAATCCACACCGGCTTCTCAATGTCGCTAGTTTAGCCAGCAGTTTTATGAGCGCTAGACTGACCTGTGACCTGTGTCAAGCCTGCATGTTGATTGGAGACGGTCCTCCATTGGCTCTCCACCAAAGACTTCAGTCAGCATAGTAATTCTGAGATGGACAGATATTGACTGGGGAGAGAACTAATGCAATTTCATTGACCTATGGTGAACTGTATAATGTTACAAAATCAGATCGATATCCTCTCTTTTTCTGTCCGCTCTCTCCCCTGGGAACTTGAATTACAAAGTGCTTGTTGAGATGTGAGCGCCAGACCGGCATAAGACGTTAACTAAACAGTGTGACGAACAGATAGAGAATGGGCCCAGCTGAGCCCCAGACCCACCTGTGATTCAGACATAAAAACTGCCGGTGTGGAGGCAGGCAGCATATCTGAAGAGCGGAACTTTTAGAGACATGCATGAATGGAGCAGACAGGACATAGAAACCATGTAAAAGAATATTCAGAACAAGTTTTAGTTTAGTTTTTGTTCAAGCCAATATTGATTAAAAAAATGAAACCTTCTCCTCTCTTCTGTGCTTTCTGCTTCAGACCCCTTGAAATCAGTCCTTGGCCTTGAGAAAAAACGGTTTCCATGATAGCATCCCGGGCTGCAATCTTCCAGAACCAATGCTTCTAATCTCTTCTTAGAATCTCTCTCATATCGACCAGTAACAACGAACATCTGGCTTGTCTCGTTACTCATTAGAACATACACATTTTAATGATAAGAATAGCCTACTGAGCTCAGCTAGGCTAGTTATCCTGCCTGTAGTCTAGGAGTGTGTGTAGGACTTCTTTCAAATCTGATTTTGAGCTCTCTGAGGGTCCCTGCTTGCACTACAAATCCTGTATAACCATTTCATTCATTAATAACTACCTGGTATTAAGACAAGTGAACTTGCAACAAGAAGCCTGCACATCCAAACAGAATTAATGCTGTTGTACCCATGTTACCTAGCCTGACTTGCTTCAGAATTGTACATACCCAGGTGTGTGAGTGGATATCAGGTAAAAAATATACGCCCTATTGGGTAAAAATAAATGCCACCAAAGGCACAAAGGATGACGGAACTTCTCATCCTCTTTAAGGGTACTAAAGGGTAAACATTTATTTATTTTTCTCAGCGTTTGACTGGAATTAATAAACCATGAAAGAACAAAGTTGCGCAAGGCAAAAGGAGCTGAAAAAGGGCCAAAACCCAATGCATGCAAAATAGCTTTTAAATTCAGAAAAAAACACAATATTGTACAGCAGAAATGTATAGTACAAAAACATTTAGAAGTACATACAGTTCCATAGTCACCAACTAATCATCTTCTTTCATACATGGAAAACAGTGCTTAGGGTTTAAGACTTGTGTGAAATGTTTTCGAATGTGTGCAAATAGTTTCAAAATACGCCATTAGCAACTGTACTAGACTGTAGGCAGTGGCCAAAAAACATAAACGCCAATGCTGGAGTGATATGTCAGTGTTTTGGATGTTTGTGTTGAGAACAAATTCAAACGGGGCGCCCCTTTTGGCATTGTAACATGCAGTATGTTGGGAGTAAAATTTCAGCATTAACTGTGGAACCGGGAACACAAACCATATGCCCGTTCTTCCAGGTTTTGCCTTTTGCGCAATATTGTTACTGTCTAAGATGTACCTCGTGAAAAGTAGGTTAGCACTTATTTTACAGTGCATTGTTTACCTGATATTGACTGATTACTCATGATTACCTGATAATACAGAATTCACACCATTTTATTGGTATTATCACCTGGTACTTTGTGGACATAGTACATAATTACTGGTAAAAGAAATAGTGTTATCACTTTGGTACTATAGTTATTAGTAAAGCTGCTCATTGTAAAGCTGCTTTGTGACAACTTGTGTTGTAAAAAGCGCTATATAAATAAAAATGAATTGAATTGAATTGAATTGAATTAGTTTCATTACATGTTCCTGCTGAGTTGTGGGTAATTACTTGGTAAGAATGCAAGAGAAACCAAAATTTCTTGGTGGAAATAGTAAGCATGATTAGCAATGATGTTGTTACTACATAAGTACTCATTAATTCCATAGAAATTGCCTGGGAAGAAGAGCTGATTGTTTCCAAGTAGTTTTCCACGAAATGTCATAGTAACTGACATTGAAATTACTCATCAGTTTTATTAAGTTCTTTTTCTTGTTTACAAGTTATTGACATATTTACCAGAAACTGTCACCACATACTGCCCTGGTAAATACGTAAATAATGTATTGTAGAATAAAGTGCTACTGAAATAAGGTCCCCCAGTTTACCATTTAGCAGAAAGTCACGCATAGACTTTAATTTAATAATTGGATACCTGACATGCTTAATTATTCCACACCGTTTGACACATTGGCGTGACATCAAGAGACAAAAAGTGCTAATTATTAGAGAAAATTCTGTCTTATGCTTGACAGCAGTACTTAAGAAAGAAAGAGAGAGAAATAGCGAGAGAGGATAGAGAGGGTTGGGGAGGAATAAATAAGAAAAAAGCAAGTAAGAAAGAAATAGGACTATTAAGATAAAGTTTCCCCATTGCTCAGAACTGTAAAAGTGGGTACATTTTCCCCGAACACCTGGAAACAATCAGTGCCTACACGCGCTGTGAGTAACACAGCAAGCACTGTTACCAGCTCTCAGCATACGGCTTTAATCACAGCAGCCTGGCCGACTGAGAGGGGAAAAACTGGAAACACAACTACTCCTCGGGCCTCCGTGCAGGTCCGCTAACATTCACGTGTTAAACCCGTGATTATCAGGTAACCTTGGCGATGGTGTATTGCGGGATTGATACACAGATCAAAATGGACATTAAACATGACTCTTGATAAGCCCATCTCCTGAGGTTTCATTTAAACATTAAAATTCAAAATGAGTAACAGCCTGGTTTTCTTGGACTTTTTTCCATTCAAAGATATGATATTTTTATATATTTTTTAAATTTATTTGTTTTCAGGAATGGACCTGATACTACCAGGCTGCTATGGTACATTTGTTGGAAATTTCACTCGCTGCTGGATCTGTAATATTGGCACCGTGACAATGAAACATGTTGCACATCTTTTATTTTTCAAATTTAAGCAATATTCGTTGCAAAACTTTGCCATGATACCCCTGCCACAAATAACATTTCGGATGAGGCAGTAAATACAAATGACAGGTTTCAGGGCCTTTCGCGGTCTGATCGTAATCAGCGTCTGCTTTTTATGAGGTCCACAAACAGGGGGAATTTCAGCACAAGCTGTAATGGAGAGATAAAGGCCAGGCTGGTGTCTCCATCCAGTCTCACCACACACACGCTTTGCTCTAATCATTGAGTGACAAATCTAAGCGAGTGCTGTGTTCTTAGCTGTTGCTTGTTTGTTTGTTTGTGTGGCTCGGTGGGCGAGGCGCTTGTCTCAAGTACAGACCCTGAGTTTGGTTCCAGCTGTTGGCAGTGACTGGGAGCCCAGGGCAGTGGAGCAAAGGAAAGGCTGTGTTCCTCTGGGCAACTAAGGTGGGGGGGGGGGTTCTCGACCATGCCCTCCCTGTTTCACTGCTCTTTAGACACCCAGTGATTTGTCACACACATGTGAGTTGGATGGATCATGTCAGTGTAGGTGCACCTATCCTCCAACCGGTGCCCGCTTCACTGTGGTACACTGTGGGAATTGCAGGGCAGCGTGGAGTATCTGTTGGTTTAAGGTCTTAGTCTGGTCATTTAACCATCTGAGCATGTTGGAGTTGTAAAGCAGCGTAGTACCAAGAAAAGGGAGGAAAGGCCACCAATGAGTTTGCTTTGACTTTTATTTGAAGGTTTCTGTCTTTCCAACAGAATTAGGTAACTGTTCCGTCTAATGTCGAAACCAAAGCTGTTTTGGGAATATAAGTGTGATCACAGAAAATAAGTAATTTAGTTTTGGTATTCCATTCATTCTCAACACAGCAAGAGATGCTCAGAGTGACAGCTGTATCCTTCTCCATCTATTGAGCTCCTCTGTGATTGAGCTCAAAAGCGGTGTGAAATAAAGCTTAAATAAATCATCATAACAGGAGGCTTTCAAACCCCAAGAAATTCTTTTGCTGATTTATTCCACTGGAAAGTGAAATCCTGAGACACAGCATCCCAATTAGATCCATTTAAAGTCAATATTTCTGCCTTGTTTCATTTCATAACCAGATATTTGACTGAAGCTGTAAATCAAGTACAGAACCTGACGAAGAGTCTTGTGTGGTTCTTAAAAGAAAAGTAAAGTAAAATGTAATGTAAATACATTTACGTGAATGTAAAATGTAATTCAAAATGCAATGTAAACGGCCTATAAATGGGCCTATTTTTTGAAGCGCACTCTCAGTTTCGACACCATGGATTTGAGTCATTTTCCATGTAGAACACACCGCTGGCTCAATGAATATGGAGAACAATGGGGGGGTAGGGGGAGAAGAGACTGGTAGTCTTTCTTGCCTTGTACCTCTGACCAAAGGGAATATGGAGAAACAACACCATAAGTAATTACCGATGCTGGGGGGGGGTTTAGTCCCAGTTGAGGAGGCTGGGTCTGAATCGAAGGCGTTGAAGTACTGTGAGAAGAAAGGGCCTGCTGACTCCATCCAGGGCCTCCTCTGACTCAAATTAAAATACCGTGAGATGTTTACCTCATTGATCCTGTGCCATGTTTACCCCATGTCAACATCAATGAGTTCCCTGTAGGCCAACTCCCCGTGAATGTCTAAATTCAGGGCAGGCCCTGAATATATTTAGCCAACTTACCACCTGTTCCTCCCTCCAGCTGCGGCTCACCTCTTGGAGCAAGTCCGGCTTTGGCAGTTACATGTGGAGGTTTGAACGTATCATTCTGTGTGCTCCGGAGCAAATTTCACTCCATTTTTCATTGCTAATAACCTCCTGCAATTCTCTGTCTCCCGTTGCTTTTTTGATATGCTGTGAATCATTGGCATCCACTCAGAATAGATTTTGATGCATATGGAAGATTTTACTGATATTTTGAACCTTGATCCAAAGGACTTTCATTAATGTTAGCCTTTTTGTTAGCATTTTTTTCCAGTTATGTTTCTGTATAAAACATCTCATTTCCCCATAAGAGGGAAAAAAAGGTTTCAGAGGAATTTGTCCTTCCAAGAACTAAGTTGTGAAATTACTTTAAATGGTTGGTTAGAAAAAAACTGGTGAATGTAATTTAAAATTATAACTTTTCTGTATTTTAAACCTTCCACCCAGCAAGGATGACACAACATAAATAAATCTAATCTCAACCAAGAGATTGATCCAGATATCTGTAATGTTTTTTTCCTTTTTCACTTCCGTACAAAATAATTTCCTGTGAAGTTCACAAAGACAGAGATGTGAAATCCTCACTGAAACTAGCAATCTTTTTAATCTTGAAAAACAAGCTCAGGGCCTTTATCGGTTTAAAGATAAGCACACCATGTTCTGGGCCTGGACTCTGCTCTCCTAAAATCATCCCTTGTGCTACAGCTTGAGGTGGTTTGCTGGATACGGAACACAAACTGCTTAAATACTGAAATGGAGGATTATGGGCTGTGTAATTACTCTTCCCCTCCTACCGGGAAACTACTCTCAGCCACAAAACTTCCTGCAGGAATCAGCACAACGAGAGTGTGACAACAGCTGAGTGTGTAACACCTCCCCTTACATACCTGTGAGCTATTTTAACACCCTTGTGACAGTGTGTGGCTACAGAGTCTCCAGTGTTGAACAATCACTCTGTTTAAGTGGATCTGAATATGCGCTTCCTGAATGCAGACACACAAAGTTCCATGGATTATTAAATACTCAAGATATTTTCAATGCTTAAGTATTACTAGGATTGCCAGGGCAGCAGTGTAGCAAAGTTGTTAAGGAGGAGGACTTGTAACGGAGAGGTTGCCAGTTTTATTCCCCACTGGGGCACTGCTGCTGTACCCTTGGGCAAGGTACAATTGCCTCAGTAAATATCCAGCTGTATAAATGGATAACTTTGTAAAAAAAAAAAAAAACACTCTAACTGATGTAAGTCACTCTGGATAAGAGCGTCTGCTAAATGCCAGTAATATAATGCTAAATGGAGACAATAAAACAATAAATGGAAACAATAAAACGATAATGATAATTTGAAAAAAATTGAATAGAAAATATTTTAGAAATAGAAAACATTTTATCGCCTTATGTATGCCATCCTTTTGTTAATTGTTCTTTGAGAGCCTTTTGACTTGTTGAATATGATGTGGTATATCCTGGTTTGGTTTATGGGAATGACATGGATAAAGAATGATCTTTATCTAAACAGCCTCTAACTGATAGCTGGTGCCAGTGTGACAGAGTCAGAGAGATTCAGGTGGGCCTGCCAGGTGGATTCCACCCTGGTGTAAGATACCATACCTGTCATCACTTTGGGCAGGTAGGGAGTCAGAGTTTCAGGGCAAAGTCAGAGGACACTAAGCAATGTTCAAATGAACTGAAATATCTCCCATTTCATGGTATTACATTCCATTCTTTCCTTAAGTAAAGAAAATATGTTGAGAAATGCTGCTTGCATTTGAGAAAAAAAAAAGATTCTAACCCTCCTTTTCACCGGCCTTTGACTCAGCTGCTAATCAATAAAAATGAGAGGAAAAAAAAAACTCATTAGAAGAAGTTGTTTGCGATCCGGTTTTTTGTGTCAGCACTCTTGCTTCCTCAGTTGTACACAAACAGCTAATTGCTCCAGGGGTTCTCCCTCATTTGGGTCTGCAGGTCAGTCACACAGATTAATTCTTCTGTGTCTTGAGACCTGCTGACCTCCCCTTTGTCATCGTAGCACTAGGCACGTGTCAGACGTTGGGAGTTTGACAAACAGTGGTCTCCCCAGTCGAAAGAGCTGAGCTATCTCTGTGCCCAGTCGTGTTTTACAGAGCGAAATGTCTGGTAGCAGCAGGGATTAGTTGTGGCCAAGAGGGCCTGTCCCCACGCCAGGAAGACCCTGGCACAAAGCCACTGATATTACTATGGTGGATGACTGTGTCTGTGTGTGTGTGTGTGTGTGTGTGTGTGTGTGTGTGTGTGTGTGCGTGTGTGTGTGTGTGTCTCAGTTTGTATGCGTGTATGCTTACAGCAGATGCAAAGCAAGTGTGTCATTCACAGTTTTTACTGGTATTTGTTTATCATAAACACATACTTAGAATGTCTCAGTTGATTTAAATGGGAGCAGGGTCTAAAATTATTGCAACATTTGCCAATCCGGCTACAGAAAAACTCAAAAATGGTATGCAAGCAAAGCTTAAGGAAAATATCTCTGTGCTGAAAGGGAAAACCCCATCTGGCCAAAGGCTATTTCTGGTGAAACAAGTAATGGCATTTTCAGTTCTGAATTGACTCAGTGCTGGGAGATATATCCAACATGCAAACACTGATAGCAGGATGTTGGCCAGATGTAGAATTACAAACACTTTCTGTAAACCAAACAATGACATTTTTCTTGGATTAAGAATTTCTGTGAATCCAAGGGAAAATTACAGAGAAGAAGAAATTCAATGATTCAGATCATATCTGCCTGAACTGAAATTTAAATGCAGCTGAAACTTTTTTATTTATATCAGTTTTTATTTGTGTCCCTTATTTGGTGTGTTGTTTTGGTGCTTATTCATTACTAATAAATGTAGTTATTCGCATCTTAAAAGATTCATGGAAATTCCAATGTTCCCAACAAAGCAAATACTAATGAATGACAAACATCATGATCTGACAGTAGCACTTCATTCATTTTGGTGATGACTGAAATTGCTGAAGTGTGTTTCTGTGGTATACTAGTGACAACTGCACTGGATGGTGTGTGAGCGTAAAAACAAATGTTGACTAAATCCTGTAGTATTGGCAAAGTATTTATGCAGAAACATGTATACCTACAAGCAGGAAAGGGGAATATGTGTAAAAGAATGCTCACTGACTCACTTGTGACCTTTTGGTGTTGACTAGAAAAGACTCTGACCTGCTAGTGTCTGATGTCCATGTTTTAAATGTTAGTCAGAACAGGTTCCAAATTCTTCAGATTACACCCCCAAAGCACATGACCCGCGGGTCCCCCACGGCCTGCTGAGATTCCGCTCCTGATAACGTCACTGCAATGTTGCAGGAATGTTTTTGGTAGTGTTCTGTGGAACAAGAGAGAGGATCGCAGTCTGCCAGAATGAAGCAGGTCTGTTTGTCCGCAGAGATATGGTCCCCCTTTTTAAGAAACTCAATCTTGGTTTGGTAAATGTCAATACTGAATACACTGCTAGGGCAAATGTTTGTTTTTGGGAGTTCATTTTTCACAATATTCCCTTCGAAGTACATGATTTTCCCCCCCCTTCCTACTGTGGTTGTGTCTGTACTCAAGCTATTTCGCTCAGTCCGATACAGTCAAACGTTTTTATCGATTTGCTTTTGTTTGTTGCTGTACTCATGCACTTATAAGACACTGAGGCATTATTTTTTTCAGAACCTGAAGTGTCCCCAGAGCGTGGAATGCTCTCTGTTGAGCAATAACAACATTTTGTGGATGTGCGCGGGTCTTTTGAGGTAGCTGAATTGCTCAATGTTACGAAACACAGAGGGTATGGTGTGTGGGGTACACTCGCTTTATAAAAAGACTGAAAGCCCTGGGAATTTAATCGAGACATGAAAATCCTGCATCAAAGTGATTTCCATGTACGCTCTTTGGATTTCCCAGAAACTGACAGTACTGCAAACACCTGAATGTAATTGTGGCAGTGTGAACACAATCAATTCTTGTGTGCTGCTCTGTCACCTTGGCACAAAAAGAAAATTGAAAAAAAATCTAAGGAAAGAAGCACTTTGTGCTGAGTTGACAAAGGTAAGAGTCTTGTTCACTGGAACCGTGAGAGCCCCTAATGGACAGCAGAAGCTGTGGGTATGTGGTGATGCTGTCTTTATGAACACAACCAGGGATGGCAACCATCTACACCAGACTGCCCCATTAGTTAATCTGCACCTTCAATCCTTTCAGCCTCGAAACTCTTAACAAAGTCTTTAGGGCTGGAATGGAGGGTTGGTTGGGGTCTGTTACCCTGATCGAGTGAACCCTTAGGAATTTAAAGGCTGGTGCGGTTTGAGGAGCTGTTTCGGGCCTGGTCAGGTCTGAAAGCGAGTTTCTTCTCTCTGCTCTATTTCATGTGATGGCATCAGCGGGCGGAACGATCTGTTCTAATTAATAGACCTGTAGCCAGTGTGAGGAGAGTCACATCATCCTTACAGAGTCCTGATTCCAGATAATCAGATGCTACTGTTTAACTACAGTACAAATATACTGACTGTTTGCAGAATGCAGCAGTTCTATTGTGCTGGAAATCACCTTGACCATCATCATGACTGCATTCTATACAAAACTCCTGACATGCCCTCTGTGAGTCAAACATGGATGAAATTGTAACCTATAGATGTTGCTATGGATAAAAGCATCTGCTATGCGAGTTATGGATATTATGTGATTGAGTTGGATCATATGTGATTTATGGTAGCGTAGGTGTTTAACAGCTTCCTATAGTATCAAGGCTGTCTTTGTTTCAGCTTTGCACAAGTCAAACTGCGTTGATGGTTGAATGGTGTTGTACATGCACTTGCTGGTCTGGGAGTGTTGTTAACCAGGTCTGACACTCTTGCTCATGTAACTGGGAAGGATGCACTTCTGCTGTCTTGCTCTCAATGTTGCTGTGTCTGCGAAATACGTGCAATGTAATATAATGTAAACCACAGTTCTAACCCCAATTAAAGTCCTGACAACCAGGTTTCCTCTCTTTAATAAGAGCAATAAGAATAACAACAATAGAAGAAACCCTGTTTTGGCGATCGGTTTTTCCCTTAAAAGGGTCTTCCTCTTGAGCACAATGCCATCTTTGTGCTAACTCCTCTCACTGCTGCTCGTAAAATCACTGAGCCTTAATTTAACAAGCTTCTGGCTGATGGGTGACCTTACAGACCAAGGCTTTTCTTAAATCAGATTGGGTTTCAGAGAGGATCAATACCTAGAGAGGAAAAGGTCAGACAAATAAGGGCAAAATATGGATCAGGAAATATTTCCTGCAGTTAAAACTGTCACTGAATTAAGATGGAAGTTTGTCATTAAATGCATTTTCATCATTCTTTATATATTGAATAAGTCGGTGCCATTTCGTTCATTGGCTCACTTACAAGGTGTTAACTATTCATTTCAGTGTGTCTGATGAAACTGCATTCAGCTGAGTGTAGTGAAGGTAGCCATTCTGAATCCAGCATGTTTGAAAAAAATAGTGCCAATGTGCAGAAAACAGAAATCTCAAATTGGGGAAAACGACACACACATACATATTTCTGTACATTTTGATCTCTGCTTTTTTGTACTACTGTTTCATAAGGATTTCATAATGTAATGTTTTGATGTTTATTATAGCTCCTGATTTGGGGTGACATCACATTACACCAACCAGAACTAACAGCTGTATAAAGCAGAAGCAAAATTAAAACACAGAGTTAATTGAATGCTATGGTATTTCTCCTAATCCAATATTGGTAATGCTGAATACCTGTGTTGTTCCTGTCGTTTTTACTCCTGTGATGAGCATTTAATGTATAATGTCCTAATGGCCTTTACTACTCATAAGCACATCAGCCAAAGAATACAATAATAATAATAATAATAATAATAATAATAATAATAATAATAATAATAAAGATAACATTAAGCATAATACATTTCTACCACTACTACTAATAATGTGAGTAAACAGTAGGATTTAAAAGAGTGAAGGTGATTTGTGCAACTGTGTAACTGAATTGGTGACCCAGCAGGAATACACGTAAAATGACAATTTTCCCAGCATTCTTTTGTGCCAGTTTCACTCCCAGTGACTCGTCCAAATATTTGAAAAGTAGTTGTACAACATGGGCCTGCCCACTTATGGTTTGCCTTGCGCTCACATCTAGCAGACACGTCCTTCGGAAAACACAGTGGAGGATTTTAGATGTGTGATGCTTTTGACACCTTTCAGAGATGACTCGAGTGAAAGCTCTCTGGCCCCGAGGACGGGTCTGTCACTTCTGTGGGAAATGCCTGTTTGTCTTGAGCTCAGGGGCCCTTGTTGACCGAGACCCTCTCAAGCCCTCTCCTCATTGGCCTTCGATGATGTCGTCCTTTGAAATATGCCCACAGAGGAGTGGGATGTTTACAGGACATGGCGGTGTTCTTTGACCTGGAAAGGCCTCTGTGGAAAGGTCAGAGGTCCTTTGAGGATCTGTTTTCACTTGCCTCTGCAGCTCAGTCCATATCGCCATGTAACGCAGACGTTTTCCATATGATTTTCTGCAGATTACACGTGCATGCATGATCCTGCCTGATCCTTTGCCTTGCACGTATTCCTAGTGCACATCTCACATGATCTCACATGCTTTCACCTGCAAAAGATTTGATATTCATTTAAAATTCTGCAAATAATATGGTCCATATTTTGAAACACCACAGTACTTATATTTCCTCTGATACTGAAAGCTAGTTTGGATAGCTTAACATGTATTACATTCTTACAGACCACTGAAGTACAGATATTTAAATACATTACACATACATAGAACTGGTAGAAGATTTTAATAATGGACTCAGCTTTGCTGACAGGGATCAAACAGCCAGGAGGGAATAGGGAAGAAAACGTGCAGGTTACTTTTTACTGAATGTATCAGAAACAAAAACAGGACCAGAAATAAAACTACAGACCTATAAAAGGTAAAGAAATAAGTGAGCACTGTGAGAAATGAGGAGTGAGAAATGTGAGTTCTTTGTGTTCTGAGAAATGCTCTTGAATCATCTTTGGGTTGCTGTTTAATTACTGCCTCCTCTCTGCCTCTCTTACAGCAGATGCAAACGCTTACTGCAGCCAGTCTATTTCATGAAGTGGCTTATGGGAGTTTTCCACACCCTTTTCCCCATGATTTGGCCGTGTTTTCCACAAAGCACCAGTCACAAAAATACCCATGTGATACATTTTGTTATTGCAAAACTGACTTATCGGGACACATCTGACACCATCAGTACTCACCCACTAACTGCCCACGCGTGCATTCTACCCCCATAGACAGCTACAGGTACGGTAACCGAGGAGACCGCCCGGGATTGAGGAAGTGAGCTGAACGGTGGAAGAGAGACCGCACAGCTGTCTGATCTGAATCTGTTTAAATGAATGCAAAGCAGGTTGAGAAACCCCACAGTGCACCATCCATCAGACTGTCTCTCCTCTCTAGGTCTCTCTGTAAAACAAATCAGGTGCATTTATATGCATTTATAGTACAGTGTCATGCACCTCTCCTGTTTCAGCAACCTACTCAAAGTAGCTATGCTTATTAACAAAGATAGTATTATTATATAATATCTGTAGATACCCCTTAAGCCTGCATGGCTGAACCCAGCTTAGTAAGATGCCCAATAAGCAGAAGCCTACAGGAGTGGGATGCTTCCCTCTTGATCAACAGGACCAAGCTGACAGGCCTTTGTGAGGGTAAATGCACCGTGTGGCAACACAGCAGGGAAGGCCAGAGAGCTGGGTTTACGTGCTATTAGCCTTATTTCCCACACTGGGGTAAAGTCAAAAGACAGTTACGCAAAAGGAAATAACCAATACAAAATAAAATAAACACCCTCTTCCCAAGGTCATCCCGGTCCTGCTTAAAATCAGTTTGCCTAAAGAACTTCCCATAGCACCACTCCCAGCACACAAACAACACCCAGGCTCCTACTCCACGGGCCCTGCAGGTAGTGCCTTTATAGCAGGCCTAATGAAGGCGACGGGAGACACCTGGGCTGATTAGCAATCAGTCTCCGCTGGGCTGGTGCCTGTCTGTAAGGCCACTGCTCCCCCAGGTCTCAAAGCCCCCCAAGCTGTAGGAGACGACAAAAAGTCTTCTGTACTCTGCTTTGTGTGCGTGATGCAATCTTTTTGTTGATGAAACACAAGAGAGTGATTCACAGTGTGATGTGAAAAAGGGTTTAATAAAGAGATAATAATCTCTGCATTAAAAAAAAAACACATCTGAAAAGTTGATCTGATAAAAGGGCTTCTGCCTGAAATTTGACATGCCATAGAAAACCATGAGCAGAGTTTGCAACACTTCCACCCAAATACGTCTATTCCTGCAAAGTGCTCATTCACACTTCTTTAGCCTCAAACCTCTGGAGTGATCATTTGTAGGAGTAAATATGAAACAACAAAAGCCTCTGCTTTCCTCTGAAGTCATTAAGATGTTTTTTTTTAAAAAAAAAAGAGAAAATGGCATGACACAGCGACCCGCAGCTTCCCAATGCAGCTGCACAGAGAGCCGTTTTCACACAGCTGTCTGGCCAATGGTAACGATGCGTCACGGCCACCATCAGAGCCGCTGAGCTGGAGAGGCAGGTCTGCCACATCTTCATCGGAGGATCTCCTCTAACTACCAGTGATGACATCACAAGGTCATAGGGCAAGTCACGCTGTGCGCATTCATATGCCGAGAACAACCTCAACAACGGATCTGCATTATTTAAAGGCAGACAGCTCTTCTGTGATGAGAGACGACCTTTCACAGAGATATCTGAGGTAACACCTGTAGTATTGTATTTCAGTCAGACATGAAGTGGTTGTGTCATAGCATATTGCTCTGGCAGAATAGGGCTGTGTGCTAGTATATGCCAAAAACGAGTCCAGTCTTCTTTTGTCATATTTTTCTTTTTTGCTGCTCTGCTACACATATTGACAAGCCTGATGTTCTGATACACTGCACAATTACAATGCTCTTGTGCTTTTAGTAGAGAGGGACTGACTCGTGCACTGGTAAGGCCAAACTGCCATTAAGAAGCATAGCTGTCAGAAATTGTTGCCATGACTTGTAATGTTTGGTCGATCCAGGTGAATATTTAGATGGAGTGTTTGATGGCATATGCCTGATGAACATTTGCCAAATTGACACAGTTATATTTTTCAGCATAACACCAGAGTTAATCTACAATTAAAATGAGAACATTTATGAAAAAGTGAGAATTTTTGGTAAAAAAAAAATGAGTACCCCAATGAATCTCTGTCACAGATATCTTGATTATTTATCTTCAACTCTGGAGCAGGGTGGTGCAGTGGGCATGCAACTTTCTGTTAACATGTTATAGGCGACGGTATGCTGTTGTAGACAGACCTCTGTACCCTTCACCTGAAACACACGGGGTTCGGTTCTCTACCCTCACACCAGTGATGTTCCCATCTGTGTAAACAGGTCACAGGGTGTAAACTGTGATGACTATGGTAGGTCACCTGGCAGAAATGAGTCCCTGCTAAACCAGACAATAATGAATTATCTTTAGCCATGGAGTCTGAATGGTTTTAATCACGGAAAATTCCATCTCTGACTGTACTACCTCTACATGTCCGAGTTTAAGTTCTCGACTGTTCCCAAAAGCCTTCCCAGAAACATTTATCAAAAATGGTGGTGTCAGGTCACTCCACAGGACTCCAGGGTGTCTCCTGTGAGGGTGTGGTGACAGAGAGGGCGAGCGTTTTGTTAAATCTGATTTACTGCCATCAGAGATCGATGATCGGCCCACCCCTCCTCTCTGGCACCTGTTCAGCCTGCAGCGTGTTCAAAGTTCACACCCTGAGTTCCTGGGAAAGAGAGTCACATTGCTCATGTTTAACACTCACATGCTTCACATCACCCTTTAGCGTGACCATGCGGTGTATATCCTGCAGGGCCTGCATCGGCTTTCACTGATTCACCGATAAGGACCAGAACAAGATATCTGCTCTGTTCGTCTCAAACTTCCTCCACCGCCTTATCAAGAATATATTTGTTGCTTTTTTCCACCTGCTGTATGCAATAAATTTTGTTGAAAAACAGCACAAATCAAATCATGAAATCAGCACAGCTACTGGTTTAGAATGCCAATTCTCAGGGTCTTCAGAGTCTGCTTGGCACCTCAATCCCCACCCACTAACACCTGCTACTTGTATTAATTACTATCACTTGCTGTTTAGTTTACTTGTAGTATTGAAATGTGTTTTGGATTCAGTGATCTAGTGACTGTGCTGTATGGTAGTGTGTGTACTTGGCTTCCCATTGTTTCTAGGCTGTCTAGTCAGGTTGCGCAAATTAAACTTGTGTTAGGGCTTGAGTAGTGTTATGCTCACACTCAATTGCCTGGGAGTATTGTAAGCCTGGTTCTTTTGTGCCGGAAGTGGCTCTGGGTAAGAGCATCTGCTAAATGAATGTAATGCAATGTTACGTAATGTAATGTCACAAGAACATGACGAAAGTAAAAGCGTATGTTGCACTATGCTGATGTCCGTATCAGAGAAGAACATGGCCCTCCCTCTGCGGAGGAGACACGGGCATTAATGACAAATATGTGGAACAGGTGCCTGGCAAAGGGCGCAAGGAGATGCGCAGGCACTGAAACAGCCTGCTGTTCATAAAGGCGGTGAACCAGCAGTGTTCAGAACACAAGGGCAAAACATGTTGACCATATATATATGTCCTTATATAAACATATTTATGTTTATTTATTTATTGGTTCAAAGGGGAGAACAAAAAGTGCCAGTATGGAAAAAAACATTCTTGCAACACATGCTCTTGCTCTGTGCCAGGCACATGTCTGCTATTTTTAAAACGTCTTGCACAGCCCTGTCCTTCCCTTACCAGCAGACACCTTAAGAGTGATAGCAAACTAAGCATTAGACCGATCGCCTGTAGCCACCTCTTAAATGCTGTTGGTATTAAATGTGGATAGACACAAGAAGTGGGTACGCTACGAATTCACCACTTCATTGATGTTGTACCTTATTTGTGACTTTCAGCGATGCAGTTGGTGGAGGAACTGCTTGCACACCAGCAATAAACCCACAGGAAGAAATTGCATTCAAATGAGCAGATCATCCATACCCAGGGTTATGAGCCAAGAAATGAAATCTGCATTAAAAATTTTTTTTCAAATTAGTCAATGGAAGAATCGGTGAGGCCGGTAACTTTGCTCTGTGCATTAGTTGGTGTTCACACAGGAGCACTGTGAGTCATCTGCAGTGTCATTCACATGCAAATCACCTTTTTCCTGGGGCTGCCAGCAACCCGTAGGAAAATTAAAGGGATTCCCTTGCTGTAACTGCTGTTTTGGCGGGCAGATAAACGAGTTTCGTGTCCCTGCTCTTTCACGTTTCATGTCCAAAGCCTTGAGCAAATCAGAGGGAAAAGCCCTCACTCCCTCAGTTGCTGTGTGGATTGTATCGAGTAGTGTGCTTATTAGTATTCCTGAAGACAGTGTCAGAGACGGCATAAGTACTGCACTCTTGTGATGCCTTTCTGTAAAGGTGTTTAGAATTCCAGTGTAACAAATTAAATATATGCAATTTTTAAACCACATGGCTGGAGGGTTGAATTCCAGGGAGGGGAGTGTCATTGTATTGTGCCGAGGCACTTCAACAGAGGGACAGAAATATCCAGCTGTATAACAGATACAAAGTGCGCTCGTGTAAGTCATACTGACTAACAGTGTCTGCTAATGAACACTCACGGGAGTAAAATTATTCCTGTGATGAAAATAAATGTCCTGTGTACGCAACAGGTTTTCAGTTTACACAATTGAGGAAGAGGTTGCAGACTCCCTGTGGTTGAGCTGGGCTGATGACAGAGGCCTTAGTCAGCTTTCCTGTGGATTCAATCAACACTTTGTGCTCAACTTTGAGTCAAAATTAAAGGGATGTGTTTCTTTCTTCCACAAACACAGGGTGGTGATTTCAGCGATAAACAATTTTAATGACAAAAAATTGTCCTCAAATTGAGTTTCCTGTGGATTCAATCAACACTTGTCCTTAACATTGCTTCAAAATTAAATGCATGTGTTTCTTTCCATTTTTTTCAATGATCAAAGTTCTACAAGTTCCTGATGAAATTTAAAAAATGAAATAAGAAAACAAAACTGTGTTTGTATTGAAAAAAACCACAAATGTCATTTGGACCCAGGGGTCTGTCTTTTGATGTCTGAGCCACATGGAGTATCTTCTCCATTCTTCAGCTTACGAGAGGAAGGAGAGCATTTCTCTGGGTTCCTTCAGTCAAGTCTAGTGGGGTCACCACCTCCTGGACATCTATCACCCACTGTGTTTTTCCATACCACTCAGAATCACCTGTTTCTGGAGGAGTCGGGGAACTAGCATGGCTGACCTATCAATGGTATTCAGGTGTCCTTAATAAACTCTTATCATAGAGTGCTGTAATTGCAAAATGATCTGGCCTCGGCTTAATGGTGAAAACTTTTTTTTTGCCAATAAGCACATAACATCAATGTATATTGTCTTTCTCTTCCAAGCTGAAACACTTATGGGTCGCAAAAAAACATACAAACAGCAGGGTCAAAGTTCAGGACAAAATGATAGCATAAAGTGAGTAACCAAATCAAACAGACTGTGTGCGTGTTGCACACTTACACGCTTAGTGGTACAAACTCAGCAGGATGCTTGGACACACACGATACCACGTACACATTCTGTACATAGAGGTAAAGTATGTCATTTGTAACAGGAGCAGAACCCAGCACCAGGACTGGAGAGAACAGGTGTAATCCAAAGCATTGCACCACATCCTGTCCATTCACCGCTGATGACTCAGTCATATCCTACAACAAACTGGTCACGTTGTTCACATCCTTCACATGGGCAGAGAACATCAGTGAGCCCTGATGTGAGGATAAAGCATGCCTTTACAGCTTCCTCAAAAACCAGCAGAAAGCACCCTTTGTAATATCCATACAACAATAAAGGAGAGTGATTCACAGAGCTTACGCATGAAATCGAATTTAAAGGCCACTTCAAATGACTACTCCAAGTCTCATTCTTTCCCAGTTACACGCAAAAGACAAAATACCACCAAGAACAGGGGCTAGATCTACGTTGTGTCACTCAAGCTTTGTGACACAATTTATAGCCAAGTAAATCAATGTAAAACACAGGAGAATAATAAAAATACATATTTATTAACGTGTTAATCCTTCACTTAAAAAAGTAATTTATATTTACAGTGTATATTATAAACATATTAATGCATGGAATGTCAACATAGGATGACTCTCATATTTTATATCAAGACAATTTTTATGCAGAATGTCATATATTTAAAAAAAAACAAACTTGTACATGACAATAAAAATGCATCGGCCGTAGCACAAAAAAAAACAAAACAAAACAACATAACAAAAAACACATAGCAGCACATTTATACTCTCAAAGCCAGAGTGTACTATTTGTATGTCTTCCATGTTGCAACCACATGAAACAAAACATTTTCAGTCCAAAGGCAAAAGTCAGAACACAGTTTCTTCATTTTCAATTCTGTAATGCCATACCTATATTTTTAATAATGCTTAGGAAACTCTCCTCCCCAACCAATATTTCAACGTTTTACATTCGAGAACTGAACAAAACACAACACTGACTGAACTTGCTGGTCGGGTTTCCAGCTTATTGACTGTAAGCTTTGACTGTGTGTCACAAAGCAACTGCAGACATATTGGTGACAGAGACGGAGGATCGGAATGCCCATAGACACATCACGCTGCCAACTCAAAGCCAAAAATTATCCCGCCAACACTGGAACACAGAGAACACACTCTTACCAATTCAACTGCGGTACAAACACATCCATTTTCACCATGCAAACTATAAAAATAGTAACCTAAAAAAGAAGAAATGTTTGTCTTTGTCTTTTTTTTCTGACTGCATTACTTTGAAAACATAAAAAAATATATTTAGCTTATGTATTATATTTATACTGTACAACGGTTATAATTTTTTTTTACAATAAATGTACATGTAAAATCTAAGCTGTTTACTAATACTTGTGGTTTGCACTGTAGGGGCTCAGTTTTGACGCACACTGAAAAACCAAACAATAACGGCAAATAAAAAATGAACGAAAGAAACGGAATCAATTCCAGTTGAAGGTTCTCCCAATGAGTTCAAAGAACTTCTTGTTGGGTTCGTGGAAGAAGCGGTAGAGCTTGTGGAGGATAGCGGGCTCCACCTGTGGGTGGGGCCGGCCTTTGGAGTCATGCAGGCATCTCTCCCTGCCGTGGTCGCACAGGCAGTAAAAGCCCTTGGTCTTGTTGAAGTAGAAGTTGGAGGCGTTGATCTGCGGCGAGAGGTTGAGGAACCTCTCCACCTGCTTCATCTCGGGGAAGGGGTCCTGGATCAGCTGGTCCCCGTCCACCACGTGGATGTTCTCCAGCGGGAAGTAACGCAGCCAGTTCTGCATGTGCAGGTAGTACAGGCTGCGCGTCAGGGCCTTGTACTCCAGATTGATCTCCCCGTTCTTCACCAGCACCGCCTCAATGGGCTGGTACTGCTTGTGCTTCTGGAGGCGGTTGTAGAAGACCTGGGTGTAGTCCGACAGGACCCGCTCCGTGGGGTCGCGGAGGATGACCAGGAGCTTAATGTCTGGGTTCATGCGGTAGATCCGCTCGGGGACCTTGCTGGAGGTGAAGTAGGCAGGTGTTTTCTCCACAGTCAGCTGCTCCGGCCGGGAGAAGGGCATCTGCCTGAGGTACCACTCCAGGCCCTTCTCGAAGTGGCTCTCCCAGTCGAAGAAGTGCACCTCGTTCTCGGCCGCCGCCACGTCGCTGTGCAGGCTCAGCATCTCGATCAGGGCCCGGGTGCCACCCTTCCTCACCCCAATGATGATGACGCCCGGAAGCCGCTGGCTGGTGCCGTTCGGCCCCGCCGTGGGCGCCACGGCGACGTTGAGCGCCAGCGGGGGCGGAGACCCGGAGGGGGGGACGCCATCGCCGGCGGGCCGGGACGGGACAGTGGGGGACTGCGCGGCGAAGAGGAGCAGCCCGAAAAGCAAGGCCGCCATCAGGGACGTCCTGGTCCTGCTCGATATCAGCCTGGCCAAAGGAGCAGATCTGTACCCCACATCGAAAGACGAGCCGCCCGAGAGGCTACCGTCCACCTGGGAGAAAAAACACGACTCCGCAGCAGATGCGGTCTCCTCTGCGCTCTCGCTCGCCTCAACAAAGGAAATCACTGGGAAGGAAAAAAACACACACACAAACATGGAGGCAAGTTAAACTCGAGCACAACACTGCAACGGGGAGCTCAGACACTCCATAAGAAGAGGTGCAACAACAATAAAGTATTTGTGCACTATAGCGGCTGTCAGCTGTCCCTGGCAATTGAGAATTGTGTCAAGGTGTGAAACACCAATGCAAACACCAGTGCATAGCCTAAAAACGTAATACATACAGACTTACACGTTTTAATCGTTCAGGGTAAAGGCATATATGTGTCCCACCACGACGCCCGTCTCAATGTTAATTAAACACAGAAAGGCATTTTACGGTGTAGGGTTGGTAGTGCTGTAGTAATATATAGACTAATAATAATAATAATAATCACTAAAAACGGAAGTCAAAACATTTTAATCACCTCCCTCGTTGTTCTGCAAGTGACACGCTCATCAAGAGAGCTAAAGCGCCTTATTATACGTCCAGTTCCGCCTCCACAATGCGACCTTATGACTCGACCTAACAAGTAATGCATTACCCAAGCCATTATTTACTGTGCAGGAAAAATACTGTCTTCATTCATATGTCATTAAAACCGCACTGCAATCGACCTCTGACAGAAGTACAGTGCTTAAGGAAGACCTCTGTAGTGTACGGCTTCTTGTTTTTTATCTCAGCTCAACTCATTCCAAGAACTGCCAACGGAACCAACAGCAATATAATTAAATGTTTAGGTTCGACGCAGCTGCTAAACATTTGATTACGTTCAGATTAATGCTGTTGCTTGACACACTCGATCTGCTCTACGTTTAAAACAAATACGGCAAATTAACGTCAGGTAGGAAAATGATCGTCAAAAAACACGCCTCCACCGTTATGATCAGAACTGTGCATTACGAAATTAAAACATTGCACGAGGCAACCACAAACTGCCTCTGTATTTGTTTGCTTGTAACCGAAAATATGAACTCGTGTGGGTGCGTAAATCTGTGTGAAATTCATGCAGACAGCGATAACACGCGAAAGCGATCCACCTCCAAGGGGGTAATCATAATATCAGGGGCTAGAACGTTTCCCTGCCTCACCGCACACTGTGGGGATTATGATTTTGAACGGAAACAGATGTAACCAGTGTGTTTTGAATGTACAAAAGTGAGACCATGTACAGAAATGCGCTATAAACTGCTCTTTTCAAATGACACTGTGTAAGAACGTAATGGAAATAAGCAACGTATGCACATTCTGAAAAAGCAAAATGTATTACATAGAACATGTGTTTCTTTATGTTGTTTACAGAAATGTCGTTGGCTTGGTGCCTATATTTATGTAATGTAGCCTAAAGTTGTCCACAACTTTTTTCTAATTATGTTGGGATGCTCAAGTTAGATGTCTTCACATATTGTGGGTTATGACATACAGTTGGTAAATAAAATATATTAATGTCATTATTTGCGGGAATGGGGAATACATATGTTGCTTCATTTAGCCACAAGCATAGCATGCATCGCCATTTATCCCGGTGACATACTTTCACGAGTCAGTGCTATCTAAGCGAACTTATCAGGCTTCGCTCTACAGATAAACCCCTCGCGTACTTGCCAGGACTGGCAACCAAAAGCAAAACCTACAGCCTTAAAAGAATATACGAAACAAATTTGTCCAGGTCACACATTTTAAACAATAGCCTAACCAATTTTGGTTGATTTTAATGCGCGTCTCGTCCTTGCAGTTATTTTATTTTCCTCCAGCTCCAAACCAAATGTAAAAATAAAGGTGTAACTACAGACAGAAAAATGATTAAATGATGCATTCGACTCAAAATATATACTGCACATATGTTACCATCACGGCAAGACACCTAACGGTATTAAATCTAGTTCGCAAAATAATTGCATTTTTACCTTCCACCGATATATCCGAGTCGTCAAAACGAAAGACATTGTAGACTGCCGTTTTCCATGTGTGCTTGGTAGTTTTGGTGAAAAAAAGAAATGCAAACAAAATATGAACAAATCACTTCAAATAAAAGATTCTCTGACGGGATCACCTGTCCGTCAGACGTAGCTGCACTGTCTCTCTGTCGTCCGCGAGCTTCCTTGCGCCACTTCGGCGTTACGTGCCTACGGCTGCGAAACTTGCCAGCGCTTCTGACTCCGCTGTGAGCTTTTCGGGTGTTTAATGTGGCACATCTATACACGCCCACCGCGTACACACCGCCCCTCCCACCCGCTCCAATGAGTCAGTCCGGCGTAATATCTTACGGTAATACAAGATGCATTACAGAAGAGAGCGCGGCGTACCGATCAGGTGAATTTTAGTTTTGCCATAGAAAAAGGTCAGGCTAGCATGTTGTGTCAGCGGCAAATTGCGTGTTTAACATATTTGTGAGTCAGCTGGAAGAAGTATTAGAACGGACGCAGGGGACATATGGGGTAAGCATGCGGGGCTTTTCCCTTTATTGTGCAGACACGTGGTCTAAGAAAATAATTGTTTTCTAATTGCCCTTCAGGGTGAACGCCGTTACTTCCAACCTGAAATAACTCAAATAAAAGAACGATTTAAGAAAGCAGAATGTATACGCATGCTTTTGTGTTGACATGAAAGCAGACACTTGGAACGGATGGGAAGCGCATGTCCATTTACGTCGGTGCCAATAGTTTACGCACGATGGTACCCGTTTCTTCGGTTCAGTAAATTGTAGAATATCTGAAGTAGGCCGGATGGCACAGAGCGTGATTTCGTCGATTATTAATATGTAATATTAATATTAATATTACAAAATGTTAACATTAATACACAATTGTATTAATTTAAAAATGACAGCGTGGATGCGGCGACACTTGGATTGCGGTTTACTCGTTATCGTCTTATTTGTGTTTTGTTTTCTATTGACCATTTCAGTGTAGCTTATTGCTCATTATTCGTTATCACGTTTCACTCTCAGATTTTGGTTTCCTCGATGACAAGACAATGGACTGAATGGAAATCTCCAAAAGGGGATAAAAGTGAAATATTTCCCTTTGTCCCAAATCTACAACGTTGGGTAAACACTCAGAAATTTCAAAGGCTCTCCTTGCTGTTGAACGGTCCTGTCAGTTCAAGGCCTGATGGCTGTAGGTTACTATACAAAGACGTCAAGCCGCTAACTGTCTGAAACGTCCTCTGACACCATCTTTTGTGTAGAAAACCAGAATTCTCACACACACAAAAAACCTATAACTTCCGTCTGCGTTCTGAAAATGAGATTGTCAGAGTTATGACAGTGAGATGCAGAAAGCCCCTTTGGAGCACTGAGCACTGTCAGGTCTTTTAGCTCCAAGTAACTTACTTTAGTTAGCTGTAGTTTTCCTTACTTTTTTTCTGATTGTCTCTCAGAAACATGGTTATAGTTTCTCCATTTTACATCATTTGTATAGTTATAACTGTTAATTATACACTTTATTTTGCTAATCAGTCAAATCATATTTTTCTTCTCTTTGGATTTACCTATTTATGCATTACATATGTGTGATTAACTCCCCTAATGACTGTTCCCTCAGTACAGCCATGTGACAGAGGTCTCCCATGGAAATGTCATGTGTCAGAGGGGGAAATTCGTCAGAAAATACAGCAAAAGGAAAAAAAAAAAACAATCAAAAAATAACTTGGGGAAAATAGATACTGAATACTGTTGTGCGTACTTAGCCTGAATTGCTTAATGTTTAGCAGCTGGCATAAATGGGTAATACAAAAAGCAGGGGAAGTTAAATACCGTTGGTAACTAACAAGCAAACAAATACAGTGATGTAAAGTGTTTGTTTTCATTCAAAGGAGTGACACTAGAACAGTACCTCATACCATAAATATCAGTAAGTGTCAGGCAGAAAAGTGGAGTTTTACTCAATGCAATATATATATATATATATATATATATATATATATATATATATATATACATATATATATATATATATATATATATATATATATATATATATATATATATATATATATATATATATATATATATATATATACATACATATATATATATATGGCCAAAAGTATGTGGACACCCCTCCTAATTATTGAGTTCAGCTGTTTCAAAAAATCAAGCACATAGCCATGCAATCTCCATAGACAAACCTTGGAAGTAGAATGGGTCGTACTGGAGAGCTCAGTGACTTTAAAGGTGGCACGAACCACCTAAACTTACAGAGCGGGGCCGCCGAGTGCTGAAGCGTGTAGCATGTAAAAACCGCCTATCCTCTGTTGAATCACTTGATGCAGAGTTCCAAACTGTCTCTGGCTGCAACATCAGCACAAGAACTGTGCGTCAGGAGCTTCATGAAATGGGTTTCCGTGGCCGAGCAGCTGCACACAAGCCCAACGTCGCTATGCGCAATGCCAAGCGAAGGCTGGAGTGGTGCAAAGCACACCGCCACTGGACTCAGAACGCAGTGGAAACACGTTCTCTGGAGTGATGAATCACGCTTCACTATCTGGCAGTCTGATGGATGAATCTAGGTTTGGGGGGTGCCTACTGTAAAGTTTGGTTGGGGAGGGGTAATGGTCTGGGGCTGTTTTTCAGGGTTTGGGCTAGGCCCCTTAGTTCCAGTGAAGGGTAATATTAACGCTACAGCATACAAAGACATTTTAGACAATTGTATGCTTCCAACTTTGTGGCAACAGTTTGGGGAAGGCCCTTTCCTGTTCCAGCATGACTGTGCCCCTGTGCACAAAGCAACGTCCATAAATACATGGTTCGACGAGTTTGGTATGGAGGAACTCCAGTAGCCTGCACAGAGTCCTGACCTGAACCCCATTTAACACCTTTGGGATCAATTAGAACACTGATTGCGAGCCAGGCCTTCTCGTCCAACATCAGTGCCTGACCTCACAAATGCTCTTTTGGCTGAATGGGCACAAATTCCCACAGACACACTCCAAAGTCTTGTGGAAAGCCTTCCCAGAAGAGTGGAGGCTGTGGAGGTGTGATGGTCAGGTGTCCACATACTTTTGGCCATATAGTGTGTGTATACAGTTTGGGGGGCACAGCGAGAAAAGACATATATATATGTATATATATATATATATATATATAACAAAAAAACAAAAAATGTATGGGCTATATGTCTATATATATATATATACACACACACACACACACGTATATATATGTACAAACATATGTCAGTGTGCTATTATCTGAACAACACAAGCCACACTAATGACGCATTGGTCTCGATTACCTTAGTTCACCTGTGAACAAAAAAACAAAAAAATGTATGGGCTCCTGTCTGCCACATGCCCGGCTCACGCAAACATGGCCTTGATGGATGAGCCAGACGTTTCTCCCAAGGAACGGAGAGCGGGAGACGAAGGAGGAAGGACCTCCATGGGTCGGCGGCTGTGCCTTTTTTTAATGTGTCCTAAATGCTGATGCTGCTAACGGAGCTGCTCGTTGGTTTTATGTGCAGGCCGCTAACTTTTAGCTTTTTGTCTTTTCTCGCCGTGCCCCCCAAACTGTGGCGTCAGCAAAATGAGGGAGGGCGGTGTAATCTTACCGTCCAGGCTAATTTAAAAACCGCCCCGCGCACATTACCGAGTAACTGCCAGCGCCCCCGTCTGATCGCTGGCCGTGAAAGTACCCTCTCCGCCGCACCTGTGTGTTTTATGTGGATGGGGCTGCACCGCTTTGCAGTTTCGTCCTCCGCTGAGTTTCACAGCGTGGGGGACATAAACGCACCTCCGGCCGGCACTCTCACAGGGGACGGAGGGCGTGAACTGGTTTAGGGCGTGCATGTGTCCTGATGTCTGCTGCAGATGTTTGGAAGTTATGAGACCCAACACATTGCATCTGGTTATTGCGTTTTTTTTTTTTTTTAATTTCACCTGGATTCATGAGGAGTCTGTTCTTCGGGATTACAACACACATATGAACATGTATGCACGCACACAGGCTGTTACAGCCCGGTCTCCCTACTGAGTGTAATATCCAGGGAGGTACGGTAGTTGAAGTGGTGTATCTCAGGAATAAAGAACACTAGCCTGTCGCAGGCCATTGGGCCCAAAATAAACTAATCTCAGCTGTTCCCCCTGCAAGCACAGTGTGGTGTTCATGCTGAATCAGAGAACAGAGGGAAAAGACAGCTCATCCAGAAGCCACCTGGTGTCTGTATCCTCTCTCTGCTAACCGCAGCAGTGCAGAAGGAGGAAGAGCAGAGAAAAACAGTCATACGCACACAGACGCATATACAGACAGTCACACACACATACATTTATACACAGTCACACACACATACGCATATACAGACAGTCACACATACATTTATACACAGTCACACACACATACGCATATACAGACAGTCACACACACATACATATATACACAGTCACACACACACATATGCATATACAGACAGTCACACCCACAGATGCATATACAGACAGTCACACACACATACGCATATACAGACAGTCACACACACATACGCATATACAGACAGTCATACACACATAGGCATATACACACAGTCACACACACTCGCATATACACAGTCACTCACACATACGCATATACATGCACCACACACACATACACACGCATAAACACGTGCACACACAAACACACACAGATATGCATAATCAATGCATGTGCGCATGCACACACACACAAAAAAAGTAAATGTACACATATACTTATACGTACAGCCTAAAGATTGAATGCTTTCAGCTATAACTGCAAACTCCTTTCATGAGCCTGTGTCACAGAGCTATAGTTACCCAGCACGAAGGCAAACACAGAGGCATACAGTGACCGGCATGTATTGGTTGTTATGGTGTGTTAACATGCAGGGAAACAGAGGCTCCGAACGGATTCTTCTCCCTTGTAGCTCAGCTCTGTGGCTGAAAGCTGCATACCAGAGCAGTTTCCATGGCGCGAGACAGGGGCCCACCCCAGCCCTCCCAGATGAAGCAGGCCAGTGATGTAAACTTTCCAGGCCTTTACTTTACCAGTCGCGCCCTCTGCAGCGTGCTCGCCGAGGCAACGGAAGCAGGAGGAGCTTCACCTTTTCTTCAGTTCCTTCTATTTGAAACGTTAAAAAAAAATCAAGAAAGCAGAAAAGAAAAAATGGAGAAAGATGAAGGCCTGTAAATCTTGCTTGATTAAAGGCTTATTTTCACAGCTGATTCTACGCTGTCAGCATTAATGTGACAGACATGCATTTTGCTGTGTCAGTTTTCGAGTGTTTGTGCATGCACGTATGTGTGAATGTGTGTGAGTGTGTGTGTGTGAGTGTGTGTACATCTTCACATGATTAAGAGAAAAAGAGAAGAATTTCATATGCATGTTTTGCATTTCCCCATTTTCTATGGAAAGAAAAACATTGGTATGATTCCTGCTTCAGTTTGTCACCTAAATTCATGAAACATAAGGAGAGCAACTCATTCAACTGCACACAATCATGGTGTTCTACCATTTATAACACAGAAATGCACTCCTCCATGGAACACTTTTGCTGCCTACACCAATTTCATTCATTTATTTCATCTGGCCTTGAATGGCAGAGAGGCCTTTTTCTGGGCAGGAGTCTCCGTATCGTTTCTGTCACTTGCGGTGCAATGCCTTCCTATTGGTTGTGTTCACATTTGTGTTCACAAGTTTTCAGTTTTCCTTTGCTGCTATTTTGTTGTCCTTTCCGCTGCAGTCTTCTGTGCATCCGTTAGCACTGCGCACAGGGGAAGAATGCAGGTTTGCACCTGAGGCAAACTTCTGGGGCTTCTCGTGCCTCTTTAATTGCATAGGCTTCCTTCACGCATGCACGATGTCTCTCAACAGCTGCTCGGTGCTCAGCGCTAACTGCGCTGTACTGCCGAAAGCCTGTCCACACGCACCGGCTGCAGTGGAGCACCGACGCTGACTGCGCAGACAGGGGAAAGACCTCGTTTCCGCATTCTGGAACGCATCGTGAGGCGTAATGACGTGAGATTCTGCGAGGAGCAGAACTCTGGCATTCCAGCGTAACCCGACAGCTCACTGTCAACAAGTAGGCAGTGTCGGAAAGTTTGCTGTTCTCCGCCGACAAGGGTAAAAATTTTGTCGGAGACAGCATCTGTTAATTTCACGGAGCGACTGAAGACGCCGCTTAATGTATTTCGTTGCTAAACCGGTTGCTGCTGTAATAAGCCATGGTAGCGCTGTCTGATTTTCCTAGCAGAATGGAAATGATTATTTGCGCAGTTGTTCACTGCACAGGCACAACCAGTTGCCTCCCGTTGCAGATTCCCAAATCTACGCGCATGCTCAGCTGCATACTAAGTGGAGTTATCAACAGCGTTGCCAGATGTACGATAATTATCGTATTTGTACGATTATTTTGCCCTCTGTACGATGTACGATCAATAATGCCAAAAGTCCCATAATGTACGATAATTTGATCATTTTGTGACACTTAGCCTAGACTGATTACAACTACTAATACTATCTCATTTTAATTCATTTCCCGACACGATCAGGATAGTAAAATATATGGATCCTACCTCTGTGTTTTACGCATCTCTTCTCACGTGAAGTCTTTCCAGCCAATCATGCTTGTTGTGATGATGAACGTGACTCACGAGCACGGTTTTCGTTAACTTAACCATTAATCAAATCCTCTTTGCAAATCAGAAATTTTAGGTATTTTATATTGAATGGAGTAACTTAAGGGCCAGTACTATATTTACCCAGTGTAATGCAGTTATCGTTATAATATTACAAGTTAAATCAGCTGTCAAAAGTCGTTCGTCTCAATGTTTTCTGAAATTACACATTTACGCCTATTTGTTCTCTTGGTTATGACTCGCGTACGATAATTTCCTCAAAATACGATCATTTTAAGCCTCTGGTACGATACTTTAACATTTCCCATCTGGTAACACTGGTTATCAACGGCCCTCGCTGTCTGTTTTTAAAAGAGCTATCTAGTCGTAGCTTTCTTGCACTGGTTGTGAAGCTGATGGGGCCTTGTAGCTATACTTATCTTCATTGTGAATGAGGCCACAGTTACTGTAGCTGGTAATGTTCAGATCCTAGACGTGAGAGAATGTTTAGACTAGAAATAACTGGTGCCTTTTTCGTTGCTATTTTAAATGAATGTTCTCAGCGATTCAGAAACGGCAGTAATTATTTCCTCATATAATGGCTATTGTCGCTATCTCTTAATTTGTCAGTGTAATTGTATGGCAGATAAATGGCTCATTTTCGCACCTTGGAAGATTGCGGCAATTTATTTTAGGTCATTGCTGTGCACCACCATTACAAGTTTTATATAACGGAACAATAATGAATGAACAGACTTTAGTACAATAGTTCAGGATTAGGGATAGATAACTGGGAAATTGAGCCAGTTCCGCATTGTTGGAACTAATTGAAGCAGTTAACCTATGGCCATTTATTATGTCACCAGCATTCTGGGTGTTCAATTAATAATCCGTCGAAATGAATAATTTTTTTTTTCTTTTGCTAACCTGTGGAACACTGCCTCTTTTGTACACAGTAGCTCAAGGTAAAATCCTCATTTAAAAAGTCGTTTTCAGTTGGAAAAAAAAGTAAGTATTTGAAAGTGAGCCAAAAGGCACAAAACAGACTGTGCTAATCATGATTTGTGAATGGTCTGAATGAGCTGTGGACCTCACTCATGAAAAACGCTGATGAGCAGTTGAAATGACACAGATTGCATCTTGGCCATGCCAACAAGGTTGCTGTAAACCTCTGAAGTGTTGGCTATAGCAGGCCTCTCTCTGTGACTGCTCAGAGGAGCTTTAATTCATTGTAACAAACACATTCCTGTCAAATCATCGAAGTGCTTAATGCTAAACTGTTAAATTGGTCCTGAGATATAGATGTCTGCATATTTAACTAAATGCTTAAGTGCTTTGATAACACAAGATGTTTAGTGTTGTGTTAATAAAGCTCCATTTTAATAACATTACAGTTTGAGAGCAAAAGACTAATTATGTGAGAAATAGATTGAGATGTTCTCTGTGCTATATTAATGGCAATGCTTGTGTGTGTGTGTGTGTGTGCGCGCGTGCGCACGCCTGTGTGTGTGTGCGTGCAATATGTCATCATATGTAATTCTTATGATCATATGATATGCAAATTATGAGGAGCTGCTATTGTTCAACAGGACACACGACACGCGATGATACAATAAATACATATGTAATGTGTGTCTCACCGATACTGCTAAGATGGTGCTTTGGTCTCTGTGTGTCCCTCAGGGATAGGGAATTTAGTGCAGTGCTGAGGTACTGTTAATATTAACAATGTGAATATGTATGTATTGTTAACAGTTCCTCAGATATACTGATATACTGACACACTGTACCGGAATTACTGTGTACTCAAAGGTCATCATTGTCTGAATCAAATTGAATTGTCTGAAGCGATAAAGACGTGATACTTTTTAATATATATTTGAGGAACAATGCCTCTGTGGAACTCAGAATATACAGTAACTGTCAATCTATCTGTAGCTGCTAAGGCATTGAGAGGGTGTCCCTGAAACTCGCAAATTAAAAATTTTGATTGTAATTCAAATGCAAATGAAGGGAAACAAGCACATTTCTCCGAGTAATTTGTAAAACAAGAAACTTAATTAATATGACCTTTTGTGCAGTACATGCAATTAAACTGGTGTGTGCAATTTTAAATAATACATAATAATGCACATTTTTTCCAAGTGCAAATTAACCTTGTAGAAGCTGTGGATGTGTACTTTTATCATGTGTTAACACACAGAGCTCTGGCAAAAACAGACTAACAGAGAGATAAAAATAACACACCAAGGGCTTTTAATTATGAAACTGATCGCCAGTTTAATTTCTGTGGGTATATAACAGATCTTCCTTAATATCAGATGCTTTTTGGTTCAGTTCCTAATAAAAGCCCACCTGAGATTAAAAAAAAAAAAAAAAAAAGTTTATGACTGTTTCTTTGACTGGTGCACATCAGTTATGTGATTATGTGCCATATGAATAGTAACCCTTGTGAGTGTAATCGCACCTCTTGCATATAGTTATATGATGCTCATTTATGTGATACTGTTCCATTAGGATGTTAGCCCTTTGCCTGGCTGAGCAATGAACCGTATTGGACTGCTGTCCTGCCCAGCAGGTGTGCTGCTATATCCCTGCATCTGATTGGTTCACGTGTGTGTGTCTGTGTGTGTGCGCATGTGTGTGTTTGTGTTAACATGTGTGTTAGTGTGTGGATGTGTGAGTGTCTGAGTGTGGGTGTGTTTTTGTTTTTGTCAGTGTATGTGTAGATATTAGTCTGAGTGTGTGTGTGTGTGTGTGTGTGTGTGTGTGTGCGTGGGAAGAGCGTGTGAGCATTGCTGGTTAAACTGGTGGCAGTACTCTGCTGGCTCATGCAGCATGTCTGTAATGCAGATGGAGAGCAGGCAGCCTTTGAGGGCCAGGAAGGCCTTGCGAGAGGGAATGACAGAGACCCCGCTATGTGGGAGGATCCTCTCTTCTCTTTGTCTCTAATGACAGCTTGCTGCGGCACAGCGATGAGTAGCACGGCTTCCTTCCAGTTATAATTACCTCTATGTAATGACAGGCAGCACAATGCCCAGCTTGAAATTAGGAACAGTGCTCCCATTCTGATTACAGTGAATGCATACTTGTTAGCGCTGTAATTACAGTATCCTCACCAAAGCTGCATGCACTGAGGGATGGGGGGATATCAGTGCGGAATTGGCCATTAAAATGGTGCCGTCGACAAAGCAGTGATTGACACTTTCACACGAAAAGTCAATATTGTTGATTGGTCGTTAGCGTTCTTTCATATATGATGCACTCTGTATTTAAATGAACCAAAAAGACAAAGCAACAATAAATAATATTAAAAAAATGAGTCCGCCATAATTATACATTGTCGTTAATTCGTTTTTGGAATTAAATGCTTGGGGTGGTTCGGTTTCCTGCACGGCTTTGGCGAAGGGGGTGTGGAGGAGGGTAAAGGATTGTTTTTGAACTCTCTCAGTGAAAGCTGTCAGTGTGAGAGAGCTGCACTTTACAGGCTATTAGGATCGATCGTAAGCAGGTGAGGTGTAAATCTCCAGCGCCAGGCCTCGTTATAAACCCTCGCGCTTCTTGCCATAGCGGTGTGTGTGTGTGTGTGTGTGTGTCTGTGTGCGTGTGTGTGTCTGTGTGTGTGTCTGTGTCTGTGTGTCTGTGTGTGTGTGTGTGTGTGTGTGTGTGTCTGTGTGTCTGTGTGTGTGCGTGTGTGTGTGTGTGTCTGTGTGTGTGTGTGTGTGTGTGTGTGTGGGGGGTGTGGGGGGCGCAGGGGCCGATGTTTGAAGAGGCGCTGCTCCCAGACAATATCAGTGGCAGCGGTCTTTTGATCATTGCTGACGGCGTGCTGTGTGACAGCTCCCAGACACATATATACTTCATTCTCTAAGAGTCAGAGTGAATACTGCAAAACTCTGTTTTGACACTTAGTCCAAGATTGAAGAATTTCTCAAACTACCCCCCGGCCCCCAGTTTTCCTTTCCCCATACTTCATGTTTTTTTGTGCTTTGTCCTTCAAGCCAAAACATTTTTGTTTCTCATTTGTTTTGACTCAAAGTCGTGACTTGTTTTCATGAAGCTTGAGTCTACGCCAGAAATACTGTTAAATTAATTTTATGTGCCATTGTTCTGTGTGTGTCTTACTTTTTAGGAGCTTCTTGTCTTCCAGGGAAGTCGAGGAGCAAGACAGTCAAATGAAAATAACAATGAAACACAAAGCAAAGCTGTAAATAGGATGATGCAATGTATTGACTTGTAAAAAAGATGATGAAAATGTTAAGGTGAACTCACAATGAATTTTACTCAGAAAGAAAAATACCTCAAATACTCAGATTTTTCACCCTTCAACTCACTTTTTGCTTTGCTTTTTTTCCCTGAATGCTCCAGATACAGCATTAAAATAAAGACAGATAATCACCCCAGAAATATGTCCATATCCACAGTATGCAAGTAACTCTTTGGTCTGCAGGGAGGTCACGGCATAATCTTTCTCTGGGTGGATTTTTCCATTAAAAAGCATGAAATGAACATGTCAGACAATGCAGTTGGAGGAACAGAAAAAACAGCTGGTCCTTGGACAAAAAAAAAGCTCCAGTAAGTTAACAATTATATGTTTGCATTTGTTTCCAGGATCGTATGAAAGAGAAAATTGCAGATGGAATTTTGGAACAGGCGAGAGGAGGCCTAGCAGTTTTTGCCAAAAAAAAAAAAGAAATGAAAGAAAAGCAGAAACAAAAAGCTGGAAAGCACACAGATGCACGCACACATTAAATGCACGAGTGTCCTTTTTTTTCCAATTCGCTCTAGAAAAAAAAAAAAATCTGCCGAGCAAGTTTTCATGAATAATAGAATGAGACTTTCCAAAATTCACTTTGGTTGTGAGAGTTCCCTTAACTGGCCGGTGTGGTGGCAGAGATCCGCTCATGGGGCTGATGGGAAATCTTTCAGAGCTACTGTACCTCCAGCTCTTTGGCTGAAGCCCGCTTGTCATTCTCTTGCAGCTGTTGTGAGTGTTTTAGGGTGTGGCTGGTGCTGTAGAATTCATCCAAGAGGCAGTCTGGATGTGAGGCCACAGCAGGAGGACTCGGAGAGTATAAACCAGGACCAGCGTGATTGCAGTAACCCCCCCCATTGGGTGTAGCCCCGCACCGATCAAACCTCCTTTTGTGTAATGTCAGGTGGGATTTTATGTTATCCGTTTTTTTATGTGGGGTTTATAGTGGGGGCCAGTGTTTTTCAGGCGACAGTTTCCTGCAGATTTGGAGGAAGCAGAGAAACACTGCAAGCCACAGAAAGAGACAAACTATGGTTTTAATTCTTACTGTGTGACCACCGAATGGTCACTGTGATACGTGAACTCTTAGCTCCTTATATTTGATAAAAGCCACGCTGACACTTTAAATGTATGCGAGCCTTTTCTATTGTTTACACTCATTGAGTATGTGATTTGAAACCTCTTACGCAAACCAAGCGCAGCCGGTCTGAAAATATATACAATACGTATGTGTTTATCTTGCTAGTCACAGCTTCGGCCTGTGAATATCATGTCTGTGGGTCTCTGTGGCTGCAGTAGGGATTTACAGACTGGAGGAATACGCCATTGATCACTCTGTGTTAATACACCTCTGCGGGGAGTACCAGCCATTACCTTTAGCATCAGTCATGCAGCCTCCTCTGTCTCTACTTCCGCTAAAGCTAAAGCTAAAGCTAAGTTCATTAAATATGTAACACCTCAATGAATTTTCAGTTAGGCTGACACATACGTGTAAAAGGTAAAGAACCTCAAATGCAAACACAATAGATATGATTGAGAGAGAGAGAGAGAGAGAAAGACTGTGAGTTTGTGTTTCGATCTAATTTCAGCTCCAGAGGAATGTAAAGAATATGGCTGGACCACTTCCTGATGTGTAATTTTGACAGTGATTATGGCTTTCCTTGGTTTCTGATGTCTGTAAACAACAAAAAACTAAAAGGAATCAAAACAAAGAAATCTATGCTGCTTAGCACACTGGCAAAAGCCAGTTTCAGAGTGAGGACATTGTGGCTTCTTTTGATATCACACATTATGAAGTCATACTTGTATCTAAACAAAACTCCTAGAGTGGCAGCTTACTTTGGGATACTGCAGTGGTCTAGCCAGGTCTTACAGTTAAGTAAATAGTTTTCCATAGGGATTTTGGTAGAATTTCATGAGTCTGCCACATGGCCTCTTCTTTTGTACAAGACCTCTGACACAGGAGGAAATCACTGCTCTGATAACAGCACTACAAACATGCAACCTGTTACTAAGGCCTGCATTCAATCAACATGTGGCATTAGCTTTCGTACACAACTAAAGGAAAACATGTCCTCACAAACACCGTTTTCTGAGTGTAGCAATCATCAGTATGAATGAAAAAATGTTCTGCAAAATGGTAAAGCTTGCATGTAATTTGTCTTTGAAATTTGTCTTTAAAAAGTTTTTTTCTTAAAGTAGAAACTGTCTGAGCAGCGCTAATGCTCTTGGGTAAACCATGTCAGACTATGGACATTCTGGAATGCAGGGACTAATAAGTTCTGCAAAGTAATCAGGTGAAATGTCAGGCCTTGCCTTAAAAAGTAAGCAGTAAAATATTAAAATCAAGTAGTCAGGTAGTGCAAAGCTGTTAAAATAGGGGTTATGGGACCTCTTCTGTTTGGTCTTGTTAGCAGCCTAACTGCAGAGTTTTGCTGTGAGTGGGAAGGGAGAAATAAAAGGAGTAACCAAGGCCCAGCTGTGAAAAACTGAAGGCATGGATTACATTCTCAGACTCCTTAGAAGATAGAAGTGGCCTTATTTTAGTTATTTTAGTTATGCTTCTAAGCTGATAACAGCAAGGACTGGGCTAGCTTCTGCAGTTGAGTGCACAATTCAAAATTCAGAGCTGAATCGAACGTAACACCAAGGTTCTCAGTAGCATGTCTTACTCTTACAGGGAGCCAGGTTCAGACTGAATTAGTTCTGATTCATGCTTATGACCATTAATCAAAAGTTCTGTCTCATCAGAGTTCAGTTGGAGAAAGGTCTAAGACACCCAACATCTTTCAGACATTAATTTGCATAAATAATGTATACACATGACTTGAGTTAATTGATATGTAAAGTGGTGTATCATCTGCATAGCAGTAAATTGAGGTGTTATGGTTCAGTATAATGTGGCCCAAAGGTAACATAATACACAGAGGATATCGGCCATAAAACTGACCCCTGTGGGACACCACAAGAAATCTGTGCAGAGAAGGGCACAGCATAACCAACTGATTCTGCAAACTGTCTGTCCATCACAAAGGAAAGAAACCAGCTAAGCGGGCGGTCAGTAAGGCCTAGCCAGTACTGAAGGTGATATATTAATAGCTTATGATCAATTGTGTCAAACACTGCATTAAGATCTAAAATAACCCAAACGTAGCATTAATCAGAATCTGCACTCATTAGTAGATCATTTGTTAATAAATGAGGGCAGTTGCAGTACAAAGTTTCAAGCAAAATCCAGAAAGACATGTTTGGAGGAAAAAAAAGGCACTACTAAAAAGGATAGCAACTGTTTCGCAACCACTTTCTCTAGAAATTTACAAGACGGTCCTGTGGATTTCATCAAGTGTGTCATCCAATGTGTGCAGCTATGTTCCTGTGCATTATTGTACTGATGTTCCTGATAACATTGTTTCAGGATGGCGACAGTGCTATGCCTGCTGAAAAGTTAGAGTGATGTCGCAACAGCATTGTTATTTTTTATCGGGGTATGGAAATTCCCTCAGTCCCAGCAATAGCTGCTGAGTGTTACTTCTGCTTCAGACTGGGCAACAGCAGACCTAGGAGCAGCAGTGCAGCATACAGGTAAAGACCATGACTCATAACCTGATGGTTACCAGGTTGATCCTCATGGGGAAGGTGGTTACCCCATCACAGTACAGGTGACAAACATCCAAACTGTGTGCAGGTGTAAGGTGACTGGCACAAGGGTCATGGTGGTGGTTTTTGACATTCCCTCCACTGTTCCTCCTCTGACAAATACTTTTACATGATTGACAGGTAAAAGGACCAATGAGGTGTGAGGCAGCTGGCAGAAGGGGCCACTGTTATGTTATTTTGTGGTGGGTACACCCGCAGCCTGCATTTACAAAACTAAGGAATGTGGCAGGAGAATGATTTTCATAACATTTGCATATTTGATTGGCAATGACAAGATAAACTAACTGTCTGCAACAGAATTCTTGGCACTGTTGTTCTAGACACTTTCCAAAAAGACAAAGACAGACATAAGTGACCAGAAAAAGTAACTCTCTTTTCTCCTTGTTTTTGGAGGGGGTGTTGAATGAGGAAGGAGGGGGGGGAGAGTTAGGTCCCCACTTTATTTTGTCGCAGCACTTTGTATTAATTTGTCCCAACAGTCAGTGCTACCAATCATTCTGATTGGGTTTGTCTCCACCGGAGTGGTTTCCTAGCAACGGGGGACGGCAGCGTGGCGGAATCCGTCCGCTTTGTTTGCCCTGTCACGCGCGGAGTCGCCGCACGCAGGCCCTGCTGGTGCGTCCCTCCCTGCCCCAGAGTGCGTTTAGCCGCAAATCAGCCGCTCCGAAACGACACACAACTTTCGGATTTATTGCCACTTACAAAGTTGTTTACAGCCCACAGCTGTGTCCTGCGCCTACCGGCAATTCTCCCAGGCACCGGCGGTCAGATTATGGGCCCCGTCCCCTGTGGGGAAGTGTGTTTTCCTTTTGAAACTTTTAAGCGGGACATAATCGTGTTTAGGACGTTTGATTGCTGCTGCTGTTGCACAGCAAACAGGCTGTTCCCCTTTCCCTCTGTTTGTGCAGACTGCTGCCTTGTCGTTGCACACAGCCAGGTTTATTACGGTGTTAAACGGTGACTGATACCGCGTGAAATGTGAAGCGTCATTCACTCGGTATCAGTCACCCTTTGAATCATGAATCAAGCGGTGAATTCACTCATGAAATCAGACTCCAATAATGTGAGGTCTTCAATCACAGCCTTTATTTTCTTCAGAATAAGACAGGAATGATGGAGGCTGTAATGACATTCTTTCAATGACAGTTGACTGAAGAAGCTGTGAAAATGTATTAATTGGACTTGGCCCTACGGACTGCACACAGCTTTCACGGTGATGCTTCTACCCTTTTAGGGACCCTGTCTGTCAGAACTCATATTGTACCTGCTAAATAGCAGTATCATCCATGAGACAGCCTATGCAAGATTCCCTATTGGACCCTGAGGCATAAGGGGGTGGAGCATGCCAAAGCAATCAAATGCAGTGATCAGGGAGTTACTTAGTGGTAAAGCACATAGTACATAACCGAGAGGTTGCTGGTTGAAATCTGCACCAGGGCACTGCTGCTGTACCCTGGGGGAAGGTAGTTAATCAAAAATTGCCTCAGTACAATATCTAGCTGTATAAGTGGATAATGTAAAATCTGTAACCTATGTGAGTCGCTCTGTACCTCAGTGTCTGCTAAGCAGCTAAATGTGAAAATGTGCTGCTAGTCATTGAATAATATGCTAGCAGGTTGGCAAATTCCCAATTGTGTCATCACAGCACAGAGCCCCTGGTAGAGTTTTCGCTCTGCTCTCGTTCTGATCTGTGCGATAAGGAGAATGGAGCACCTGCCGAACAGAGTAGCACGTACACTGCTCCAAGGTTTAGTTCAAAGACTGAGGACGACAGCAGAAAAAAAAAGAGAGTCTTGCGTGAGCTTAGGCAGCGTGCGACTCCGCAGTCTTCAGATCAGGATCAGATAGGCATCGTTTCTCACACGGTGCCTCGGAGCTGCCGCCAGCTCCCCCTCTCTGCCTCCGTGTTGACTGTGGATTGGCCTCCACTGAGGCCGAGCAGTTGTAACTGATTCCTCTTTCACTAACGGATCTCACACGGGCCCACATCAACAGGTAATTTCCACAGGGTTTTAAAAAAAATACAGTTGCATTCCATTATTGTCAGTGGCGTTTCCCCTTCTGAGCCACGGCTCAGCTGGGTGTTATTTCTGCAGTGTTTCTTGTTGATTTCTACCCCACCATCATAGGAATTCATTCAGTGACCTTGCAGACTTTTTTTACGACTCATACAAAATTCCTCTTTTGTATATGAAAGCAATGTGGCTTTTTGTATGCTGACAGCATTTTTTTAACGAAATATCATCATTTCATAAGAGTTCTGGCTGGCCCAAGTTAATGCAAGGATAAGCCATGCCAAATGGTTTAGGAATCAGCGAACGCATAAAAAAAATTGTTCAATGGCTATGCCTATGAGTAGGTGAGAAACATGGGTATTTTTAGGGCTATTTTTTATTGTTGAAGCAATGAAGGACAGGAACATCCTTATACTACGCTCATGCAGTTTCCTTAAGCTTTTTTTTCTTCTGGCTGACACACAAAGGAATTTTTGAACATGAAACTGACGGTATCACCTTGAAGCTGTCAACCATGCAGGTCCCACTGTGGACTCGGGGGCCTGATAAAGAACAGACATGTAATGTGCTTGTAGAGCAGCTTCCCAAAGTGCATCCAGGTTGTTAGGTATGCTGTCCCTGGCACGGTTAACAGGCCTCTTTCACTCCCCAATTCCATCTTTGTGTAATGCACTTTTGATGACTGCCTGTAAAGGAGTGTGCTGTTAACAATCCTGCAGGATTTTTAAGGAGCTGTGCTTGTAAAAAAAAAAAAGGTTGCAAGTTAAATTCCTGGGCAAGGCCATGGCCGTTGTGCACTTGGGCAGCTAAACCAAACGTTGCCATTAAAGATCCACCTGCATGAATGGATACAGTGAGTGTCATTGATACACAAGATTGCTGCACCCAGCCTGGGGTTCATGAAGCCTCAATGTGCCATCACTGTCCCATCCCTATCCAAACCCACCCAGACCCAGCTAAGATGGGCTTTTCTATTGAAACAAATGAGTGGAGACTGGGTGGGTTTGTATGTGTGTGTTATGTGTATATTATGGATAAAAAAGGCAATTGCAGGAAACGGCCACACCACACCCCATAAACACTGGGAATGAGTGATTTAGTGGGCACGTTTCACACTCTCTGTACAGGGCCGGCACCGGTACACCACCTCTGCTCTTCCTGCAGGCAGAAAGCTGCGTTTCCCGCTTCCTCTGAGCTCTGCACCATTCAGGCCGGTTCAAGGGCTATTCACATGGCCGAGCTAGGAAATAATAAAAGGAAGTGGCCAAAAAGTGCAGTCTGCATAGGAAAAAAGGAACCATGGGGTCACAGAACCCCTCAGACAGACCTATTCAGAGTCTCCAAAACCAGGCGTCCTGACACGACAGGCGGCTTCACCTCATCCAGAGGACTCCCGTTTAAACAAAAAGGAAAATTGTGAAACGATGCTCGAGGGACAAAAAGACACCCCAAGAGTTGTCATGAAAAATCTTCAAACGGGTCCCCAAATGTTGATCTGCACACAATACAGCTAATGTTTCACAGTCAGCACAGCCTTTGCAAACAAATTTAAGATCCAGCTAATCCCTCTCAGTCATTCCTTTTAGTCCCGCCCCCTACTGAAGGTTTACATCATGCAGCATGCCAGACACAAAGAAAAAGCAGGTGTGTCTGAGAGTGTGTTTGTGAGGATGCACGTATGCTAAACCAATCTCTGGTGTACAGTGCCTACAGTTTCAGACGGAACTGTCTTAAATTTCACAGTGGCAGATGTAGTAAACTAAATCTAAACAGTCAGTGGGCTACCAGGGAGGTCTCATTCTTATTGTAATATCTGAAAGAGTTTCTGCTTGTTTTTGGCTAAATTGAAAACCGGTTATATTTCATATTTCCTAGATTAAGTCATAGAGTGAAATGTTCAAATGCGTTAGACATATATGTGTTAGACATATGAATACTTTACTGATTCACTGCAGTAGTAGTAGTAGCAGTAATAATAATAATAATAAGAAGAAGAAGAAGAATAATAAAGGGTTGCGTTTATACTGTACCTTCCAAAGACTATAAAGTATTTCTCAGTGCCAGGGTGGGTAGCTCATTCTGCCACTCCTGCTCACAGGCAGTTAGAGCCAGGACACTCACCACACGTCAGAGGTGGACAGGGAGAGATTACCGGCACTGTTACTGCACTTTGGCGCAAATAAACTCAGCAATTTCATTTGTGTAAAACACTGTTTTCCAAAAAATGCTGTTCATAGGCTGTGTATTGTTTGCAAACGAGAAAGACTGCATGATAGTTCTCATCAGGAATGTCTTGAAAAACACCTCAGCTCTACTCACTCAGATCAAACACTGTGATGTAGGGGATGCGTCTGGTGAGACTGCAGCCTCGTGAAACTGAGTTTTAAAAACAGGATGGCAAATGCAATGAAAAATTGTAAAAAGTTTTCCAACAAATAGAAAAGTGAAAAAACAGGGACACACCTAAAGTTGATTTATAAAGTAATTAAATAGCGGAACAACCAGTTTGCAGGCTTAATGAAAGAAATGTGTTATATGAGCAAATTATGTCTAAATACATGCCATTTCCATGGAAACAACGTAACATAATTGCCTGTCTTCTTTCAAGAGACTTAGTCCCAGATGGACAAAACTTCCCTGAAGACCTGTTAAGATGCATTTTTGCTGGCATTATTAAAAGATGCATAAAAATAACATCTACATATTAAAACAAAAAAAAAAACATAATCATATCTGTAAGTTCAAAGAGAAAATGTGTTACATTTTTCATATGCAAAATATGGGTAACACTCATTCATTTTAAGTAAATTGTGTTACATTTTCTTTTATAAAGTATTGCATTGTTTATGGATGATTTATAAAGATGTTACATCATGTTAATGAAGGCCTTCTAAACACCTCATTTAGACTTTAGGCCTGCATACATGTGGATGAAGACAGAAATGACATCATATTCTCTGCAAAGAATTTATCAAGTCTTGTGGCAGAGGTTTGTGTGATCATCTTTTGCCTATTGAAGTCATCCAGTGTTTGTAATGAATAATAGTGGCTTCCCAAATTGTGAGAGCACATTTCAGTAACACTGTCTACACTGAAAGTATGCACTTGGGTTATCAAAACATGTAATCCTATTTGATAATCCGCATACTAGACCAACCAGCTTCCCTTGGAATGCAAAAGAAGTTATAACAAACCCAGTAAATTTAGCATCTCAGCAGAGCCAACAGCTTAAGTCATAGCAGAGTGAGATAGGAGCCAAGGAAAAAAAATATGAAACAGATTGTGTGTAGTTGTGAGAGTGTACATAAGCATTTGTGATCAGGTGGTTTGATGAACATACATCTATCATGAACAATCAAAACTCTCATAGACGTTACAATGCTAAGCAAAGTAACTTTCCCCTTTTCTCCTTCTCTTTTTGTCCGAATAACTGAAAGAAACTGGAAAAAAAAATGATGAGGGATTTGATTGCTGATAAAGTTAATCTTCCTTGTGATTAAGCGGCCCATAATCCCGCATGTAGACGGGATCTCATGTTTGATGCGGGAGATAATGGCCAGCCCTGTCTGCGGAGGGAAGAAGAGGGAGAAGATGCATTTAAAATGGAGCACTGCTCTCCAGCAGATTGGTAACATCTGTTCTTGTTAAATTGCAAAGGGGTTTTATTGATCTTGTGTGGGGTTGCATTCCTCGACAATTTATCGTGAGGAGAGAAGGCACGGGGGGTGGGGGTGGGGGAGAACCGCAGTCAGGCCATAGTAGTTCAGGTGGTTAAGAACCACTTTTTTTTCTTTTCAGAATCCTCCAGCGGTACGTGTGTGGGGAATTCAAATGAAACCAGACACTGCACTCCCATCCACATGTTCTGTCACCCTGGTACGGGGCTTCATTTTGATTTAGGGAGGGTTAGGTGCAGGCCAAATTGGCTGCAGATGGATGCAGAGCATGGCAAACACTGTTTGACCTCTGCGGTGATTTAGTTCCAGACTCACGGCCCAGGCGAATGAATCATTGAAGTTAAAGGTAAACTGCACCTTTCAGAACCTCACTGCATCCGAGTTGTATTGATCTCATACAGCAGTGTGTAGTTCTGCTGTGATCCATTGTCCATGAAATGGTGGTGGTTTCATGTTTGTAAAGATAATATTCCATTTAGATTCCCTGCTTGGTTTCAGTGCCGTGGAAGCGTTTGGGAAAATGATAAAATGTTGTGCTCCTAGATATTAATTTCGTGTGTGCGTGTCAGTGCTGTTTGGGTTGGTAAGTATGTCCTGCCTTGATGATAATATTTACGCTGTTTCTTTACCCTGGAGATGACAGAATACAACAGCGGATTGTGCATCGTGATCAGTGCGGTGCACACGCTCAGAGAAACACAATTCCCCTTCAACTCCTCTCTCAGTTCAGGCCCAAACAATGGAAAGCAGGAATATTAAACTAGAAGAGCAAACAAATTATTCTCCTTGGATGATATGTTGTCCTGCTTTGAGGTTCTCTAGAGTGTGATGTAAGACGTTTCAAGTGCGTGCGCTTCTTTCCCCAACAGACTGTATCAGTTTGCTTTTTTTTCCCTTTTCATATTTGATAATCTGTATATTTTATATTCATCTGGGGAATTTAAAAAACTTGCAGCTGCAACTACAACCAGGTGGAGAGTCTGTAACAAAACAGATGTTTCTATAGGCATGTCTCTCTCCCTCCCTTCCTCTCTCTCGCTCTCTCTTTTTCTGTCCTTCCTTCTCAATCTCTGCTTCTCTGTTTCCTTCCCCTCTGGCCCTGTCTCTCTTTCTCTATCACATGCACACCCTCTGCTAAAGGAAGGGAGGATCACAGAAGAGATAAAAACTGTAAAAAATAATGTCTTTCAATCACAGTGGCAATGCCAGTCCTATAATCTCCACAGGTCTGTTTTCTTTCCACAAACCCATGGAAACCTTTGCCCACTCGTTGGAAAAGTGGCCCCCTTTCTGCCAGGAAGCACTTGTTTCCTCCCTTTCTCTACATTAAACTATAGAGGTCAGCTTCCTTCAAAACCATCACCTACCCTCCATCAACGCTGCCAGTGTCAACATACAGATGAGGCCTCATGGAATCAAATTGCATGTTATTCTAAGATGGTAACTGTTTAAACACTGAAACGACTTCTCGTCCGGAAAGTCAAATAAATATGTGTGGTGGAGCCAGACCAAACGGGTTTATGAGTTTTGAGGATTCAAACTCTTGACTACATCAGCTGAGAATGTTGCCAAACTGACTGCTAACTGATACAGGGGGCAGGCGGTTGGGTCATCTCTCCACTAAAACAATATTTTTGTGCAGTGTCTTTTCGCAGTAGCTTTCCCAGAGAATAACAACACATTCCAGTGAACTCAGTATACATATGAACCATGCAAAGACAGAGGAGCTGTGGCTCTTGACTGTTGTACACGCACAGTATGTAATTAATTATGTGGACCCAGAAATTTGTACACACAGTGATGACATAGCCCGGCTAACCCTTGCCCCCTTGTAACAAAGGCAGTGGGTTCAGAATATGCAAGCATGTTTTCCAGTATTACTCTGTTACGGATACTGGAACTGCATATGGGACTCATTGTGTACATTAGCAAAGTTGTTTGTGAGAGAGTTAAAGTGGGTGACAGGAGTGAGCGGAGAAGCTTGCCTTGAGTGTGGTGGGAATCCTGCATTTCCCTCTCTGAAATAATGTAGCACCACGAGACTGTGTCATTTCTAAAGGTATTCATTTGTAAATTGAACAGCCCTATTGCAAATAATGGTAGTAGATGTATGTGCTCCCTGAAACAGCATCGGCTTCTCAGTCCCCCAGGACGTACCACAAAATGTTAAACATTCCAAAAGAGGAAAAAAAAATGGTGGGGTAGGGTTTCCCTGACAACCGCTGTCAACTCTTTTGCCACCTTGAAAACCCACAGACCCGTGAGAGGTTCTGGTGCCAGTTAATTAAGGGTAAAGCGATTAGCGTTCACCTCGGAGCGGGCTGTTGTGACGAGTGACTGCACAGAGGTGTTGGGAAGCCGTGCCGCTCTGGCTAATCCGAACTGAACAGGGGCACCCGGACACTGGGAGAAGATAGAAGTGGCTCTAAGATTAATAATAATAATAATAAAAAATATGTTTTCTGTTCTGTCAGTCCAGCTTCTGGGAGTAGCCACCCTGTTTCCAATGCTTTGTGAATAAAGTTTTCCTGTTGACAGCACGCTGCATTTTTAGATTTGTTCATTTCGCAGTTTGCGGGTCCAGCCCGCTGGCATGCGGGAACTCCCTGCAGATGATGGCACTGACACGAGACAGGGGCCAGAGAGGCTCCGTGACAGTAACGGAATTTAGGCCGAGGCAAACAGAGGGACAAATGGGAGAGACGGGGCGTGGTGTTGCTAATGTGGTGATTTTGTGGTCGGATTTGGAGACTTTACAGTGTCCTAGAGACTCTCCAGTTGCTTTTAAAAAATCTAAAAATGAAATGCAATCTTAAAAAAAAAAAAACAGCTCCAAAGCTGAGCCAGTTAAAGTGTGTGTTCTATGCAGGCTGTCCTACAGGTCAGACCCCAGTTTGAGTCTCAGGTCTGTCATTTGCCGACAGTAACTGGGAGTTTGTAGTGGCAGAACACAATTGCCTTTGTTCTGTCATTTGGTGGGTTTCATCTGCTAGGGGTCACTCACCTCACAGCTGGCTCACTGTCTAACAGCTTGTGAGGTATGAGTCACTTGGATGACCTCATTGGAGATGTGCCTATCCTCCAATCAGCATTCCCTTTGTTGTGGAGTACTCTGGGACTTGTAGTCTGAAAAACAGCCATCGGCTGTGTGTGAGATCAGGGGATTGCACTCATCAGTCATTCCTCTCCAGCAAGCACAGATGTTATGTGGAGAGATGAACCTTAATATAGCACAACAGGCAATTCTGAAGTAAGTATAAATAATGAATTTAAAAAACTGCATTTTTTGTGTTTCTTTTTGTTAAGTTTCCAAGGCCTAAAATGAAGAAAACAGATGAGCACCGTTTTGCTCTGGCGAAACTCCCAGACTTCCCCTGGAAACCTCTCTCCAGTAGAAGCAGCTTTCTGGAATGCAGTCCGGTGACTTTTCGCCGTGAACAGGCTACAGCACTAAGGGGGGTGAGTGCGTCTCAGAGCGGGCCAACTGGGCGAGCCCCGGCACTTTTCGGCTGGCTCGACTCCAGGCCACAGCTGGCGCGGTTTCCGGTGAGAAGTGGCCAAGGTGTGCTTTCATTGACCGACTTACCTGCTTCGATGACGAACCTAGATCTTGTGCAAATCTAGGTGGCATCTTTCCCCTGGGAATTTATTGTGATGGCCCCCGATTGCAGCTCATGATTAAGTGGAAGGGAAATTGAGTCACTGGCACGCCCAGAGTCCTTACCCAGCCCTGACAAGTCAATCAGATAACACTTTCACTGGCACCTTAAACATGAAAGCTGATTAGAAATCTATACTGTTCAGACAACGTACAAATTAAACTTTTGCTGGAGAGACATTTCCTTGGCAGCTGTTTTTCCTTGGAAGACATCCCTTTTCTCAGAGATATGTCATATATACTGTAGATATATACAATAACAATCAAAAGTTTAGACACACTTTTTCCAAACATCAAAACTATGAAATAACACAAGTGGAATTATGTCGTGACCAAAAAAGTTTTATAAACAAAATCAAAACTACCTTATGTTTTAGATTCTTCAGAATTTATTTTTTGTAAATTAAAAAATTTTGGGAAAGAAAGAAATTCATACACAGGCATCAACATATATATATGTATATATATATATATATATATATATATATATATATATATATATATATATATATATATATATATATCAAAAGTCACTTCAGCTTTTGTAATGATTGTAATGTAATGACACACATCTTTTTCCTTTTCTTTTTTTACTAATATTTTATTGATTTTGAAATATGATGAAGATGAGATGCAAACCGGGTGCTGTGTCTGATTACGTAAATCGAGTCATACATTAACAATTATCCCACGGTGCCTTTCCCATCATCAGGATGTGCAGCAGTTTTGTTGCCCAGTGGTGCTGTAATCTGGGACTCATTCAGCTGGTCATAGGGCGGTGGAGGCAGGCTGCAGGTCCTGCTGCTGTCACAGACGGAGAGGGGCGTGGTGCAGAGGAGGAACACGCAGAGGTAATCTACCTGCTCAGGTCGTAGCAGAGACCGGAGCGGAGCTGTGGCACCTGGCCGCGGTTTGGGTTTGAGTCATGCTGGGGGTTTTGGTGTGAATCACTAGGCAATAATTATTGCTTGTTTCTACCAGTCTTTCAGAGCACAATATGCACACTGGCACTTCTGTAAGGCTGAAGATCTTAAAAAAATGCTACTAAATTGCTACTAAGCTCTTTTGCCTCCAGATATCAGTATATATATTTCCATTGCTGTCAATGCAGTATAGAGGTTGTGTAAGGGGGCAAGTGGTTGAGGTTATTCTGCAGCTCCTCCACAGGAATGTCTCATGAGCTCTGATGCTGATCAGAGGAATACGCCCTTAGCCACAAACCAACATCACATGACCCGAATCCTGAACGTTGTCTTTGTTCATGAGATCAACTCAGCTATCATGAGGAATTCACATTTATATCCAGGGAATTAATGCATTCATTCATGAGGAATTTAAATGAAGGGTTAACCCGTTAGGCATCCCGTCTAGAGCGGCAACTAAATGTCACATAAATTGTGAAACTTGAAACTGTGATATGTACAGAATGGTGCTTTCAATGGCATGCTTTCTGTTGTGTTTTTGCATACAGAAGAAGAAAGAAAATGTTTTGGATCCAAGGTCAAAATCCTTCACATCCATTTCCATTTATTTCTTATAATAATAGAGGGATGTTTTTCCACAGAATTCATATGCGAACACATGCTCTTAAGGTTCTTATAGTCAGTGATATAATTATAAAGAAGATGGCATTGATCATATTATTTTCATGTATCTTGCTGTATATGTGTAAGTATGGGATAGTTTGTATTCTTTCAAGGCACAAAAAGCAATCACCCCTCATGGGATTAATTAGCCAAATTGTAATTTACTGTACAGTATTTGTTTTTCTAAGTGATTCACTTTTACAGAAATAGTTTTCTTTAAGTATGTGCATTATTATATTTGCATATATTATATTATCTATTTAAGCAGTCACTTCAGGTCAGCTCAGAATTCAGCCTGGGTAGTCCAGATGGGCGTGGGTTTCAATGGATCATTTAACCAATCGGCTGCAGGTGGTGTGAAGGTGGCCAGTTGGGATTTGTAATTCTTCGCCACTCTGTGAGTAAGGATGTCTCATCTCTTGTTACTCCTGTGTTGGCACTTCTACACGTAGGCATGTGTTTTGTTTGGTCGAGGAGGAACAAGAGGCCCCTATTGGCCAACAGATTCCACCTCCAGCTGTAGCCTGACTTGTGGTGGCAGGTGTAGCTTGGCCAACATTGCTAATCTCCCAGGAACCCACAGAAGAAGGCTTCTGGCACAAAATCACAACCAGCTTGTCAGGGAAAAGGATAGGATGTATTTCCAGTTCCAAGGAAAAAGACATTCAAGGCAACATGTAAAACTCGAAAGGAAGAGCGATATGATGAAGGCTTGGTTAAAAGGGAGGGCAGACTCATGGCCTGCTGGGATATGTTCTGGCCAGCGGTGAAAGGTGTGGGGGGGCTGTCTGCTTGTTCTGTGGGTGGACCGTTTCCGGCAGGGAGTTTTGGGGTGAGTGACACGGACAGGGTGGGCCGTATTTGGCAGGGCGAGCGGGCAGTGGTCTCTGAGCGGCTGTCTGTGTTCGTGGTCCAGCATGTTCTCACTCGCAGGCGGGATGGGGGGCGAGGGTCAGGCCCCACCCATGTCCTGAACATTTGCCGGCGTGGCCAGGCTGGGCCTTCGGGAAAGCCCGCGGCGGTGACCTCTTTGTAGGGTTTACCCGCTCAAATGCAGCCTGGCCGTCACGGCCTCACGCTCAGGGCGGCAGTTAAAAAACAGCACCAGGACAGCCGGTCTCCGCTGAGAGGGGTATGTTCCGTGTCTCGCCAAGTTCTGCTCAGACTGGAGCATGGGTGGCTCTGCGTGAGACCCTGTGAGGTGGTGGGGGCTGCTCCGGTCTGTTTTGGCCTGGGGTGGGGGGGTTGGCCAGGCGCTGGGAGATTCTGTGAGGGCGTGCGGCGTCTCGGCCCGCTCCGCTTGCGAGTGGCATCTCCATTGGCCGCTATCGCCACGGTGCACATGAAAAACCCTGTGTTCCTCCGCCTCTCCTGGGTGCTGCTGTTCGGCAGGTGCGGAGCGGGTGATATCCAGGCTCCCGGACACAGCGGGGTCCCGTCGGTTTAAACACACAGCTGAGGGGTGCAGTGCCCCCCACCCCTCCCCCAATGCTGCATGGGGATTAGGGAGAACCTGGCGAGGGGGAGCGGCCGCGGCCACATTTTCGCAGCCAGGCGACAGGACTGGCCGCAGATCAAAAGGCAGAGTTTTGGCGGAGGCGCACTCGTGAGGGGATTGGGGGGGGGCGGGGTGTTGCGTGTGCAGCTTATCGCCTCTCCCCTCCCTCCCAGGACGTGCCGCTGTTTGTACAGAGCTCAGACCGGATCCCCTGGAGAGCGCAAACCACGGGCTCCGACCCAACATTTCATCTGTCACGCAAGGCACTGCTTCAGGGGGGCTACTGAGCAAGGCACAGACGCTGCTGCAGTTACACTTATTTAATACATCTACAATCCCCCCAAATTCCCATTATCATCATCACCATCATCATCATCATCATCATCATCATGCTTCATCACTGAACATTGTTTTGTGTGTGTGCGTAAAAAAGCAGACCCCTGAAACTGACAGCGGTTATTTTGATGCGGTATGCGAATACTGTACTTGGCCTCTCACTAATACAAAGTGCTTTCATAAACAACAGGAAGGCGGCAATGCTGGGGAGAGTGAGGAGAAGCCCGTCGGTCCCTCTGCTCTTAAAACCAGCAGAGCGCCATGAAGGATTTGCTTCTCAGAAATGGTAATGAGTGAGCAGGTGTGTGCGCCAACGGAGTTTTCTCTGAAGAAGAGTATATCATTACTGTGTGTGTGTGTGCCAACGGAGCTCTCTCTGAACAAGAGTATATCATTACTGATTATTGTTGCTCAGTTACCATCTGGTAGCCAGTGGAATACTCTGCAGTGCAGCTTACAGAGTTTCATTCTGCCATATCCTTGTACTGAGAAGAGAGTGCATATTAGATGATGACTTCTTTTAAACAGAAAATTCACACTTACATCTGACACAAGGTAGAAATGTCAGGGAGTGGCAGTCCTTTGTATGAGGTGTGAAATTGCTGGACATGCTGTGTATGGTCTGTGAAAAACACATCATCTAGATATATTTGAAAGTGCAAGGGCAGTACTCTGTAACTGGCAGCTGTTGTGTTTGGCTACCAGTAAAGCAGCTGTGGCATTGCACACATTTCTGAGACTGGATTTACTGAACATGTTCTGGTAATTGGTGGGTCGATGCACCACTGCCTAGCATCTTTCTCTAAATGCAATTCACACTCTTTTAGCTCATCTTTTTTATGCTGTTAGGTGCCACAAGCCATGCACAAGCCTGCATAGATCCTGGTTACAGTGCCAAGTTTGTATAGTATTTATTATTATTATTTTGTGTGTGTATGTGTATGTGTGTGGGGGTATATGCATGTCTATTGATTATATTCCACTGCTGCATTAACAAGCACACGACCCAGGACAGCATACTGAAGTGAAACAGGATGTTCTCCTCGAAATGTATGCAGCAGGAGTTATAGCCTCACCAAAGGAACGTTCTCAAAAGACACTTCCCACATAGCCCAGTGACCCCAAATCAACGCATCTTCCTGTGAAGTATTTACACTTACATATCTTACATTTCAGTCAAACACTTCATAAATCACATCATTGATCAAACAGCCAAAACATATCTGTGAAACACTTCTCCCAATTAAAACACATTTCTGACTTGAATAAATGAAGTTTTCTCTCTCCCCACTCTCCCTTTTCCATACACATCATTCTCTCTGTCTCTCTCCTTCTTTCTCCCTCCCTAACCCCTTTCACAATGCAGAGTGATAGACCTTTGAACCAGCTTCTCCGCTAACTTTTGGGTCACTTAAACTTCAGCGTGAAAAGGGGAGCCAACCAAAAACGTAGGTGGTTACACTTCATCTTTTTTGAACCTTTTTTCATTGTACCTCAGAGCTGGTGTGAAGTTAGAAATAAGATGGATTGCCTGTGGGAGCAGACAGGTTGTCAAAGAGGTGCAAAACTTGTCAGCTAATTGAAGAGCTAAAAAAATTAAATTATTCAATTTTTACCATAGCATGGTTTCGTCTATTGAAATGCATCATACAGAAAAGCTGAGATTCTCCCGTTGATCCCTCTCCGCAGAAGAAAGTCTTTTTAAAGTCTGTAAAAAATGGTGAAGCTACCCTATTAGCAAGACAAGTTTAGCTATCCAGATACTTTGGCAGCTATTAGAAATAATGTGTCTAGCACATTCAAATAAATTTTAATATTATTAGACAGCTACCCTGCAAAAGCCATCCTCATTGGGATTCATCAGTTTTTAACTGGCCATATCTGGTTCAAAGTTCATTCAAAGGCAACTTTGCAATGCAAAAGCTACTGCACTGGCACAGAGCTGAAGCTGGCTTATTGGGAGGGTAAGGTGCCTGGTGTGAACAAAGACCAGAGGATCAATCCAGCATTTCCAAAGCAGTTATTATGTAGCTTCTAAGTCATGAAATGAGCTTTAGCCTCTCGCCCTTTTTATTATCCTTTCTCTTTCTTTCCCTCTCCCTCTCTCTCTTCCTTTCTTTCTTTCTTCTTCTGCTCACAATCTCACAGCTCTCTGGTAGAGCGTCGCATTGGAACAGACATATAGGTATAAAGCGGTTAAGTGTACAGGACCGTAAGCGCTGTAGAGAACTTCAGTTTAAATGGCTGAACCTCTACAGAAGTGTGCAGGATGGAGTTTGTAAGTACCCCTCCTCAACCACCCCCGACCACCCAGGGACAGACCTGGCTCTGTCAGTTCTGCTCCATCTGGACTCTGACGTGTAATTGCCTTTGTGCTCTCCCTCATTATCTCGATAAAGCACGTGAGAAGTACTGAAATGGTGAAAACACCTCTTTATCGGCAGAGCCAGAGAGATAACATTTACAAATTATGCACATTTAGCCATCTACTCGGTGGTTATTAATGTACTGCAGGAGACATAAACGCTTTTGAAGACCTCTGCACCGCATCTCTCCAGCGTAAACGGCTCTCAATTTTACTCTTTAAAATCACATTAGAGGTAATTCGAATGGATGGTTATACGGCACCAGCAGCCTAGCAGCCCATTTTCGCTTGACTCTGGAGACTGAAGTGGCCGTTCCTGCACTGATAATGTAGCTGGATGTAGTAATCTATAAGTTCACACATGGTTTGCCATGTGGGGCCGGGAAAGTGGGTCAAAGGTTTGACTGAACTCACGAAGACACACAGGTAGCAACACTTCCTGAAATAGAAAACTTCACAAGTGAGCGGTGTCCTGAGAAAAAAAAAAAGAGAGAATAAAATGATGCATTATTTATCTAGTGCATTTAGTGCATTTATGTAATGCATCTAGTTATTTGCACTAACAAAAGGGGGTTTTTCAAATGAGCTGTAGGGGTCAGTGATGAAGTACTGGAGTTTTTTTGCATGTTTCCAGTTTTCCAAAAAGTTATGCTTGAATTCAGTAGCAACCGACAGGCAACGTTTCAATTCCTAGAGGCCTTATCCTAAATTATGGACATTGGTGGGAGGAAACATCTGCATTCCCAATACCCATTTGGAAGCGCAGGACTTCCAGAGGTGTGACTGTGAGAGTAAAGTGCCTGTTTCCGCATTGCCAGTTCTCCAGATGGCATAACTCCAGATACGCTCAGAACAGAGTGGCCTGCACTCCATGTTCAGCAGAGCTCAATGTACCAGGATTTCAGTGTCTCTCTAGAATAGCAGTTGTTCTAGTCTCCCTGAACCCAGGAAGCTTAGAGTCCCTATCAAATTACAAAAGAGGTGGAAGTTTGTAAGGACATTTCACATCATGTTGATAGCATTTCCAAGAAAGCTCAAAAAGGAAATCATTCTCCCTTTTGTTGTCACCCAAAGAACTGGACATGACTTTGGTCTAAATCTGTTGTACAGGTGGATACATTTATCGTTTGTCACAATTTCACTGGACCAGTCATCTAAAGAAAAAAAGAGGAAAAAGCCAGTAAAGTAATGTCAATTATTCTGGTGCAGTAGCTCTTGCACAGCTTTCCCCTGGCAGAAGGGACAGTCTATCACCGATAGCGGAGGCGAACGGCGAACGTATTTACGGTGGTTCACACAAAAAGCAGAGGAGTGCTTTCTCACAGACGACAGTCTGAGCGAAGGAGCCTCATGACAGGACCAGCTGGACTCCCCACCCTCAGGGACCCTCTGTCTCCATGAAAAACATTTTACACTAAGAGAGAAAGATAGGGGGGGGTGTGGGGGACAGAGAGGAGAAGGGGGTGAACGAAGGGGGAAGAGAAAGAGAGCGGGAGGAAAGAGGGGAGACAGACAAAGATAGAAGGGGGTGAGCTGGGGGAGAGTGAGAAAGAGAAAGGAGGAACTAGAGGAGAAGAGAGGCAGACAAGAGAGATGAGCAGAGAGGGAAAGAGAAGGGGGAGGAAACAGAGGAGAAGAGAGTGAGTGAGTTGAAGGGGGAAAGAGAGAAAGAGAGAGGGTGAGAGAAAGAAGAGAGAGGGAGAAAGACAAAGACTATAAGAAATAGAATGTCCAAAAATAGAGAGAAATTTAAATGAACTCCCATAAAATGTATGTTTGCGTGGAATACAATTATACGTATAGGTTTATTGTCAGTGCAAAATTATATGGCCTCTTTATGCACGGAAATGTATCGTGCGTTTATGGTACCTCTATTATTCAGGGTGGTTAAGTCGCCATAAAGTAATAAACTTTTATGGATTCAGAATAATTGCAGGCTGTTATCGCCATTATGAAACCCAACATAAACTCTATAAAATCTAACATGGCTTCATGGAATGAATTGTGAGCTGCGCATTTGAAGGACCATTAATCTGTGAAGAGGAAATGTGCCTCTTCTTTTTTACTGAATCTCCATTTTAGCTAAAGGCACACTTCTAATTGAACACGGTGTGTGTATAGAGCACTGAGTTCCCTGTTATAATGCACTGGCCTTTGTGATTCTCGTTAAGTGTAATCTCTAACAACTAGGACACATTTTTAGTCATCTTGAAGCCTCTTCTTCACTCAATCCAGGCATATGCACAACTGGTTTCCTTGAAATTTAATTTAAGGACAAAGGACATCACATGAGCACCTGATTCTGGGAACAAAACATTAGCAAGGCTACATATGGTTGTCTGTTCATTTTAATGCTGCGATAATACTTCTTATTTCTGATGCTGCATTCACCTCACGTAATTAAACAGACAGCAAATGTAGAAAATATATTTAAATTAAACCGATTACTTCGCAAGGTTTGTGAGCAAGTGTTAATGATGATGTACATAGAACTTCCCCTTTGCATCAATACTCAAGAGGTCGAAAAATATTGCATGCTATTTTCAATCATATCTTGTTGCCTTGGCAACCGAAAGCTGAAAGTAGGAGGAAGAGGTTATAATCTTTCAATCATCATAAGAAGAAACAATGGCACAATGCATGCGCAAATCTTCGGAGAGCCTGGAGCTATTGTTAATTGAAGGTTATACTATAATTAAGCGTTCGTATTAAGTCCTTTGATGTGGGAATTGGTGAAAACGTTGTTGTGGCAAGGCGTGTCTGTGGAAATCATATGTTCAAGTGTGGTGCGGCATATGTGGAAAAACATGCAAAAGCATGGTCATATACAATGTAAAAAGAGCAACAGGAAGACATATGGCTATGAGCATGAAAAGTAGAAAATTGTGTCATACACAGTGTGCTACTAGGGCATTTTTATATAGTGTGGGGGAAATTTTTGATTCTGATCTTCCATGGTCTTATGCAGTGCACGCAATGTAACAAATGGTTTCTTAAGCTTTCCGGTGTACACTTTAAGCTACTGGTGACTATCTGATGTCTTCAGATTGCTCCGTTGCAAAAAAGCTCACGTGGCATGATATCAAAATGATAACGTCCATTAAATGTCCATTATTCCAGTAGATTTAAATAACAAAGAAAAAAAAAACGAATCCTGCTTCCAGTAACACCGCTGTCGCCATGTTGGCCCAACTACCTTGTATCAAGTAAAAACCCTCACTTTCAGCACATTACAACTCAAACCACCAAATACATTAAATAGATATTTACAGTATACTCAAAATAGGCAATTTGACATGTCTTACTTTCAAATTTGTATCTAAAGTACAAATCAAACTATATAGTGAAAAATGTTAAAGATTTAAACTTCTCATTTGTAAAACGAGGACAGCTGATAGGAACATGATGACGCTCATGGTTATCAACATGATGAACGAAAAAACACAAAACGTTGTTGGCCATTTGGATGGGAATGAATTCAGCATGCAACAAATCCGATATACATCTGTGGTTCCTGTCTGTAATACCTAGGCCAGTGAAACAAAACGACAGCAAGAAAAAATTACAGTTGCAGACAGATGAACAGCATAGCAAGCACAGAGGATATGATGTCATCTTCTCCTGTTGTCAGCTTTTAAGGCACTGTAAGCACTTTTTTAATTGCCACGTGTTTTGGAACATTCCTTTTTTTTAGTATCTTGAGGTGAATGACCTCAGTAACATTGACCTTCATGTGAGTAAATAAGACAGCAGAGCGAATACATCATGTCCTTAGCATGCAGGCATAACTTCATGTTTCCATGATCATTTGTCTCCTTTTTCCTGTGCGGATCGAGACAGGAGTCATTGCTGGAGATTGCCTGTGATGAATACCGCTCATATTCCCTCACCGAGAAGTTAAATCATTTCTTAACCCCCCGGCCTCTTACTGTGTTCTTTTATCTTAATTTAATTCTTAAGGATAGGAGCATGCTGTCCTCGTTAGCAAAGCTTATATTTGTTTTATCTGACATGGCTCTAATGCCTCAGCACTTAAGAGGGGTTACTGGACAATGCAATACCATGTTGTCTGCATTTTGGAACAGAATTATGAAGCATGGTCACCATGTTGTTTTAACATTAAGCCCATTAGCAAACTAATAAATTTGGGAGAAGAAGCTACACATATAACCAAAAGCCAAGAAGCCAAAGCACCCATGCATGCAACGCAGGCTTGCCATGTTACCAAGGTAGCAACTTCTATATGCTATATCATTATTCTTTAATGGGAACTTTTTTAAACTTTGGTGGGAATCTAGTGCGATGCCAGGCACCAGAATTTCGATTTGGGAAAGACAATGGAAAAACACCGGGGCTTCCTGGATTTGTGCTGAAGTTCCCAGCTACTGTTCCTGGTTCTCTGGCCTTGAGCAAACATGCAGATATGATGGCCTGTTTGCCCAGGCCCGGCAGGTCAAGCTGAGAACCAGGTCACGATTTCCGATTTGCCGCAATATATAGTATGTTCTGGGAGCTTGCTGAGACACTGTACTCCAGATGAGTTTTAAGGTCATTTGTGCAAGTCCTGCAAACAGTCTTCAGGCTCCATTTGTTAAGCTCATGTCTTCTTGTCTGTCATGATAGATAAGCTGTCATACAGTTCCTAAACCTGTCTGATGATCATGATAGTAATTAATTACGATGATAAATAATTAATTTTTCATTCATGTCAGATGCCCCTATCCTGGGTGACCTATAACTTTTACATTTTATTACGCTAAATAGATATGAGGGCTGCATGTTTTCTAAAGCAATTAAAGTGAGGCACTTTGATGAAGGGTCCAACAGCAGTGTCCCATCATGCAGGTGAGCCTGCAGAATTCTCTTTCCAAGACAAGTGACATGACTGGATTCAATGTGTCCATAATGAATCATTGGCATTAATCACACAGACTAGATTTTGATTTGTCCAGCACTCAGAGAGGAAGTTGGTAAATCTCCAACAAATATTTTAATTGTTTGTAACCAAGACAAGGCAGGTGTGCGGGCAAAAGCAATTTACTTTGATCAGCAGATGTTCATAAAATTGACGTGTTGTGAACTATGGGATTCAAATTGAAAATGTGTCATGAAAGTGGGTGGGGCTAACTAAAGTCATCAATGGCTTACTGATTTGAACCAATCGTTTCTTTTTCATTGGAATTCTAGGATTTCTCAGACACACACCTGTGCATGCACATGTATGTGAGCATTCTCTGCAGTTTGGGACGGCCATCTGTTTTTCTTGCACAGTTTTTTTTCCTTTTTATCAGGTGGTTTTGTAAAGGTGCTTAGACCAGGAAGTACAATAATTTATACTGATTGTTCACTTTCAGCATAAATACTAGATTGTAGAATCATTAACCTGGAACACAGCAGTGATAAGTGCTGATAACGCTCATCATACATATTTTGTTTTAATCCCCTTATGAAATCAATTTGCAGGAAGGTAAGTCTGAACTCATTCACTCTGTTGGCAGGAAGTCTTCTGGATTTGACCTGTTTGCAAAGCCGAATGCAACAATGCGGTTCAAAACCTTGACACATCCCCCTGTTCTGCACTGTCTTCCTCTGAGAGCTTCCGAAGGAGTGATTCATATACTCTTTCCCTTCTTCCCTAATTCACTTCAGCGATATCCCACACATTTCAGTGGAAACCCATGCATCTGCATAAATCCCCACACACCTCAGTCTGAAACCATACACATCTCATTATAACCCCACAGTTCAGTCTTAAACCACACTTCTCAATAACACCCCACAAACCTTATTACAAACCCACAGGTCTCAGTCTTAAACCACATATCTCAGTGTAACCCACAGATTTTAATAAAATCCCTCTCATATCAATCTTGAACCACATGTATCAATCTCAGCCTCTTTAGGGTTACACCTCCTCTTTCCTTTTTACACTCCTGTTTCTCAGTGAGGTTACACCTCTGCTTGCCTTTTAAAACTCCTGTTTCTCTGTGTGGGACTGCACCCCTGCCTCAAACTGCAGCCCCTCCCAGGAGCTGCCACCGTTAGATGGACTCATTCTGTTTTATTTCCCCCACCATTACAATGGCTTCATTGTCTTATTATTTCCCCCATGGGCTTTGTTTTGCTTTATTGTCATTCCTCCCTTGCCCTTGTGCATGGAGACATGAAACGTGCGCTGCGGTCATGTTATGCATCATCCATTCTTATTGCTGCGCCGTGTCGGGGTCAAAGTGGCGGGACCAATCAGGTGAGTGTGAGTCCTCTTTCCCATCCATGTGGGCAAGCGCTCACACCAACACGCACACACGCGCGCACGCACGCGCACACGCGCACGCACGCACGCACGCACGCACGCACGCACGCACACGCGCACACACACGCTCACAAGACTCCACACTGTCTCAAACCGCAGGACCATCGTGCACTCACCTCCTTCATAGCCTTATCCCCCCACCCCATCAACCCCCCCCATCAACCCCCCAACCTGTTCTTCCAGCTCCTCCATCTTCATTTTTATACACACTCTTCCATTACACCAGCAGAGTCCTCATCATAGTTGTCCCTTCCCTCAGCTAACCATCAGTTTCAGCTTGCGTCCCGGCTCCATTCATCACCCCCCACCCCCATGCTTGCCACAACTGCCTTCATTCTCGTTATCTTCATCTTTCTCCTCTTCATCGCACCCCCGCCAGCCACTCTCCGCCGCTCTGTCACCCCATTCCATTTTCCGCGGTTGCACCCTGGCCTCGTTCCCATGCATCACCCCCGGCCTCCTGGCTTCACGGTGCCTTCAATCTCATTACCCTGACGCCATGCCCCATCTCAGCCATCATTCCTCCCATAAGCCCGCCCTTCCGCTGCTCCGTCCCCCGTCATGGCTGCTGGCCGTCCCTCATCCGCTCCCTCCTGCAGCGTCTGCCCCGCTCTCCGCCGGCCTCTGCGCTGAGAGACCCCAACGTACCTCTGCTCCTCCACACTCCTGCTGTACCCATCACATCCGGATCACATCCACAACCTCCTCTGCAGACAGTGGTGGCCTTACCTATGTTTCAACCGTTTCAACTGAAACAGGCCCCGCCCTCCAGAGGGGCCCCCAACTGATATAAACCAACTGGAATCCTCGGTTTTTTCTCCTCTTTTATGTTTATGTTTTATGGGGGTAGGGCCCCATATTAAGTATTGAAACGGGCCCCCAAATGCATAAGGCCGCCTGTCTGCAGAGCGGTAACCTTCACATTCCTGGCTCTGTTTCTCTCTCTCTCTCTCTCCGTCTCTCTCTCCCAGATATAAATGGGAGAACCTGCAGGCTGGCGATCTCCTGTCAGTAAGTTCTGTGTCCTCGCTGTGCTTTTCACAGTTTTGCTAAATTGCTTGCACGCATTTCCTTAACCACAATTCAATTTCCCCAAAACAGTTTACACGTCCTTCAGAGCTGTTCTCACCAAACGGTAAATCATTTGTGATTGCTTTTACACAAAATTCAAATATAAACACATTTTATTCCAAAAATAAAAAAGACAAATCCCTGCACTGGACACAGAAATCCATCAAGTAAATCTTGTAGAACTAAATGAAAAAAAAAATCTCTGTGAAAAAGCCAACATTTCCACAACTGGTCATTATTCATCCATTCCTCAGAGCCACAATCCATTGCTTAATTGTTCAATCAGCCACCTGGCCTGAACCTTACAAACAGCTCAAGAGGAAGCTAAAGCCCCTGCAGGAAGATGAGAGGGGTGAAGGGGTGCATACATACAGTGAAACACTGGGAGAAGGGGAAGAGGTTATACACCTCATTTTCACCTCGTTTACCTCTGTTTTCTACTTTCCTTGACTTATTTAGTTGAGCTTAGTTGTTTAGGTTGCACTTAAAGCTTATTCCAAGGTCTCCTTCACTACTGTAGCTTGCTTACTGTTCCTCACTTGTAAGTTGCTTTGGATAAAAGCATCTGCCAAATGACCTAAATGTAAATGTAAATGTAACAATAACTTAACTTTTAATTCACCCTGCAGTACATTGAATGATTTGGGGGGTGGTGAGTATTTTTTTTCCAGAGAGTAATGGAGCTTGATTCCAACATTTCACCACGTGTATTGGTATTGTGTATTGTGGGTGAGGTGGGAACCAACCTAGCCAAAGCCAGGAGACATAGGAGGAACCTTCTTGGTCACTGAGCATTGCCATGGTAATATTACCACGTGTGCTGTTATTTCAAAGAATGGTGTTTCCCACATCTTCATCATTGGCCCTTACTACACTGAGTGCCTGTTAGCATTCTTGGATGCACTGCAATGGATAGCTCCACCATGTCAGAATATTCCTCCCACATGGTTTTGCAAGAGAAAATTTTAATGTGTGATGGGGATGAAAATACAAGGTCTGACAGACACTGATGGATGGGTGTCATATGAAGCTTTGACACTTTTGTTTGACTTGCTCTTGTTTCTTTATTTCCTTCTTCCTTTGGAGTAAACAATGTGGATTTCTGCATTTTGGACAATGTGGGAGTTTTTGATTGACTTATATTTACAGAATTTGTGACATTATTATGTTACATTTAAGTACACAGGAGGAAATGTATAAACATATTATGTTGTAATATAGTAAAAGTGTTTACAGCTTTTGAGTGAAATTCTGCCTTCATCTATTTGGGTGAGGCCTGTGGAGTATAAATAAATATGGCTCTTGCTGGGGAAACATGTTTACTTCCAGCAGTGGTATTTCTGATTACTGAGTCAATCCTTCCTCTAGCAGAATAAACTGGACCAAAGAAAAAAAGCATTCATTCAAGATCGACCATGACATAGTGACAGTTATAGTTAGCATTTTTGTGCCTTTGGGAAATAGTTCATAAAGCAGAATTCTCGCTACATGGCACATGATTTCTATGGACATATTTCTTTTTGTGACATGTAACATTTTGAGACTTAGAATTTTAGAATATTTTGCAATCTACGTGTGTCATTTTGCAAAATGCGTCAGTTTTGAAGGTTGTGCTAAATTTTTTGAGCAACTGAGTAGTGATTTGAAAGATAAGTGTAAGCACTTGAGAAAGCCTAGCAGGTGAAAGGCCATTGGCCTATCGGTCACCTGAAGCACTGGTCCAGTCTTTTAAACATGAGACATTGATCCACAGATACTTCAGAAGGACATCAAGTCCTTCTTAATTAATCTGAGCCGACCGGAGGCGTCTTGAGGCCAAAAGGTCACAGGGTGGCTGTTTCTCAACCAGGAACTCTCACACCATGAGGAAACCTGTGGCTGCAGACTCTGGGCAAGGCAGCAGAGCAAACCAAAGTGGAGAAACAGCGGTCAGCGCATCTGAGCTCCCTCTTGACACAGCTGCCCTACTTATTCTGCTACTACCACTCAGGGCCTGCAATTGGCTGTAACCAAGCAACACCACGCCACTTTTTTTCTCAGAACACTTTGGTTAAGGCTAAAGCATTTGAAGTCGCAGCAGGACAGGAGCATTCATCTGTGGGGAAATGGATGCGGGACTGATCTTAAGATCTGGCTTGTGATTGCAGGACTCTGGGGATTTCATCTTACTGTATGTATTGCGGTAGTGTATCTATGAAGACAATATAACTGTGACAACTAACATAAATCCTATTCAGCCACATTTTAGTATGTCTTTTTTCAGTTAGTTAATAATCAGTTTGTCTTTTTTCCTTTTTATATGGTGTATTTGTGTGTGTGTGTGTGTGTTGGATGGGAGTCTCAGGTAAAATTCCTCACTGACCATCCATTAATCACAACTTGTGTGGCATGGCTATAATTTTGCTGTAACTTTCATGAGTGCTGCTGGGAATTTCTGTGTTACAGGTACAGTAGCTGTTTTGTAATGATGTCCTTACAACCCTCCTCAACTTTCTCTCCAGAAGTGAGTTTCGCCTGAGGAACACATTTTTCTGGCGGATTCATGTGTATGCCTCCGGCACATTCACAGATGCCCAGTCCAGCATCACCTTTTCCTCTGCGGCCTTGTTCTGGATCAGACGCAGAATGTAAACATCAAGAACAAACCCCAAGGTGAATAACAACACCACCAGCAACAAGGCAAGGCCAGTGTCACATAAGTCTGATATCACTTCAATTCACTGCTGGTCACCTCTTATACTTTGAGTGATAAAGCACCAATGTTCTATGTCTGCTTGTATTTTTGTCCTTGTACAGAAAATATTTGACAGTAATACAGCAACTCCTTGCCCACTGTGGGAATTATTTCCTTAAAACTCCTGCCATTGGCAAATCAGTGGTTTACAATGCTAATGGTCAATGGGGTGTAAGAGGATTAGCGGATTTGTGCTATCAAAGCCAAACTACGCTGTGTGTTCATTCACTAAACATACAACAGATTATAAAAACCACTAAAAATCCTAATAAAATACATACTCCAAATATGAGAAAACAATTGTTATATGTGAGCAAAAACACTTAGGCTGTGTTGCAGTCCTCATTCGCTTATTTGCCCTAAGCTCTCCCGTGGTCATGTGGTCGAAGGTCTCCAAATCTGGAAATTCCCTCAGTTGCTCCCTGTGATTGAGTGTGTATGCGTGAACCCTTTACACTGGCCTGACATCCTAGGAGTCCATCTGATATCCATCTGATAGCATGCATGTACGCACAAGACGTCACCTGTGAGTTTTACGAGAGTTACATTCCAATGCAGAAGCATCAAAAAACATCTATGGTTAACAATTTACTGTAGATTGTATTGCATTTCACTGTTTAAAGGAACATTTCTCACACTCAACCTTGAAATGGCAGATATGTCAGATCCAGTGATTTTAACTGAAGGGCAACAGAAAATGTGATCTGGCAACTTGCAGGCTGGATTTCAAGACACAAACTAATCAAGATCACCTTGATATTTTCACAGTTAAATGCAGTCAAAAGTCAGAAAAACCTAACAGACCATATCATTCATTGTGGTCGTTGACAGACATACAGATTTACAGTGATCGCCTGTCATTACAACCTGTAAACATCCCATGGACTTTAGTTATAACTTCTGAAGCATGCACATTAGTTACAGATTAAAGTAATGTTTTATTCTTTTAAGAGTACTAAGATGTTTTCCACACCCAATGTTACATCCTACAGATTTTTCAAAGTGCTGAGAGTGCTTGTAAAAAAAGGGAAAGGCCTGTGCAGGTGAGAACTCTATTACTAAACATATAGTGATAAACACAAGTTGAAAATGGGCTTTATCTACTGATGAGTGCCTTGGATCAAAGCACTGTTAATTTATTTGTTTAGCATGTAAATTTTCTGATGAGAACTGAAACTGAAATATGATTAACCTGTCTGCTACACTACTGCTACTACTCTCCATGTGGTTAAAATGTCTGAACCATAAGATAAGCATAAATTAATTGTCTGAATGAACATTGTTAGCATTCTGACATGATTCCCAGATGCCTGTGCTGTTTCCATGGTTTCCTGCAGTTTGAAGTTTTGATTTTTTTTTTTTTGTTGTTCTCATTCCTTCTCAAGCCTCAGTGCTAGAATGATGGTGGTGAAGTGCGTCCCAAAAGCGTTCCCCCGGCAACACCCTTCCCCTCCGCTCCTTCAGGTATGCACTTGTATGACGTTGCCTGAAGCATGAACTCGTGGACTTGCACTCGTCTTGCTCACTCGGATTGGGATTCAGTCCCACCCTTGCCACGGCCTCTCTCTGAGGCTGTAATCCTGACGTCCTTCTCCCCTGTGAGGCACCCTCACTGACGATGTGAGCCAATGAGGCGCTTCGACTTTGTTTACAAAGACGGGCACAATTTCAAATTTTAACTGCCATCTTACATGCTGCAGGCACGCTGAACAACCAAAAATTGTATACAGACAGAGGACCAGGGATTTGTGGAATATGCGGATAAGAAGCCCGCCATTGGGAAGGGATTACTTTAGGGATAATGACACCCCCTTCCCCCCCGAAAGCCACTATGGTAACTCATCTGCTTTACGTGGGGAGTCCGTGGAGATGCAGTAAAAGATCTAGCCCAGGCTAACAGCAGAAGAATGGACGGGATAGAATTCAAAGTGGCTTTAATCACTCAGATCCCTACCAGCCAGAGGGGAGGAATGGCGAAAAGGAGGCCTATTAATGTGTTAATGCTGCAGATAAGATTAATCCGAGATAGCATTTTAAGCACAAAGACAGCGAGTGAGGGGCAGTCTCGCTGGTGGAACAGACTGGGGGGGGAGGAACACGGGCGAGATCGGGAGGTGTTCACATGCGAAGGGAGCAGTCACAATTTGGAGGCTGTCTGGAGTGAGTCTGATAAAGAGCGCAGCCAGCGAGAGACTCATGTCATGCTGTGCATTTGAAGAAAAAAAAAAGAGAAAACAAAGTCATTAGACTTATAAACGATTACAAAGGGCTAGTTTGAGAAGCAAATAGTTTGTTCTTTTACTGATATTAGGAGCGTAAAAAAAAATCACACACCCCTCTTTCGTCCCCTCCTGCAGGTTCTTTGGATTAGCAGCGCGATTCCCGCTTACGGAGTTCATTAGCCGGGTCAAGCAGTCCTCCGTTAATTGGCAGACAGAGACACAGTGAAGCGGGATACCTGAGCTGACTAATTGCCCATGGTCATGTCAAGGTGGGAGCAAAGGAAGGAAGGAGCTGAATTAAAGAGAAAGCTAATAAGTCTCCTTCGTACTGTTCCACTTCCCTTAATGAGCCTGAAACCCAGGCCAGGCCAGCGAGAAACGGCACAGCTAATGGTGCTCATCTATGGGGGTTTAGCTCCTTTTGGTTTAAACAAATGCCTTCATTTGATGGTTTAGCCACAGTTGAGATTCTTTGATCTTCAGAAAATAAAAGTCTGGCTCTGAGACAATTTTTTTTCCCCAAAACACCTCATTTACCATTAATAATATCATTTATTTATTTCATATTCAGATTTATTCATTAATCGTTGGATCTACCTCAGCAATGGAGAAGAAAGTGGGGAAGAGGATACTGATACGTTTTTATACATAGCTCCAGCTACACACATTATTGGTAAGATTGTGAAAGAGGGGAGTGTTGAGTGACAGGAGCCTAATAAACGAGGAAGCGGGAAAGCGGGTAATAGCTTGAATGTACAGTATGTGTGACCTGCAGGTCATGACGCTCACATACACCCTCCCGCCCCACTCGAACGGCGAGGGAGAAAGGGTTCTTCTGATAGACTGGTGGGAGTGCTGCCATGGAGGTTGCAGGACACAAGGGCAAGGATTGCGACACGGTTTGAGACAGGAAACAGAGTTTATTTTCAAATCGACGCCATAAGAGCATCTGTACTGTTCGTTGAAAGGGTAGGGTTGAGTCATAGGATGTGCTATAGCTAAACTGTCGGGAATGCCACAGGACAGACAGAGGGGAGCCAGGACAAGAACATAGATAATGGCATCCCCTAAAATAAACCAGGACTTTTCCGAAACTCTGGGAGTGTCTCTTCCTTCTCACTGCTGTGACGTACTGCCATCAATTCTGTTACTAGTACTACTACAGCTACTACTACTGCAGTTACTGCTACTAGTACTAGTACCACATCTGTTACTACTGCTACTAATACTATAATTTTTTTTTCTTTTTATACAGCGTATATACAGTAGATTAGAATAATAAATATAGTGGTTTATTTCACAATATCATTCCAGACGATGTAGAATTTCAGGGGAATGCTCAACACCATCGCCTTCACCCAGAGTGCTGTGACCCTGATCAATTCCTGCCAGGTCTGAAAATCGTTGTTTATGATCGCGCACTCTGCCCAACACTGGAGGGGCCCTGTCCCTCCACACCTCACCCCCTGCTTCGACCTCTGGGTACCAGCTAAGGTCTGCATGTGTTGCAGCATTCCAGCCTGTGCTGTATATTTGTGCATACCTGTGCTCTGTGTGCTGTCTGAGATAAGGAACCAGTGGCCTCCTGCCCAATCAATAAATTTTAACAAACAGCAATAATGGGAGGAAAACACTGACCCAGATATTCCACCTGCCCCATTGCACCAGCAAGCTCTTCCATACACATACACACACACACACACACACACACACACACACACACACACACCCCTTCTGTTCGAATGTGAGTGGAAGTGAGTGTTGTAATCTATTGAGGTGAAGATGCTGGAAAAAATGCATTACACCTGCAGAGAGGGTAGCAGAGCTGCACTAATATGTGTGTCTAGACTGGACTGAACATCCTGCAAAACTCTCTCCCAAACATATGTTTTATTTATTTATTTATTTAATGAATGAATATTCCCTTCTTTGCAAGATGAAGAATTTGTTTCCCAGGGCAATGGTACCGACAAGTGCTCAGAGAACTGAATTTATAAGCAGGAAGTTGCAGGGTCAGATCCAGGAGTGTGGCACAGCAATTTTCCCCTGTATGCAAGTTCCCCTGGATGTGACTGTCTGCGAAATGTATCTTGGCCGTAAATGTGTACGTTGTAACTTCGATCTGTTATGCCAAACTGAGGACAATAACTTTATCAGAGTACATATGCCTGACAGTGAGCAAACATTGCAATGATAGGAAATACTTGGCCAGGCCAAGGTCATTGGTATTTAAAAAAATGGATTCATGCTATGGACAGGCTGTGTTTGCACAGGAAGTTTCTCTGCCCGGCCTTTGCATCGGCTGCCTCACATGTCGGGCTGAGCGCGGCTGGCTCCACTCCACAGATTGTTCCTGGAATGTTGAGTAATACCTCCAGGATGTATTTGGGGGAAACACCTCTCCTGTTCACTTCCTCTCACTCCAGGATTTTAAGAGCCGACTTTTCCATAACATGAGCTTGACCCTAATCCTTCACCTTTGGCAGGAAATCAATAGCGTGGGGGCCCCAGCTGAATTACGTGGATGTCACAGAACAGCGTGTAGAAACACAGCAGGATCCACTGTTGTGTTCTGTTCTGTCTCTCTCTCTCTCTCTCTCTCTCTCTCTCTCTCTCTCACACACACACACACACACACTCTCTCTCTCATGCATACTTACTCACGTACCTGCTGCAAGTACAAACAGACTCGCAGAAGTACAAGCACACAAGTGTGCATATACAGTCACTAGCACACACACACGCAGACACAACAATGCATACATGCACACACACACATGCATGCACACAGACGGACATAAGTGCATATACACTCACATGCGCGTGTGTGCAGGGACTATGCTTCCACACTATTTACACAGGCAGGCATGCCTAACAACGAAACAGAGCCCTTTTTCACTACTATCTGCCAAAGAAAGATTGGTGCGATTCCTGTCATGTTCCCTCTGTCCCTTTGGCTCTCACACTGTGTGTCCAACCACTCCTCTCAGGTCAGAGATGGAATCCAGCCAGCCCCCACCTGCCTGTGACATTACAATCCTGCTATCACGGCCCAAACGTCAATATTGGACTTCATTTCTCCAGCTAGAAGAAAACGTCAATATCTGATGTTTGGAGTTGCGTCTTGTGTCAATATTCTTAGCTCAGCTGCAGTACACACTACTAGTAGTTGCTGATATTTTAGTCATTTGAATTAATAGCAGTATCTTACTATAAAATATTGCATTTGTTTATTTCATTGAACATTATTGCATAGTTTGCATAATTACCTCATAAATGATTAAATAAATGTAAAGAAATGAAAAAAAGAAAAAGCAGATGTGAAGTAGTGACTACTGTCGTGGCATAAAAGCTGTGATGAAAAAAAATCAGAAAAGGCCACAGTCTGGAGCGTGCAAATGGATGCCTTTCAAACGAGCCTCTGAGAGAATCGGAGACTCACAGAGCCCATGCTCTGAGGCGCCGAACGCAAGCTCTCGTATGCCTGAGCTCACTCCCCTAAATTGAGCTGAAGGTTTGAAGTTTCCCCCGTTGGAGCCCCATCGCGCCTCTTGACTAATGGAGAGGCTTCTTAGTGCATCACTTCCTCCCGCATTATTGTGGAGGCAGAAGGAACAGCATAAAATAAGAGCTGCCACACTGTGATCTATTTATATTCAGAGGCTGGAGAAGAAAGAGAGAGAAAGAGAGACAGAGAGGGAGAGAGAGAGGAGGAAAAGTAAGCAGAGAGAGAGGGAGTGAAAAATAGACAGAACATAAGCGAGGGAAAGAGAGATGGGGAAAGAAAGAGAGGGAGATTGAGAAGCAAAGGGAGATGAGGGATGAGAAAGTGACATACTGAATGAGGAAGAGGAGAGAGCGAGTGAGTGTGCAAGCAAGCAAGAGAGAGAGAGAGGGAGAGAGAGAGAGAGAGAGAGAGAGAGAGAGAGAGAGAGAGAGAGAGAGAGAGGAGAGAGAGAGAGAGGGAGAGAGAGAGAGACTCTGAAACTCCCGCTGCTTTTGAGCACTGCGCGGTTCGCAGCGCTCTCTCGGTAAGTAACGAGCAGCATGCATCTGCCTTCAGCTTTTACGGGCGGGCGCGGGGTGCGCGACGCCGCGGTTGCCAGGAGGCGTAAGGCTTGATTTATCGCTCTTATTTACTTGCAAACTCAGCAGGCCAATAAAACTCAGCAGCCGTCTGGGCAAATGGAGGCTTTCGGTGCTCACGCCGGAAAGAGGCGGGCGCCGGCCTGTTTCAGCTGCCGTTAGACAGTGTTAAATAACTCGCAAACTTCTTAAAAAAAAAAAAAGTGCCCTGGAGGTCAATGTCAGAGCTCTCTCAGCAGTGCAAAACTCATTTGCTGTAATGCGCATGCTATTTTTCATCCTTCTCGACGAAAATAATAACCATTTCTAAGCAAGGGTCGTGTTTCATTTAGACCTCTTCACTTTCTGCATCAAAAATGCAAATCTGAGACTACCATCATCTCATTTTTATTTATCTTCTTTTCTTTAAAAATAAAATGTCATTATTTAACAAGCTTCCTATTTATTGATTGGAAATGAACATTTTATGTTAACGACATTAGATCAATTACGATCTCTCCCAGGCTTTTTAACCAAAAGGCTCCGGTTGGAGGAGAATCACACTTTGAACCTAAACTGCAGTGCATGTACTGCAGCATGTACTGAGCTCTTTTCCTTACTGTCATTGTTCCAGCTCCAGCCTCCATTATCCAAGTTTGCAAAAGATGGCTTTGAGTTATGCTTTCTGTCAGAGGGAGGCTCGCTCTGTTTGCTCCAAATTTCACATTTTATGAGACAATTTCATAAAGTCTCTGCAATGCTCTGGGTTTGGGTTTCACGACCAGGTTGGGTTGTGCAGAACAAATGACTATCTCCATTGTGCAAGCAAGCAGAAATGCAATCTGTAATTTTGCAACTACAAGTATTTCACCAAATGGAAAAGAGGCCCACAATCAGTTGAGAAAAATATATGCCTTCACGTTATATATTTAATATGAATGCATTTCCCCTCAGCTAATGAACTATGCCTTCTTTCATTTGTTTTATAATACAGTTATTTTATTCAAATCCAAGAATTTTCTTTTATGGAGCACTAAAATGTCACACCAATTTGATGGATACAGTGAGCGCTTTACCATATCTAAAACAGATCTAGAAATTTTCTTCTGGCAAAAGTCCCAAAAGAAACAATGGCTGAAGGGAAACAGAAACACCATCAATCAGAAGACTTCAGGCTTCCGTAAACCATGAGAACAATGGTGCACGTGGACCAGGAGGTCCTTGAAGATGAGAATGGGGTCTTTCCAAGGCCCACACATCCACATCTGTCCTTGATAAGGAGTCAGAAGGTTGATCTACATGTTTCCCCACCCAAGAGGTAACCAGGATGCAGCCTGCTTTATCAGGTTGGAGAAAAATCACATTGTTTCAGGGTGTTTTTTCCCCCCTCTTTTTTTTTAACGAGCATCTCCAGCCAATACCTCAGTGAATGAAACAGGACAATGGAGACACTGATTCTGCCTTCCGAGAGCGATTAACGATCTCCGCTTCGATTGGTTGCACACACAGCCAATACTCACCCTCTCTGCCTGACAGTTATCCAAAGGGTCGTATCGGCACCTCCTGTCTAGGCTAATCTAATTCCCCCGCTCTCATTACAGGCATGGGCAAGGGTGAGCGAACGTTCAATTAACTTAAAGAATCCCAGCAAACTTCAAATCTAAACAAAGTTCAGGCACAAAGGAAGACACCGGGAGCGTACATCACTTGGTGTTACCTTTCAGTCAGAGATCCGTAAATCCCCGCAGAGCAGAGAATAGCCAGGGTAGGCGTGTCTAAATTAAGTGCATCTTTCAGACATTGTCTTGAAAAGATCAGTTCTAAAGCTAGAGAATGCAAGCTAAACCTAGAAAATGCAATAAAGCTTTTAAAGCGGCCTGGCACCATTTGAAAACAGAGGGAAAAAAAGAAACTGTTGAAAGAAATGTTGAAACGTTGACACCACACAACCACGTAGGCCAAAAACAAAAACCAAAAAAAAAATGATGATGCCTTCTGGCTCACTCATCTCCAGCTTTGTAAAACTGGGGGGAAAATATGCTCCCAGCAAAGTGAAAAGAAACGTTGACAAAACAGTCACACGACAGTCGGAATGAAAGTGAAGGCATTCCATATATGCCCTACAGTGAAACAGCTATGCTTAGAAGGAAAGCACTGATGGTTACTATGAAAGTACTAATGCAAAGGGGAATTCCATCAAAGTCAATGCATGACCTTAAGGTAGGAAGGATGAATGGGGGGTATTTTACACCTCCTGTTGGGGGTAATCACATTTCAGATGGTTAGACTTCCGGAAGCAGCTCAAAGAGACCAATATTGTGCTTGTCTTAACATGATGTACTGTCTGTGTCTTACAGTAAAGGTAATATACACTCCTGTTATATCTGCATGTTTCCTACACACCTCTGCAGCAAGCTCAGACAAAGGCGTTGGTAACCAACGAAACGCTCGAGAGAGTTGCAACAATCGCATTGTCCCTCTCTCCTGCTACACCGACCGGGGAAATCTTATACTGAAATAAATCTTGTTACCACCACTTTCCTCGGCCAACTGTGCTCTCGCTGGTTCTGAAAACATGAATACCTATTTATGGAGTGAGTATAAAAGCAGGAAGACACATATTTATTCATTATTGTGTTGTTGATGCCTTTATCTAGCAGAGCTCACATAGACTGCATTCCATATGTTACCCACTAATACAGATGGATATTTTCCGTAATTCAGTGGACGGGTTCATTGTTCACAGGTTGAACAGCAGGGGCCATTCAAGTTTTGAACAGATCCCAGTTCTCCGATAACGATTGCACACTGCTGCCCAAAGCCACAGCATTCACTAGAAATAAGTCCAGTTCCATTTTATGTTGCTTTAATGAAACACGTATGCTTTTTAAACAGAATTTCTCCAATAAACTCATGACTGTCCATGCTGCCAAAATATAACTGCGATGACTATGTCTGTGAGAGAAGCCTTTGTCCAACAGGCCTAATGGGGTTTGATGGTCTTACATTTTTTGTTTGCCTGCATTTGCCTTTATCATGGGCAAATTACACATTTTACATTTGTACATATCATCTACTTATAAAAATAGTTACTGATGCAATTCAGGTTTAGTGGAGCCTCAGTGGATTGTGGAACAGCAATATACCACCAGGGCTTTGAACCTGCAACCTACTGGACCTTCACATCCAGCTCACAGTGTCATTTCCACTGTCTGTGGGATAATCTACTCGTACCTGCAAAACTGTACCGCACCTGCAGCTCCATACTGAAGAGACTCCTGTACTGGTCTACTGTTGTCATGATTCGGTACTGTGCATCAGCTTGCAATCTCCTGAGGATGTCCCAGCAGGCTTCAAAGACATGCCACAGTAGCTAAAAAAGTCAGCAACGTATTGATCCAGGGCTTTCTGACTCCTGACCTGGGGGATAAAGTGTTCCTCAGCTCAGCCTGTGGAATTCAATTCCTCAGCACAGTGGACATCAATAGGCAGACAGTATTCAGGCACCATCTGGCAACGTTATGGCGACAGAAGTTCTCCAAGGTTCTCCCTACACAAAAGAATGCCTTTTTACATAGACTTTTTTTGTTATACTGAATGGCTTTCCTTCATTTGTTTTGAAAGAGACAAAAGCATTAATGGCATATTTCAGACTGTAGGCTGTTTGCAGATTTGCTCCCAGACATTTTTCACATGCACTGCTCTGAAATTCAGGACCTGAGTATCAGCATTCTGCAGAGAAAATCATCGGCTTTTTCACGCCTGGTATGAAGTTGGTAGCCTGCTCGTGCGCATTTTGGAAGAAGGCTCTTTTGAAGCTAATGAAGTGAACTTCAATCTTATTCAGATATTTAGGAGAATGGCAAAGACTCAGAGAGACCACTGAGGCAGCTGGGAGAACCTCTGTTTTTAGTTCAGAACCATAGAAAATATATATTTTTAAAAGAATTACAACACTGGAAAACATGTTTGTGTCAACTGCATTCAAATTTTTAATGATGCATTTCAAGAGAAATTGTCCACACGAATGGAATGTCTTTTTGTGTTTTTGTATTCTTTATATTGTTTAATCACGATCTGCTTTGATGTGTGCATGGGAAATCAGCCGTGAGTGGAGTGTAGTCTTTGTCTAAATATGACTTAGGGAATATTCCCACAAATGGCACTGACTAGCAAAAACTGGTTCATATGCAATATCACCTGTTTATATATAGAATGAAATAATGCCAACAGCGAAAAGAATAAGGAAAACAAGCAAAAAAAACATAATGAGGAACGTTTTAGCTGTATTTTTCACTGCCTTTTGGATCACCTGTAAATACTGATGCAGAGGGAGAGAAGACAGAAAGTAGAGACAGACAGAAATTAAGGTGCAGGAGTCTGGGGGGTCCCTGACCCAGTGGGGGGGGGGTGTCGGGGGAGTGGGCTGATCGGTATTCCTTGCTGGTTGAGTAATCCTCCCCAAGGCCAGGTGCAGAATGTCAATTCAAATTCCTTGGAAATTATAATAAAGCATTGAAGCAGTCGATAACCTGACAGCCGCTTTAGATTGAGTGCAGGTGTGTGGGATGTGCAGGGTCCCAGAGACTGGGTGATGACACGGCCCGCGTGTGTGTGTGGGGGGGTGTGTAATGCCAGGTTCATTTCAGTTTAAAAGCGGATCGATACAGATCGGACCGGAGCGCGAGGTGTGTTTAACCTGGGCCAGCTCCAGCGCCGGCTTTATCATCAGAGTCATATTTCACTTGCGGTGCCAGTTTTACTTACAACATTCACATCGATTTTCCATCATAACTGATCATCATTGTATGGAATGAAATTATCCCCCGCATCCTGTCTGAGTTTGTTTTAATCAGCATTGAGTCAGACATCACCGGTGTACTTACTAAACAAAACAAAAAAAAATCAATTTTCTTATATTTTCATCTACCAAAATGAATTTATTTAAACACTGCAGTTATTGTACTTAATATGTTTCTTAGTTTACATTAGTTTCTTAGATGATATCAGAATAAAACATAGAGGGTACACAGTAAACAACTCTGATTTGTTGTATACAGTATATTGTTGTGCATTAGTAGTAGAGTGATGCAGCCATTTTGCAAGTCTTTCAGATAAAAACTTATGAAGCCCTGAGGCTATTCTTAGCTTTTTGGAGGGTTATTCAAGGTACGGATTTTTTCATGACAAAATGTAACACTGCTTTTAAATTTTTGAAAGTTGAAGCTAAACCATTCCAATAATACCTCCCAAAAAGGGGGATTGGGGGTGTAGAGCACTTTGTTACTAACTCTGAGTAAAAACGTATGCCAGCAGTAGATTCATTCCAATTGTTAAACATCGTCATGGCATTGGTGGCCTCTGTAATTACCAAAAAACAAACAAACAAATCACTAACTGGGGATTCAAAAGAATTCACCTTTACTTGGCTGATACCTGCAATTCAAATAGGCACTGAATGAACAAACTGAATCACTCACAGGACACACTGAGATCACTGATCAGACTGAATGTAGTTTCTCTTCAGAATTTAAGGATTTTGGTAAATATATTGGTAAACCAGACTTATTACATGCATCTGGAGTTAAGTCATCTAGTAGTTGCCAAGGACCTGCCATTATGACAGATCTTGCTTACCAAGATAACACAACGCATAATGCGGAATTGTGTTTCTCTGACGGAGACTTCTGTGATATTAGTGATGCAGTATGCAATGCAGCATGCTTAGTCTGGAAAATTATTACGAGGTAAAAGAAACACAAAGAGCCCAGCAACACTTTAACGACAAGACCATTACAAGAGCATGACATTCAGCACATCTTGGCTCATCAGTTTTCTGAGAAGCTGTGCTTTGATACAGCCACACAGCTGTTTAAGAAGTATTTGCCAGCTCATTACTGGCTTCCTAACTCTCCATTTCAGGAATATACAAAAGAATTTCTTTTTTTTTTTTTTTTTTTTTTGCAGTTCAGTTTTGATCGGATACATTTTTTTTTCTTCAGTGGCACACTGTTAAATATTAATACATGAACAGAGACAGGCACGCGCAGGAGGGGGGCGTTCTCAGCAGACGTCCTTTGAAGAGTAAACCCCCCCCCCCCCCAACCCCCCGTTCGGCGGATAGTGAGCACGGCGGACGGCGCGCACAGCGGACAGCGAGCGAGGCGGGCGTCACACGGCTGTCCCTGCATCATTCCGCTGAGTCAGCTGGTGGAGAGCGGCCAGGCTCACGAGAGCGGGCCTTATCTCCATGCGGCATGCGGACGGCCCCTCTAACCATCCCCCAGAGCAGCTTGGCTCCTCTCATCCCCGCGTTTCCACCACAAAGAATTCTGCTGCATCATAAACTGGCTCAGTGGAATGACTCACAGGGCTTTGATGGCAGCCTCAGTTTATTGCATTACCCAGAACTCTCCTTACAGCGCCACTGTCCCCAGATCAGGTGCATCAATATGGCAAAGGCTGTCTTTTCCTTTCTTTTCCCTCTCCCTTATTTAAAGCTTTGCCATTGTTGGTGTTGTTGACACATGCCTAACTAGCTAGCTGTTTTAGTTTATGGAAGAGAAACACAAATGTTACTGGTCCTGTAACTTATGCTCCCCATGCATCACCTGGGAAGACAATCCAGGGAGTACTCTAGTGGACATATTTCTTCCAGGACATCCCTCAGCCTATTTTCATGTCAGTTCCATCTTTCTTCAGCTTGCCAGTGAACTGCGTGGGCACTCTGTCCTCAAGGACAGCATGGAGGTGGTGTCTGGGAGGACCTCAAGGGGTCAGAGGTTGCAGCGTGGAGTTTGAAAGTTAAAGCCATGAAAGAGCGTAGAAATATCGACGGTGATTGCATTTGGCATTTGTATCTGGCCAGTAAAGGAGATTTCTTCCATCTTTTAACTGGTTGGAGAATAAAATCAAATCACGTGGATTACATTGGAAAAAAAAGGACTGAACAGACTTTAAAGCAGGAATAGGCAATGCATGCGGCAGCCAAATCTGATCCAAACCATGAGAGGATTCAGCACAGCGGTGAGTGACTGCCTGCATTGTGCGGCTAGCTGATTATGGAAATGTCTGTACCGTTAACCTTGCTTGTGCACTACATCATCCATCAACGCAAATGTAGCCACAGCCTCATTAATCATGAAAAGCTGCAATAATGGAATGTTTGGATAACTGCTTTAAAATGATTACACTGAGGAAGGAAGCTACTTTAGGGAAGCTACTTTAGGGACAGAGGAGACAAAGTAACAATAAAAACGGGTTGAGTAAATGTTCACCTTTCTGCAAACTGACATTCTGAATAAAAGAACACGGACATTAATGTCTGGATTCAATAAATATTGTCACACAGTTAAATACACGTTTGAGTTTTTTTTTATTTCACAGATATCAGCAAGTTCAGTGCTCTCCAAGATTTTTACTCGCCAAGTAAAAAAAATGTGTCAGTACTGAAAAGTGGTGATGATTCCATTTATGTGTTGCTCAAAAGAGAGGGGCAAAGGTCAATTGAATGCAAGCCAAACTTCATAATCTTTGGAATAAAGAGTGTTATAACTGTTTTTACTTTCTTTTACACTTTCTCCATCATCTTCCTGAGCTTTCATTTTTCCCCACAGCATGAATCACTGACAGTGCAGAAAAATCGCACCAGTGAAATGATGTGTCATTAACTTCAGTCCTAAAGGGTCATCTGAACGGCTCTGAGGGCTAATTTTGATTTAGGGACACTCTGTCTAAGCAGGCACAGTGCCTTCTCTGGTCTGTTAAAAGAGATTAACGAGCAAATGATGACAAACTGTTACATGAAGAGAAGACCCAGTATGAAGCAAGTCTATGCACTGGCGACACAACAAATAGAAACGCCTTATCTCTCCCGACAGACTTTTCCTTTTTTTTTTTTGGGGGGGGGGGCTGGGGTGGGGGTGGGTTTCGTGGTGTCATGTGGGGCACAGTGTCTCTGTCAGACGTAATCCATCATCTGGAATATGCTTCTAGAAGATGAATTCCTAAAGCTGACAGATCAGAGATAAGGCCATTTCCTATTTTTTCAAATAGTAACTCCAGCAGATTGGCATCTTTTTTTTCCCCTCCTCCTGGCTGTTTGGAACTGCACATCCTTGTTCACCCTGGGGGATGGAGACACTCTGTAGAGCTGGCGTAGAGCTGCTGATCGCTCTTAGATGGACTTGCTCTATTTTTATCAGATAGTCCTTCATCCCGGATCACTACAGTGTGTGATCTTTTTTTTTCCCCCCACCTAAAAACATGTAACCCCTCGTTCCCACTAAAAGGAAAAAAAAAATCCTGTTCCTTGTCAACAGGAAGTCACGGCGGGGAAGCGTTTATCACCTTGAAGGTTTCAGGGCTATTTTAGATAAGGGGAAATGGAGGGTACGCTGTGATAATTGTGGAGATTTAAATGTGACTGGGCTGGGCCGGGCAGCGACATGCGCTTCCCGGTTACCTGAAAGGACCCTGTAACCCGGGAAAGGATTAAACTCCATCACGGCGCATTCTGGGCTGAACCTTAAATACACACGGGCCTGGAAAAGTGCCTGGCCCAGATTTATTATGGCCTGTAATGGTTTTCCTGTTTGCCATTAGCCCCACACTGCCTTTGTTTGAAAATAAAGGTTAAGATGACAGGCGCACATAAACACATCAACACAAAGACGGGCCCACTCTACATCAAGCCAGCAATTTATTTATGTCATAACTACAGCAATTTATTTACGTCATAACTGTAAGTAGGTTAGCACTGCTCGGCTTGTACTGTTTGCAGTGTAAGTGCTTCTGGGTTTATCTATAGAGTTTGGGTTACAGTTAGAGGATGGAATTTTTGATAAACCACATATTTATATTCCTGAAGAAGTTGTTACATAATATTATTAAATACTTGTTGTTATTACACGGTAATTACATAGTGGTTACAATGTAATTACAAAAGTACAATTGCATGAAGTGCAAAGCATTACCAAAAAAGCATCCCATAAATGCAGCTCTATACCAATAAATGCACTACATTGTGCATTGTGTATTGTGTATTCATCATCTCAGAAGACTCCATTACCCACCAGCCCCCCTGCTACTTCCTGTCTCAATACCATTTCTTACCCACTATGCCAGACTGCTACCACAGTTGGTGTATTGCCCAGCAAATATCTAATTAGACAATAAGATTTTGGGTGAGAAAAAAATTGATTTTTTGCTCATGTTTAGGCTGATGCAGAAATATAAAAAAGAAAAAATGAAAAGGAAAAACAAAAAACACAATCCCATGATTTTGCTGGCATTCCTTTCTAAATCCACACATAGTCTGAACTGTGGAATTCCACATCAGAGAGAGAGATATTTAATTAAAAAAGACAAAATCAATTCCTCTCACACCCCAAATAATAAATACATAGATTCTTAATCAGCAATGCATTACACATTAATCACTACACCACAACAGAGAGCCCATGATTTGAGAGTTTAAATTGCCTCAGCTTTCATAAAGACTCAAAGGTGAATTGTAAACACAATTACTCTTAATTGCAAAAAATATACATTACTGTGCTAGCTGCTTCACTTTCATTACACATATGAATCATTCATTTAACGTCTAAAAACAACTCAGAATTAAACTTCTGAAAGCAACAATAAATGCTAATTAAGCTTACTATCTCAAATTAATCTTGAATCTGTAGATCTAAAGGGGGATGAATTTGTCATAATGAATGTAGGACAGCATACTCTAACAGAATCAAATTGCTTTTGCTGGCAAAGTAGTTATCAAACTAAAACTCGTAAAGATAGTCTTTCGGAGTGCCCAGTAGTTTTTCGTGCTGCGTTTTAAATGCTCAAAACAGTCTCTTGTTTTTTATTCTTTTTTTTGCCTTTATCTCCATAGCTGCAGTCATCTGAATATTTCATATGCAAACCCCTTGTTCTGCTGTGTCAGTTTTCTACATGGTAGCAGCTGTGAGGCTTTTTGTCTTTTCTGAACTTTTACTCTAACCATTTAACCTTTATTTCCATGTTTGCATTAACTGCATTATCCTAACAAAATCTGAATTTTGCTTTTCTTTTGGCCACACAATGGTTTAACTCAACATGACATATCTATTGCTGGTTACAAAACCCACTTCTGAAAGTTCTGGAAAACCAGTTCTGTGCACCATATTTTATTTTGTTGGAGTCTGGGGATTACTTTATTGAGAATGATGTGGTTTGCATGTTTTTTGGCAGTCTTCAGCATTGCAATGTTCTTCATGCATTTGCTGGTACCCATCCTGGACTACCAGTGTTATTCCAGGTAATCTAATCTCTTAATACCGTCCCCACTCAAACCCAATTACCCATGATGCTTCAGCTGTTTCCACCCTCTGGATTTTTTTTTTTTTCCTGCCCTGACCACCTCCAGAAACAAAACAAAGACAAACCAACTTGTTGGATTCAGTGTGGTTTCATACTGCATTCTGTTCACATCTGTCATGATGGGGCATGTTTTATGTGCTCATGTATTTTTGGCTTATGTATATGTACTGTACATATTTCAAACTGAGGAATTAGTGGTGTGATGGGAAAATAACTGCAAAATCCCCTTGTTGTGACTGCTGGATCAGCCCTGTGTATAAATTATTTGTTTTACAATGGGTAGGGAATAGATGAGGCAGAGAACTCGCCTTTTCCAATGGGAAAGGGTCCTGAACTATCAGCAATTCCAAAACAGGGTTGAATGAAGGAAAAAAAAATATCAATGAAGGGTATGAATATATTAAACTAGCACATTTTAAGACAATAAGCTTAGCATACTAAGGTTAATAGTGGAGATAAATTGTAGAGATTGTTAGATCATAAATGTTGATATATAGCATTTGCGTAGTAACCTGCCTAAGGTGTGTTTAATGTGTCAGAGGATGATGAATACAAGCCCAGAGAAATCTGACTGTACAGCAGAACAGTTACCTAACAGGTGAATGAAACTACCTGATAAATCTGGTGAGAATTCTCTCATTTGGGTCTGTGGCTTTCTCTCTCTGAGGGTAATCCAGACAAAACAGCCACTGCCATGAAGATCTGTCTGAACCTCGTCCTGCAAACAGCCAGTCTCAGCTTCTGCATGAGCCGGCCCAGGTGCTTGGCACTCCCTGGGTCTCTGGAATGTCAGCTATGGAGCAGCTGCTGCCAAAATTTCAGCTTCAGTGTCAGTCTGTTGGCATGGTGACACAAAGATAATTTGTTACAACTTGTCGGCCAATGCAAACACACCATTACAGCATATTCATCATCATCATCATCGCCGTCGTCATCAACATCATGTATACATGTGCAGAATACTCACAGCAGTGTTCATCTTTCCTATCCTACTTTCACACATGAATTTATTTCAAGCTTCACAGTGGTACCACACTGTGATCACCCTGGCTCAGTGAGAAAAAAAGGCATGTCACAGAAAAAGAGATATTCTCTCTTTTTTTGGGTTTCTCAGTGGAACAAAGACGGCTCAAAGGCCCCATTCACAGCGCAGGTTGAACTTCAAGACACTGCTGAGAGCTACTTCGTTGACTTTGGGCTGACTTTGCTCACCCAGCCAAAGTCCTGGACAGGAGCCTCGGCAGGGAAGATCAGAGAAAGGCTGACAGGAACACCTCACTCTTGCCCCTGACTGGCCTGGTCTATATAACGAACCACAGGACAATGTTCAGAACGCAGATTCTCCTGTATCCTTCCACAAACAGCTTGATGAGATTCCCGGATCAATATGACCCTGAATAATCAGGTCTGTGGACGAGAGGCCAGGTTTCTCTCCATGTTCCAAATGACCACGGCGAGTCGGTCTGAAACGTTGAATCGCCCCAGTTAATCTCAGCGATACAGAGCCTCGGATCGATGTGTTTGTGTTCTCACAGAGTGCCCCACGCATATCAATTAATTACGCCTGTGAACCTCCTCATACGTTGCTGCTTTCACTGCGGGGGAACTATCAAGTGAACATCAGCCAGGGACGTTGAAAACATTGTGATGTCAGTGAAGATCAGCTCAGACGGGGCGGCTTCCTGCCAAAAGCGGAGGGGGCGAATCCGCGCCCAACGCCTTCGCAAAAAAGCAGGCCACGGCAGTGGCATCAGCTAAATCACTCACTCAGAGCCCATCAGCTTCCTCGGTTTGTCTTTTTGATGCGTGTGCTCAATTCAGCTCATCTAAGAAATGCATCGACCATCTGAGGCTTGATATGCACTTAAATGCTGGCTTGCGGCCGGGGAGGAAGCAGTCTATCCACCGCTGAGCAAACAGAGCCGAGCTGCTTCTCAAGATACTGGCAACGTCTCATCTTCCCTTTCAGCAGGGACATGTATTTGTACATACGAATCTATATATAGAGACAGCAACATCTGCAGCCGTGAGCAGCACACAGACGCAGGCTCTGAAGGAAGCTGTTCATTAGATGGTCTTGCAGGGATCTGGCGTTTGAGGAGGGCCCATTAACGCTGCCATAGTGTTTGCTTGGGGTCAAAAGGTCGACTCTGGGACAGATCCTCTAACGACGGGCGAAATGCTAAATGTCTTTAATTATTGCAAACCAGAGGAGAAGCTATGGGTGTGTAAAAGCCTTTTAAAAAAAATCCATCTAATGCTCAAATGGTCACCATCACACTGATCAGTCCTGCTAGAGATCTGAAGTCGCAGAGGGACCCATCCCAGCCAATCAGCCGCTGCCCAGAGGGGTGTAGAGACATGGGGGAAGGATGGGAAAAAACTGCACTGAAAACTGCAGTTATTTACATACATGTATGCATGTCATAATAATAATAATAATAAATGTATATAATTATGTTTACATTATGCATTCACATTTATAACTTTGTATTGTTTATGAGATATTTTACATATTTCACATCATATCCAGAGTGCAAATATTGTCACATGTTTGGAATACTTTTTAGCCTTCAGGTCTTACAGGCCTGATGCAAACAATCTCTCAACGGTATAAGGGCATGGAACAAAGGCTGTTGTTTTTTGAAAATGTAATTCAGACAATTATAGCTTAAAATAAGCCACTTCTGATCATTCGCATTTTGTCCGGGATGACGCTGGCCTCCGGCAGGCGTGTACCACCCTCTCGCGCATGTGTGTCTCCTCAGGCAGACTGTTATCAAAGGCCTCCTCTATTCAGCTGCAGATGTTTCAAATGCAAATAGCTCTGATGGGCACAAAAGGGGTGAGGGAACACTTAGCGTGATTAATCACTGATTCACACACTCAATGGGCAAACCGTTTAAGTCATTTCAATTCCATAAATCATAAATGCGCCGGAAAGGAAGGGGACATAATGAGCACCTTGCCGCAAAGCTTGCCATCTTGAGCTGCTGACAAATTTCGGTGTGATAAATCGAGTCTGTGGCAATGCCGTGTTACGTTTAGAGCAACGTTGCGGCAGCATTCTCAAAGAGCGCTGTCTGTTATCATGCAACCCTCCTCACCGAGCTCTTGTCTAATGGTTAGGTTAGTCATTTGTAATAGTGGCATTACGTACAGTACCGACAGCAATGGGAAATTGATACTGAGATATTTACCGCCAAACACAAGCTCTTCTGGGACATAGACCACATGTGCCGTCTTTTGCTGGCATTTCATACTCAATGCGATACATCTGACCTCATTATGTTCATCTCCTTTCAATGGATTCAGGAATTATGTGGATTAAGGGTCAATATTTCACAAATTCCTCCCTCACAATGCAGCTAAAGCACAGCACATCTAACTTATATAAAAGTCATCTTCCATTCATAAATATGAAATCAGCAGTAGATAAGCAGGGTTTATGGTGCAGGCAAGTGGATATCTGTTGTGTGCACAGTGAAAGACCCTGCAAACTGAAAAATGGGAAGATGGGGAAGCAGGCAAACAGAGCAACAGCCAATTAATGCAGAGTATGAACCGGCGGTGTTTCCATCGCGGGAAAAAACAACCATGCACCACCATGGGCCCCATTTACTGTACATATCTGCATCTGTGCTCAGGGTTTTGGATGAGGTGAATATTAAACATAGCTTTATTTTTTTCACTGAACAGTCCAGAGAGGTGTGTAATGTAATGAAACTGAAATTCAAACAAACATATGATATTAATAATAATCTTAACGGATTGCAGATGCATCCATATCTGTTTAACAGTGCAGGGATCAGACTGTGTTTGCTGGCATTTCACCACTGGTGAGAGAAATCTGAACACTCATCCAATGGAGAGAGGCCATGCCTCATGAATGAATTTTTCAAGATAAATTGTTTTCACTGGAAGAGCCAGGCCATCATTTCCACAGAACTTTCTGGAAAGGTGTTTTACCTTGTTTTGTTTTGTTTTGTTTTGTTTGTCCCCCCCCCACCCCCCCACATCTCAGCAGATCCAGTGTGGAAAAATCTGTGCTATAAAGTAAGGCAGAGAGAGAGAAAGAGCTGAGTGACACAAGGAGAAGCTGAGAGGTGCTCTCACTGCTAATAAACGGGTCTGTGACAGTCAGGTTGAGGAGCAGATGCAGGAGAGAAAGTCGGAGAGTTCTGTCAAACTTCGGGGGTGTGGGCGGGGCGGGGGCGGGGGGGCGGAGCAGCGGGATGCAAGCATTCCTCACCAACGGGAGCGCTTGCTGTCAGCAGAGCAGATGCTTCTGGTCCCTCCAGCTGTTTGACACATTCCTCGCCCTGCAGTGAAGCCCCCACTGCTCGTACCCTCGCACCCGGGGTCGAGTTCGGGGCGGAGGGGAGGGGAGGGGATGGGGTTCATGTGCAGGCAGGAAGAGGGGGTGGTTGGGGGTGGATGGGTCAGAGTTTAAAAATAAACCTGTGCATGTCACAGCAGAGACCAGCAGGTCCAAAACAACATCCCCCTCAGACACAGAGCAGCTACCGCCCTAACGATGAGTCCCGCAGTGTGCGCCGGTCTCAGTGAGTTTGTATCTCAATGCTCACGTTAAATAATCACATCTTAAATAATTTAACACCATTATGTGAGTGCACACATAATTAATGCGAGACAGCCATACTCGTGCACAGTGGGTGTGTGTTAAAAGTGGCAGAGCCACCTTCTGTGCCAAAGACGACACAGTGTCCCTGTTCTTATGGGGACTCGGTGTGCCTGCGTGTAAGGGGACTCGGTGTGCCTGTGCTTACAGGGATTTGGTGTGCCTGTGTTTAAGGAAACACAGTGTGCCTGTGCCAAAGGCCATACATCCATGCCTGTGCTGAAGGGCACCCGGTGTGCCTGCGCATGAGATCGCCCAGCTGTGCTGGCTCAGGACGAAGGCTGAGGCGCAGACCACCAGCTGGACAGCGATGTAAGCTGGGCCCAGATGTGAGTGCTGTGTGCTATATGAGCCGTGCCCAGATCAGTCATGTTCAGAACATACTGCGGGGCCTCCACGCCCCTCCACTGGCATCTGGAATGCCAGGTATGTGCAGCCTCCCTTTGATTCCATTACACAAAAATAATAAATCTGTCCTTAAACAGACGATGGATGGAGTGCTGAAGATCTGTCCAGACTTTATTTTATTTATTTATTTTTTGTAATTTTCCTAAAGTATTTCATCTTTGTGTGGATTGAGGGAGGGACTAGTGTGGACTAGTGTGGAACTCATAAATGGATTCTGATGATCAACCAAGCAAACAGTACACTGTAAGTAATGTATGGTGACTGAAATTACACATCTTTAAATTACACACACATCTTTAAATAGGCCTCATTATACAGTATATTGTCTGTGAACGTGGTTATGTATGTGCATGAAGTGACACTAGTGACCCGAAAATATTGATCCTTGTGGGATGAAGTCAATGTTATTTTTTTTTATTGTATTGTAATCTTTCAGCTTCTTGTTATAACCACCTCGCCTACATTTCACATTTTAGTTTGGTAGAATTTAAATGAAGGAAGACTTTATTTTTTTTCATTTCAGTGATCATTGATCAGGCCATTTTTAACATCTACTTCTGTTGCAGTTTGAATCTGTAATGAGGATCTCTTTCCAAATCAACCATAGATTTTAAGTGCTGTGGATCAGCGGTGTGTAAATGTGCTGCTGTTTGTCACCTCCTTGTCGATGCCTCCGCTTTGCTTAATTTCCTGTCGAGTAGGATCCGTGTATAAGTCCCTGACATTATTTGCGGTACTCTGTGCTTTGAACTTGCCTTTAATCTTTTAGAGAAATGAGTGGTGACACATTTGCGCACACGTTGTCTCATCTATATTTAACAGCTCATTTCTCTTTCTGTGGTTTCACAGTGTGAGGTGTGTCTCTAATCCCATATGGTTTCTGTTCTGAGAGCAGTGGGTGTCCCCCTCACCCACTCTGAGCTCCCCATCTCCCACGGTCACGCCCAGAGGTTCCACCGAAAGTCATTAAATCCACACTTTTCCCTTTTATTCAAATCTGAATAATTAAAACCGTCTCTGTCAATCACAACCTCATATTCACACCTCCACAGCACCCGGGCACTGAAAGCGAAGTATTCCCTGAAGATTCCCCAGGCATTGCACCCAGATTACGCTTTAATCCTGTAATCCCTGAAGAGGTTTACAAGTACAGTAAAATCTGAAACTGTAAACTGTTGCTGAACTGTCACAGCAAAAGATTAATAGTCAGACAACATGTAATTTTGAAGTAAATGCTCTCTTACAGTATAGCATATCAAATAAACCCAAAAAATACTGTCCCTGTCCCAGTTTGACCTGTTTAATTTGTGTTGTCTTTGTGTTGCTGAATATGTGTGGCACATGTGTGTTTGCACACCTGTATACATATGTATGTGTGTATGTTTGAATGTTGGTGTGTGTGAATGAACTTGTGTTGTATGTGTGTGTGTGTGTGTGTGTGAGTGAGAGAGACAGAGAGAGAGAGTGTATGTGTGTATGTGTATATCTGAGGATAATCCTGGCCATTGGCAGAAAGCTCTGGCTCCAGCCATGTTAATAACAGGTGGCAGGAGGCAGCCAGACTGGTTTACACCACAGAGCAATCAAATGGTGCAGTCCTCTTCTATCCTCATTTTCATTCTCTTTTTCCACACAATCATTTTGAAGCCTTGGATCAAAATGTAAACTGACAAGCACAAAGGAGAAATTGACTGCAAAGCACCATTAAATTAATGAGAAACAAATAAGTCTTAGATTGGTTATTCAAAATTTTACTATGATAGTTTCAATTTCAAAATTACAATTATTTTTCCATAAACTAGTCAGAGATGTGTTTGTACATTATGGTAATTTTCATGTTGTCATCATTGCTGTTACTGTTGTTAGATATAATAAGTATAAGCAGATACTTCACATCCATGTCAAGACTTGGCTCATTATCTACAGAAGTCAGTGATTTTATTTATTTGTTTATTCTAAACCATATTTCAGTACGTCTGCTTTCAGTGTAACAAGCGTTGCTTCCCTATTGATCTCTGCTGGAGAGGACACTGCTTGACTTGTCAGCAAGCATCTGCAATTAGAATACATGTCCAAATGTAAGTCCTCATTACTGGCAATTGCCAATGTATTGCACAAAGTATTCATAAAGTCTAAAGCAGTTCATAAAGTATAAAGCCGTATTTGATGTGCCTCTGGTGCAATATGGGAACACTAAAATCCAATATTATGCATTACTCTTGGCCGCAGTGTGGTGTAGTGGTAAAGAGCTGGGCTCATAACCCGAACAGTTTTGCTGGTTAAATTCCCAGGATGAACACTACTGCAGTTCCGTTGAGCGAGGCGTTTGCTTCAGTGAACATTTGGCTGTGTAACTGTATGATGTGTACGTAGCTCTGGATAAGAGTCTCTGCTAAACTAAGTAGGCGACCAATGAGCTCTAGGAAGCAGTGCATTGTGGGCCATTAAACCTCCTTCTGGGAGGGCACTGTGTCATTCTAAGTCATGAGGACTGAGGAGAAGGAGAGCCCCCAAACACAGCCGAATACAACGCCTGGGAGGACAAAAACATGAATAGCACTCAGAATATCACACACAGGCTTCTCCAGACAGAGACCAGAGAATCAGAGAATCTGCCATTCTGCTTTGATTTTACTGTAACCGCTATTCCGTCTGTGTGTGCATCTCATAAAACTAACACTACTGCCAACCGGATTTACCTGATCTACCAGATCTTACTCAGCCCGGGACTGAAAAAAGCAGGGAACTGGGGGAGATTTGTCTCATGTCTCTCTACCCTCTTCACCGTGGGAAATAAAAAGGACTAGTTGAGTTCAGAATTCTGGTATTACACTAGCCCATTAAGTATACTAGTTTAGGGGTGGTTTATTTACCATTTTAAAGTTTACATTTACCTTTTACGTTACTCAAAGCTGCATGAAATGCGTAATAACAGGACGCAACTGACCACGCCTGAACATCCTTCACACCCTCACGTACATGTGCTGTGTTAGCCAGTGATAACACACCAAAATTATTAATGACATACACACTTCAATGAATTCACAAGTGTGGTGCATGACTGCAAAGTTGGTTTTCGAGAAATTGTTGCTTCTATCACATCTAATGTGAGCAATTTGCATCACCTAAAATAACCCTGCTGGCCTCTGTTAACAGCGCTTTTGACCTTTTTTCTGAGTAGCAACAGAGTCACAGGTCGATGTGTGTGCACAGCTCTTTGCACCTCTTTCTAAAGCTGTCCCTCTTCTCCCAGCCTTTTACTCTCATAGGGCTGGGCTGACTTATGTTATTCTGACCTCACTCTACTTCTATCTGACTGTAGCTCGTCTTACAACCTTCAGTTAAGTCTCTTATCATGTCCAGTGCTGCTGAAACCGGCTTGGAAATGGGGAATATTGTGCTGGAAGTCGCTCTGGATAAGAGCGTCTGCTAAATGCATGCAATTTAATGAATATGCATCGCGGGCAGAACGTTAATGATGTCGATCAGGTACATACTGACATATGAACCCCCCCCCCCCCACTGTTTCCTCATTCTCTCACTCTATTATCTTCTCAACAGCACATCGGGCTTCTCCTGGGTGAAAATCCTTGCATACAAATAGAACGTGATTTTGACACAGATTGCCTGAAAACCTCTTGATGAAAAGTTTACTAATTAATTCATTTATTTGTTGGATTTTGACCCCACATTCGTGTCCCAAATGGAAGTGTGTGGAGAGACTCTCGGGCCCCACCCTACACCCCACTCTTGGGCCCCACCCTATACCTCACTATTTGCCCCACCTACACCCCCCTCTTGAAACCATCCTACACCCCAATATTGGCTCCCTACACCCAGCTCTTGGAACCATCCTACCCCCAACTCTCAGACCTCTACACCCACTTCTCAGTGCCCTGTCAAACTGTCTCTTCCCCTTGTTCTTTTTGTATGTCTTTCATTTTTCAGTCTGTCTTTGCATCATATATAATGGGGGAAAAAAGACAATGTTCCTTGTTGCGTTGACACTGCAGGTGACCTTGTGCTCAGGGGCTTTGGGGATGTGTCTCTCATATCCCGTCACAATCCTTTTCACACTTTCTGCTTGTATCTTCCCCGAACGCTGAGGATGAATTCACAAAGCCAGATACATTTCCCTACGAGGGTATTTGGTCATTGTGAAACTGCAATGATTTGCAGATATAGTAGTCATTTTGGAAGAGTACTTCTGTTTCAAGCACCAGATTAAATCTGGGGGTTGTGCGGTGTGAGTTTTCAGTGCTAAAAGCTGGTCTGTGCCTAACAGTAAAAATGTACCTCCAATTCAGCTTGGTGAATTTCAGAGACAAAGGACATAGGAAATATCAAGGGCAAAGGAGAAGTACATTCCCACTACATATGGACACATACTTTTCTGGCTCAGAATTCACCTTTACCCAGGGAAACTCAGTTATTGTGACTTGACAACACTCTTCTCTGGCCTTTTATATTCAAATACAAAAGAAAAAACATTAATAATAAAACCACAAAACAAGATGAATTCCCTGTACTTGTGATTGTTTTTTTGAGAAATATCTCTGAGGTCTAAGGTCCAGACTGCATATCCATTAGATTAGATTTTTTTTGCAATCAGCTTTAAATATGGGTTGTGTAGATGTGGGATGCATGTGTGTATGTAAGATGTCCATTACTCATAGCTACGTTTGTCAGTCAAAAAAGATTTATAGATCCAGCTCTGCAGGTACAGGCCTCTGAACACAGTCTGACCCCTGACCCTAAGTTTGAGAGTGGATAGGTCACCCTGCCACCAGTGCTGTATTTGGGCTGATAGAGTACCAGCTGTTTTACATCTACCCCTTCCTTCAGTTTCTAAAATTACACCCCATTCAGTGTGATTGTAATCATACAGTCTGCCACAGTGGGCAAAACACAAGAATGGCATACTGATTGAGAAGTGGTGTTTATCTAACCTTGAAAATATATATATGTTTTTATGAGATATAGAAAAAACTTGATACATTTTCCTCTCAATGGATCACATGAGATGTGAGCAAGGTACTTCACTGGAAAATTCCGGACAACCCCAGGCAACAAGCACAAGGACAACATGCTGATGGCTTCTTTGCAGTTCCACAATGAACTGCTCCGCCAGCCACCTGCCCTGAGCAATTCAGGGCAGACAATAGAACACCGCTCCATCCTGGCCCCGGTCTGAGAGGCCCATCAGGCAATAATTGGCTTCGGGTGCCTCGTCAGGCCACAAGCCCAGAGCAATCAATAACTCCTCCCGCAACACTTCACCATTCGAGATGTCCCACTGTTTAGCACTTTTGAGAACAGTTGGCAAACATCAGGAAAAATGAGATTTAAATCTTAAAGACAAAAAAAAAATCCCTACCGGCGACATTTCAGACAGGAAAAGTAATCCATTGAAGAGAGAAACTCTGCCACATTCAGGTTAATGTACAACCACTCGTGAAATGTTTTGATTGATCTCTTTTTTTGAGATTCATGTAGCATATAGGGGGTTTTGTTTGTTCCAATGAGAGATTTTTTAAATTTTTTTTTTTGCTTAATGTTAAGTAGGGTGGACAAGTTTTATTGAATACCTTTGTAAATAGAGTATTAATGTGTCTCTGTTCTCCCTTCAGTGAATATTGCAATCTCCTTACCCAGTGATACGTCTCTCTTTCCTTTATAAAAACTTTCTGTGAGTGTTAGAGAAATGCATAAAGTTATTTTGTTTTGCAGACTTATGAAATTCACAGCTCTTTAATCTGTGATCAACAGAGTTGCAAACACTTGCTTTCAGGCTTCACTTAAAAGTAACTGGCTCCAATAAGGGTGAAAGCGTGGGCCTGGTGCTTTGTTTTGGCTCATTACCCTCTTTGCAACGCGAGCGTTTCTCAGACATTGCAGATCACTTTAAAATGTTGTTGTAGTTGTTTTTTTCTAACCTGTTTGCTTTGTTGTGTTGTGATTACTTTAGACTGAACCGCTCTCAGGAAATAGCTAATCTTCAGATAAATTATGAGAAGCCTATCAGAGTGGTAAGCATTGGTAATTAAACTTAAATGCAGAAGTATACTGCAATGCAAGTAAGAGTTATGCTGTTATGAACCACACAGGTGGGAGGATAAGACACAAATCATGCCCTGAATGAAAATAGAAAGAAAAGACACTGAGTCCTTCATGCCATCTAACAGCAGTGTGCTTTGTGCTCAACTTTGCACAGCATATGCAAGCAAATCCTGTGTTTATGTATGTTTTATTTATTTATATGTTTTATTAAACATTGTGAGTTCGATGATTGCTACAATTCACAGCAAATGTGTCTAAAATGGAGCCAATGCAACACATAAAGAAATGACTTTCTCAATGTTATGGACAAAGTATTTTCCACCAATTCCCGCTGTGGTCGCCTGACCTCCCCTAACCATGATATGTCTAGGAACACAAAGATTGCATCTGGCTACACCTCCAGCTGTGCCACAAACTGGGCCAGCTCAACATGCACCAATGAGCAGCACATCTAGCTAACACTGCCAACCAGAACACCTCTGAATGAGACATCTGGCTAATCAGAAGACCGATAATAACACCATGTCTGGCTAATGCTGCCAATCACTGATGAGCACCGGTTTGCTCCCATGCCCATGCAGTGGCTTGGATGCCCAGAATGCACTGGGGCATTCCATGAACCCAGGGATTGGCAGCATCCAAGCAGAGATCAGGATGCATGCTGAGACATTAGATGTGAGGCAGGGGATGGGGGGGGGGGATTGTACAGGGGGGTTTTGGCACTGCAGAGGACCGAGAGAGAAGACAAACTCATCCATGACACTGTTTTTAATCAACACAACTCAACCAAGTCTGAGCATGCCTTCCACCCCAACTTTCCCTTGGGGTTAAAAAAACAAAAAAAGGTCACATTCCAACAGAGTCAGCTGTGTCTTCTACATCATATCTGCAGTTAGCGTTTAGCATTTCTCCTTCCGCTTGACAGCCCATGCTGGAGTTCCGTTCTGTTGGAACAGACTGTTTGGCCCTGTCTGCTCTGTTAGGTTCAGAACCCACGAGCAGCTTCGGCTACTGTTCTGCAATCAGCTATCACAGCTCCCAGAGTTTTGGGAGCTTTGTAAAACACAGAGCTTTGCAAAATAGAGTGGGATCCAGACCCAAATTTTTGTGAGGGGCATCCGTGGTCCCCCCCATGGAACCTGAGGGAGTTTCTTTATCTCAGGGGATCCAGTTATGCCGCATCAACATATCCAGCAGGTAAACAAAAGTTACCCTGATATGAGAGCAATCTCCAATCTAATGTTAATGGCAGGAGTTATACAGCATGCATCATATTCTACCCATAATGCAGAGGAGAAAAATGACAACCTTCTACCCTTCAAAGCTGGGTTACTGACTGCGAAAGTGAAACGTCCTACCACCCTGACACACACACACACACACACACACACACACACACACACACAAACTCCCACGTATATAAATCCGGTAATTCCCCTCCTCTGCTGCGCCACATTCCGTACCCAATTCAAATATTATCTCTGGCTCTCCGGCATGAGCTCCTCTGGGATCCTTCCTGTCCTCACTCTTCCTATCTCCCTCCCTCAGACACAGTTTTTTTTGGAAGGGAGCGTGTGTGGCTGTTGGGGGGGGTGTTCTCTGTCCTGAGGAGTGTAATACCTGCAGAGCAGAGAGATGCTCATATTGGATGTGCCATCCTGCATTGTTATCCAGGCTTTGGGAGATTACATGCACGGGGCCTAATTAACCAGGCCCCGCAGATGACAGAGCCAGGAGCGGTGTGCCGTGCCTTTCTGAAGCTTTGCTCCAAGGATTGAGTCTCCCTGTTTCCCTGCGTTTATCCCCTGTCCGAGCCTGGCTGAGATCCTACCACGGCTCTCAGGTTTGTACGCTCCAAACATTCTGGACGTATAAAATAAAATTCCTCTCGGCCTGTTGGCTGCGTTTGCCAGTGCCTCACCGCCCAGGACAGACTTAAATGGTTTCGTACTGTGCCCTGTTTGAGTGTCTTTTTTTAAACATGCTTCACACTTTTTAGAGGACATACTGTCGTGCACTTCTCTCCCATGGCCACTCTACTAGGAGGCAGAACTTGAGGCGAAAAAGCTTTGCCGAGACTTCACATTGAGTATGAACACTTTGCCCTTCACTTTGAGGTTCAGTGATGCCTTAGACTGCTCTGATTAAGAATTCAGAATTTTGATGCATGTTTACAATCAAATGCTTACACTGAAGCAATAACAAAATGCGTCTCTTTTCTTGTCTTTATAAATAACCAATGACTACTTGCTCTGAGGACACTGGCTGTCCCTGATTAATATTTGATAAAATTACAATTTAACAGATTACATTATTAATTGTTTGGAAGCCATACAAATCCAAATTCTCTCTGGCATATCTGGATAGGAGTTTAACTTTATTTAATTCTAAAATAGATCAAGAACAGGCATGTCTGGGACTGGGAATGACTTTGGCAGATTCCATCTAGAGGTGAAATGAAGGTACTGTCATTACCCTGGGGGAGCAGCTCATTTGTTTTGTGAATGGGTGAAAGTGAGGAATTCAAGGAATGATGTATCTACTTTTCTGGCAGATGCTGAAACTGTCCAGATGTATGTTCAGGACAAATGTGAACAGAAGTTATGTGCAATGTTCCACCCCTGCTACCATCAGCAGCCAGCCTAAAATCATGTTTTTTTTTTCTTCCCTTGGGCAATAATTCAATCAAGGTTCATCCAGATCTGTCCGCATGCCTTTGAGTTACCCATATCATAGGCAGAGAGGGAGGGAGATGGACAGACAGGGAAGATCACATAAGCTCCAGATGGTGGTGGAGGTTATTACATGAAAAACAAACAGGTGTCTGAGGGCGAAAGATTGTCTGTTCTCCTCGGAAGACAGACAAACGCCCAGTAACATGTTTAAATGTTAAAAGCACAAATCAGGCTTTGATGCACTGCAGGCAAACAACAAAAATGCACCCCTGCGCTCTGTAATCTCCTTCAAGTTACTGCCATAGTATTGAAGTCTGTTTAAAAAATATAAACAGCCCTCTTCAATACGAGAGCCTTGAATCCTTTAGTGGGAGCCACGTGAACGTGGCCCACTGTGGTCACTTCCTGTGTCAGTTCTCCTGCTAAAGCACACAGTCTTCACCAAGCACCTTGTTTCCTTTCTCCAGAGCCACAGGCTGCAGCTTCCCTGAGCGCCCTGATCTCTCATACACCACCAGCACATGGGAGTTTACTTTACTCACTCTAATTGGTTTGGGAAAGCGGACATCTGGAACGACAGAATGGGAAAATTGAAAAAAAAAAAAATTAAACTGGGCTTCAGAACAGAGCAGGGTATCCACCCAGGAGAGCTGGAACCATGTGTTTGCATTTTCGTTGTTTTTTTTCACCCAATTTGGTGCTATTGGCTTATAGCAATCACAAAAAAGAATCAGTCAAGATTTGGGTGGTGAGGGTGTGAGGGGAGAGATTACATTGTAAAAAATTATATGCATACTTCAAGCATAGATTTACAAAAGGATAATTATTGGTACATCATGTAAAAACATTCCTTTTCACACTGGAAAGAAATTCTGGATTTCACATATAAATGAGCCTCACCAGAAATTACTGCATTGCTTGAAAATTATGTAGTGTTTCTAATAAAAGAAATGCAATAACTGCTTTAATAGGTACTTTAAATGCATAGTAAAAAAAAACAAACAAAACAGGTTAAATATCTCACACACTTCAGTGGAGTGTAATATTTTTATAATCTGCCATTTGAACACACGCAAGAGGTGTGTCAAAGTCCGCCGTCCTGCTTTGATGTTTCTGAGGAAAAGGGGGGGTGTCACATGACGCAGACCGTGATGCTTCAGTGGCCGGGTCCCTGCAGCGGCGGCTTTGTGGCAGATTTATGGCTAGCTGGGGGGAAAGTCACTCACATGTGAAGGTGTGGGCTGTGTAATGAATGAATGTGTGCGGACCTGGGCCTGGACGGCAGGCTAAATGCAGGACCCTGCAGAGATGAACAGAAGAGACGCGGACAGACTGTCGATTTCCCTCCCAGACCGGCAGCCTGTCTGGATGGCACGCTAAAGTAGAGAATGGGCGAGACATGATCCTGGCCCTGGAGGGCCACAGTGCCTGCAGGGCTACTCTACCCTGGCCTTGGAGGGCCACAATGCCTGCAGGGCTACTCAGATGTCTCTGAAGTGCCACAGTTGCTGAAGTGCCCCCAAACTCCAGTCCAGTCAGACACTTAATCACCACATTCAGCCAATCATCATCTCCACTGAACCAGGTTAACCTCGCAGACACGACGGGGACTCCTTGGCAGTAATGTGCTGTAGGCCATAAAAATTACAACTGGCACTGGAATGGAAGATTATAACAAGTACAGTATTGTTTCAAATATCTTGAATTGGGAGAGACACACATCAAAGCACAACACATTGACTTTGTTATACCTGGTATTTGAGATTTCATTTCTTGATTGAGTCTCCTTGCCACTCTCTCTGTCTCTCTCTCTCCTCCCTTCTTTCTTTCTCCTGTCGATTTTTGGAAGAGTGTTTTCTCCCTCTCGCTCACGGCGATACCCATTTTGGCACAGCACACCTCAGTGAGAAAGACAGATGCCCTGTAATTCACTAAGCCAGCAGGGTTCAAGCCCCCAGCAGTACGAGTTCACACTCGCGCTCAAAGAATTGCCTCTACTACCCTCATACCCCCGCCCAATGGGCCACCCGCCTACAAACACTCCACCCCCTCACCCCCAATGCAAATAATACATTAACTGTATTATTCTTATGCAGTAAACGCTGCTTATCTGAGCTCATTTAAAGTGCGCTGCTGGAGTCTTTTGGCCAGAGAGGCAGCATTGTGACTGAGAATAGAGGCCCAGCAGGAGAGGAGACTGAGAGACAGAGATCTAGTTCTCTCCTCGCAGCCCTGCAAGTGAAGACGTTACAGTTTCTGAAAGGGCTCCATTTGATGAGATCGTGGGTGAGGATAGTGCGCACACCTCCCACTTCAACACCTGCCCTAGAACTAATACAATGTCACCGGACACCAGATGCGGTTTTGCCCCTTTCAAATGCACTGTTTGTAAGCTCTCAGATGGGCAGCTAAGATATGGCCAGACTATGCTGAAGTAGGTTATCTTTATGAACTGAACATCTTTATTAGACGTGGTAAACAAACAGATAATGTCATTATGCTGAGGATAAAATGGAATGGTAACTCCCCACTGGCATGTCTGGAGGCTCATGGTCACCTACACTTAATGAAATTATTCCGATTTTAAACCTACATTTAAAATGACCTGTCGGGTACAAGTGCTCCAATGGACATACATTCCTATGGTGAAGTTCAGCACAAGCGAGAAGCTTGAAATGAACAGAAACATGAAAAGCTATTTCTGCCCATTGTTGAATCCAGCGTTTCTGCACATGAAAACTTGCTGTTATAAAGAGTCGCAATACTATTTTTGGCTGTGTTGCTTTTGGAATAGCCAGTCATTGGCCTGTGGTCAGACAGTAGCAGGTCATCAGCTGGAACCACTCGGACTGCATTTCCATGAGTCATCAAATATGCACCTCTGTGATACAAAACTGCTTTTGTAGGCTCGGTTACAAATGTGCTGGTGAAAGGTCATTGAAAGTGACCAATCACAGAGATTCTTGAACCATTTGGAAGAAGTGCGAAGTCCCCTGTAAAAACAAAACGCCCCTGTAAACTATCTTGACCTTTCCCTCTGGGACCGAGGGTCTTTGGCTGGCCTGAGCCGGTGTTTTGTGTTTCGCTTGAGGAAGGAGAGGTGCACGATGGGTGGGGTTGGTCACAGAATATGGAAAAAATTGCATTCATTGCAGCTTACATTGACTAGGGCCTCTCTCTTACTGTAGATTAGCTAGAGCTCTCCTTCCACAAGCCACCAAAGCAGAACTGACAAGGCTGGAGGATTTATGTGGGTTTACCTCAGATGGGGTAATATAATCTTACAATCCAATCTCCCTGCTGAATAGAATAACTAGGAATAAGTTACACAGGAGATTTACTGACTTTTCGAACTGTTCAAACTGCGACTGGATATGTCCTCACGTGTCTGCGTGTAACTCTCCGAAACTCTCCACAGGAGTCAATTTAGAACAGAAACTGAGAGGTCAGTGTCAGAGGGTCTTGGAGAGGACCATCAGTTTGCAGTGCAAAAAGGAAAATAAGGGGCCAAGAGGAGGGAGAAAGAGAAACGAGAATATGATCCAAAGTGCACAGGCCCCTCCTTGCCGTCTGGCTATAGGAGCCAGCCCTTGCCCTTTGGCTGTAGGGGCCCTCTGTAGGGTTGTAGGGTTACTTGTAAGTTGCTCTGGGTAAGAGCGTCTGCCAAGTGATGTAATGTAGGGGCTCTGTCGGAGCTGGCCCTCACTCTCTGGCTGTAGGAGCTGTCTGATTCTAAGGGCTGGCCCAGTTCTCCGGCTGTAGAGGCTGACTCTTGCTGGCCCTCGCTCTCCGGCTGTAGGAGCAGACACTGTTGCCTGACATTAAGCCTGAAAGCACAGTTCGCCCAGTGCTGTCGGAGTGCCAGCCTGCAGACAGAATGATGTGCTCCGTGTCAGCGTTGGGCAGATAAATTATTCGCCTGTTCCTCCTGTTAGCTTTGGCGGGATAATGAAACATGGCAGCGAGAGAGAGAGGGTTTCATTTTCTATCAGCTGCACGGACAGTCACGGCAGGGAAACTGTACACTGAGAGAGCCACTCCGCCCCCAGCACACACACTCACACACACAGAGTTCCCTTCTAACTCTACCACACACACACACACACACACACACACACACACACACACTGTTCCTTTCTAACGCTACCCCCACACACACACACACACACACACACACACACACACACACACACACACACACACACACACTCTCACACTCTTCCCCTATCTCTGAGAGGAGAATTTATTTCAAAACTTTATTTTTAACGGTTTCATTTAGAATTTGGTACAAGGTGGATCAAGGCAGGCTATTTAGCAGCAAACAAGAAAAGAAAGAGCCAAGGATTCATCCAAAGTTGCATTTATTGGGGTATATCTTACACCACTCAAGACAAGTCTTTGGGCAAATAGAAGCTGATGTTGTGTGAGAAGTGGTAAGAATTTAAATGCAATAGCTTGAATGAATAAATATCTGGTTTCCAGAAGGCCTGCAAATCCACTGACTGCACACTGGTTTCCAGCCATTTACTCACTTTGAGCCAAAGAATTTCTGAAACCCATGCCTTCAAGTTAAAATATGTATAACAGCAATGTTATACATTAAAGTTCCCAATATATAACCCTTCTCTAATGAAAACAGAGAAGCCACAGATTTTATGAAAACTGATTGACTTTAATATGAGGGGAGGAAGTGTTAGGGAGAATGATCTATTGCTCCAAAAGTAAGCGTGCTCATGTCATCACTCAGCATTATTTGTCACTGATACTCTTGTGGGAAACAAAAAAAAAGACAAAGCTGCACATCACTGTATCATTACAATTTTTCCACCGTTTCTCTCTCATTCTTTGTCTCTCTCCAAACCAAAAAAGGAGTTGACAAATAGTTGATTTGGTAGATAATTTTAAAAGGAAAATATGCTAGAGCAGAATTTGGTTGAACTCCTGCAGAGTTTATTTAAACATCACCCTCCTGTTTTCCTGGAATAAAATGTATTTCTTGGTGGACAATCTGTTAGCAGCTCCAGCCAACCTCTGAGAAGGTGTGCTGCTTTCTTTGGGGTTAGGAGCACTTTTAGCTTTCATATTCAGCTCCACACTGCTGACGTGCAGTGGAAGGGGGCTCTCTCCATCACTGCATCCGTTTAGCTGGTCCTCATGTTCCTCAAGGACCTGTTACTGTGAAAAGTGAATCAGCTCACTTCACATGTTATTAAGTGGTGTGGCTGGGAATCTCGCCGCAGACCGACTGCCCAATCCCCCCCGCAGAACCCACCCCCAGGTGATGGCTGATGCACCGCCTGCCTCACCAAAACGGTCCGGTCGCATCAGCGCTGAAGGACCGCAGACATGTCGCCGTGGTAATGAAGTCCTCACACCTCGGCCCCCACTCTCCATGGGCTGTCGTAGCTCCTCCATGGGCTGTCGAAGCTCCCTCTGTGTGTGAGGGAGCTGGCGGGTTCAGCGGGTACAGACTCCCTGTGCTGCTCATTTTGCCACAGTGTGTGTATATATAGACAGAAGGGCTGGCCTTTTCCAGTGGTCTTATCATGGCGATTAATATCCACTAGTTTAAGCAGGAGAGATGCTCTGAGGTTCTCTGGTGCTTCTCTTTAGCGAGCTGTCAAAGCAATAAATGCTGGCATTCAGCACAGGTAGAAACAAGTCTGGCTTTCAGCGTAATTAGACTTTTGAAAAAATGCACAAGAGTGTCTCCAGTTTTCTGTGCATGTGAAGCACTTGAGTGTAAATCAAATCTACACCTCGCTGTGAAGTGCCATTTCGATCTGTCAAAAGACTCAGTAGGCACAAAGAACAGAAATATTTTTGGCATCAACAAAAAGTGTTAGTAATTTGTTCTAAATCCTGATCTTTGTGTCTCATGATGGGAGATAACCGCTTGGTAATGTCAAGATACTTATCCCATGATACTGTGATTTCAAAGGTTATAAATATATGCATTTTTCACAATAGCTATAACAAGCCACCATAATTTCTTTTTTTTTCAAATTCATCAGGCTATTTTTAATTTAATGACATTTTTTGTCATTAATGTTGCCATAAACCTACTCTGACAATCAAATGAATGATTCATTCTAAGTGTAGGTGGTTGTATTTTATTTAGCATTTTTGGTATTTATCATAACTGGTAACAAAATTTGATGGCATAGAGCATATAAATTCCAAAAGGTGTCTAATAAATATGCAAGAAAATATAGGGTCACCACTTCACATGTGTAATAGAAGCTACAGACAGGTAATGACACTGAAGTTATGTTGTCCATGAAAAAAATTTGATACAAACACAAAAACTGTTTCCATGGTAATTTATATCCATCGAACAGAAGCTTGCAGGTGAAAGGTCATATTGGACTGGGTCAGAATCTGCTCTTACCTGCAGGCTCTCCACATCCCCTTGTGTGGCCCTGTTGTCTATCTGGAATGCTGACTGCTGGCATCAGATGAGAGATCATTTCTCCCCGCCAAAGTGTGGCACACAGCAAAAATGAAAATGAGGGAGTCTCGTTACCACCCTCACAAATGTCAAACAGGTGTTTAGCAATGGGAATGTGTGAACTTGCACATTTAAAATGTGCTCATGAACTTCAAATGCATAATTGAAAGTGCTTGTTCATTATAAAGTGAGAAAATAAAAGAAAATAAATAAATAAAAAGAAAGGTAGTAACACAGAACACAAGGTTTTCCATTTTCTTGGCCTTTTTTCTGCAAGGACTAATAAAAGCACTAAATTCTGTTGAGAGCTTTGCCTGCTAATCAAAAGCCTTAAAACCTGAAAGCCATCTATTCATATGAAACAGGAGCCATAATCTGAGGAAATAAATGGCTTTGAGCTTTGAAATTAGCATACTTTTCATCGCCTCCTCAGGAACGATGAATATCAGAATGCCGATGACTGCTAACCGGAGATCACAATCTCATTCATTCCTGCAAATGCATTATTGGGGGGAGAAAAGAGACAATTCCTCCATAAATGTGCAGGTTCATACACAAAACTCCCTTTGTTGAAAGGCAGTATATGAAAACATACATCATCCTGTATTTCTTCCACTTTGTGGCCTATTATTCTGTGATTTGGAAATTTTTTCAAGGTTATTTCTACATTTTTATTTATATGCTTCTGTTTTTTTTTTTTTTTTTTTTTACTTTTCTGTGGTTGCCAGGGGCGCTGGAACAATGACAGGCAGTGTTCCTGGGTGTCTGAGAGGGGGGACAGCCAAACTAGATCAGGCCATCCCAGCTGCATCGTGGGAAACGGGATTAGGGTGGCGACTCTGAGGGTGCACCAGCCACCCCAACAAAAACGTCCCCACAGGTGGAGGCCAGCCACAGAGGCAGAAAACACAGAGAAAGAAACCCCCCGAACACAGCAGATGATCTGATCATAGTGAGGTGAAAGGGTGAGATGTGAGCAGCATCAGTGGGGAGTTGTCTACCACAGCTATTCAAACAGAGGAGGGAGGAGGAGAGGAGAGACATTGGGTCATTCCCTCAAAAGCAAATTTAATTAAAAACTCAATGGCTTATAAATTGTTTGAAAGCATCTTATTGATGGCATGTACACAGGGAGCACAATTAACTGTTGGGTGACTGCATGATGAAATTCTAATGTGGCTAATTGTTTTACAAATTGATTATGAAAAATTGCTCCTTTTTTGACGTTAAAGATGAAACTTTCGGGTAAATTGAGGATTAAATTAAAAGGAGCTGAAATTCTCTTTGAAAGTTCAAATTCACTGTGACCACTCACTGGAGATCTTAAACAGGGGCATTGAGACTGTACCACCAGAGTCCTTTAACAGGGGGACTGCCCGCTGTACTTCCTGGTGTGGAAGGTTCAGGTTGTTAACAGAAAGAACATCAATGGACAGCGGTGGACCTGTCTTTGTATTTTAACAATATATGTATTCACCTGCACATACAATACAATTTCTGTCTTCAAGAAAGCTATTATAACCAAAAGTATGTGTCAGGATACTTGCATGTACTTCATAAAAATAGATATTACAGTTATTGTTTTCAATAAGTGTTCAACATCGTGGCTCTAATTATATATATAATTTTTTAAAATGTAAACCTCTTAAACCTTAGACTTTAGAAAGAAACAATGCTGTGTATTGTATGCCTTTATTATACTGTGTATCTGTATATGCTTTATGAAACAGATGCTCCTGCACCATACAGGTAAATCACCCCTAGTTTTGATGGTTCAAACTGAGTGAGTAACCACAGTAACTCAAGCACTAAGCTTTGGGATGACCTCCAATGTGCTGGTTTCAAGCACTAGACAAGCTTGATGTTGTGGCATTTAATTGTGATGCCATTTTCCATAGTGATGAATGGTGTTTAAAAGATATATGCCACCATTAATTCCTCTCTCAAGAAAACAATCTGCGTTTGATTAAATCATCTTAAGTTCAAACATTTATCTTTAAGAATCTGTAAGTGAAACATATGAATTGATCATCACTGGATATGAGGTCCTGATATATTTCTTGTGCTCATGTGAGAAATAACCTAATCATTTTCTGTAGTGACAAGTATCTGGGAGCAAGAAAACACACCAGAGGACCAAATATGGCTGCACATATTTTTGACCTCATGTCAATAACTCAGTGTCATCTCAAAGATCATTTGCGTATCTTATGTGAAGCCGCGGGACAGGGGAGGGGTGGGGGGTAATTTTTTATTTCTATTATTAAGTGGCTAAGAAAAACTTCAATAGCCATTAAGTGAAAGTCAGATTTGAAATTCCTTTTGACCTTTAGAGAATGGCATCGGGAAGGAAAACTCGGAGCAATCATTGTCTGCATGAGTGCATTCTGATGAATGTTTCAACTGTAGCCCGTAATGGCAAATTTTATTTTTACAGGTCCCACGAGACGCGAAGGAGGTTCGCATAAATCCGTTCCCCCCCTCCCCGAGTTCCTGTGCAAACCACCGACCTTCACAAAGTAACGCACCGTTCGCCTTCATCTGCGGTGCCTGTGTCCGGGCCCCTGTCGTACTTAGCCCTGTAATACGGAGACAGCGAGCATGCTGGGATATGTGTCACAGTGCACCGGGCAGCGATCGACCCATGCCTGCTGCAGCTCTCTCACAAAGAGAAAAGCTTGTGATCAATCATTCTAAGAGCACCTTATTTAGAGTTGGGAAGACAACACACGCCCCTCGTGACGAAGGCACACACATCGGTGAGATGAAGTAAACTGCCATCGTGAAAGCAGAGTGGATTCACCTTGAGAGGGGACAGTGGAAACGAGTGATCTGCAGCAAGGGCTTTAATTACAGGAAAAGCAATTAGCACCAGACTCTGTCCTCATTGGTTATTTAAAGACCTGTGTAAAACCAATCTTCATAATATTACCTTCTGAACTGCCATCCGTGTACATCTGAAATTATTCGTTTAGTAAGGCATAAATTTGAGAAAAATGTTTACATATTATCATATGTCGACCCAGGACCCCTTATACATGTGGATAACTGCTGACGACAGCTGGGATCAAGGCGAGTTACTTGTGTTCAAGAGTACAACATCAATGCTCCACCTGATATTTACTCTTTTGATCCATGTGTTACAATCCGTTCCCATATCATTTACATGATGGTAACATTTGTTTATTGATTTATATTTTTTAAAAAAGGTACACCATTAACAGAAATGTTTGTGACATTTTAATGATTAGACCCTGGATTTATACTTGGTCATAAACTACGTTGGAATCAGGCCAACACTTTGAAGAAGTATGATTTTTTTAAATTTCTCACTGTGTTGTTTTTCCATGGGAGGAGCACTTAGATTACTTAATTAGCTGAATAAAAGTATCTGCATGCTGGAATCCTGTCAGTGTTCTGTTGTTTTAGACAAATGTCTTCACGAAAGCATGTGTGGAATTCATACGCGTGCCGTTGTGTATATGAAAGAGAGAGAAAAAAAAGTATGATTGCTGAAATCAGACTGGGCCAAAGCCTCCGGCAGTGTGTTCAAACCACACCTCTGACAAACTGCCATTTACTCTGTTGTTGTTATTTAGCACTGGAATGCAGCACATCACTATCATTAAAGAACATGCGTTTCACAAAATAAATAACCATATGAATGGCTCTTTTTCACAGACTTTTTCCTCTTTTTTCCAGTATTTTGCTGTGATTTATTATTTTCCTCAAACCTGGCAGAGCTGTAATTTACCTGCAGTTCCATGGCCTACATTTTGAGGCGAAATGATGTATAGCTTGACACAAATGAAAAAGTGATGTCACATTAGTCACTGTGACTCCGGAATGAAGCATTAAATATGAAGGGATGCAATTTATGATCTGTCTCTTTGATTCTTATTTGTGTTTGAAGGCATTACTGTAAGAAAGCCAGGCATTGCCCTAGGGGATTTGCATTTGTGTTACAGAACATTTGTACTGCAGGTGGTTATTTAGACTTAATAACCACAGTATGGAAACACAGGCTCCATAAACTGTGCCTCTCTCCCTTTACTTTCCAATATTTAGAAGAAAAACACAAGTTCAAAGCCAGACTGCCAAGCCAAACTTATTACTGTAGTTATTATTAAGTAACGGCCTCTTCAGAATAATTTTTTTTAAATGTAACGTGGAAAACAGACAAGGAAAATGAACAGGATGTTTATGCAAATGGGGGTCAACAAAGTATTAACGCATTCGCAGATGCGTGAGGAGATACCCTTTGTTAAATCTACATCGGCAAAACCTTTGACTCGGATCTGGGCATTTTCCATAGCGGCTCTTGTTCCATTTTAATATTGTCTCATTAAATTAAGCCACCGGCTCTGTGTTGTCTCTCTGCTGTCCCTTTCAGTTTTTGTTTGTGCTGGCGCCACTCTTTCAGATCTGCACACTAAATTATTCAGGTCTGTGTGAACACACTCCACAGGAAAAAAAAGTAGTTTATTCCACAAAGAGTCGTTATATTGGGGCCCAAACTCAGTCTAACTTTTTGATTCACTTTGTTCATAATTCAGAGCGATGCATTTTAAATGTGTTCCTCACTGAGATACTATGAACAAAAAAAGTGCATTGCAGTGAGGTTGACCCCAGCCCTGAGAACAGCACTTCTGAACCATGTGATGTGGAACATACCCAGATAAGGCTCCTTCTGCAGCCAGTTCCAGTTCAAATAACCCTATTTGTCAATATGGGCTTTGGATGTGGTCACACATGAGGAGGAAGAAATAAAACACACTAAGGGAGTTAACATGATTTAGGAGCAGGTGAAAATCTCTGCGAATTGTATCTGCTCATCCAGTGAACTGCAAACTCAACTCCCTACCTACTGCATGAGTTCCAGTTAACAAAATTGTTTTTTATCCTGTCAGAAATAGGTGGGCAGCACTACAAACACCTTGTATAAAAGATGAATCATAAACGATGAGAACGTGTTCAGATGAATTGCTTTAAATCTAAATAAGTCATTGATCTCCTGTTTTGTTTTTGACAAGGTGTGAAAAACACAGTCATTTCCATATATATAAGAACTGTAACAGTACAAGGCAGTGGGCCTTAATGTAGCTGGAAAATTTTCTGTTAGTGTGTTAATTGTATTGTGTGATTTAAAAAAAAAAATTAAGTAAATGTTAAGTGCAAAAATACAGAAGGTTAGAAGGTTATCCTAAAAAAAAAAAAAAAAAACATCCAGCCTCAGCCTCTAAATAAAGGATCTTGACAGCTAAATAATCATGTGCCAGACAGTTAACCCAATGTGCTGTAAATGATATCCATCTGTATGAAGAGATCATGCATAATAGGTTTTATATAAATATGTCATAAAGCATGGTATGACTCTTGCTACTGATGCTAACTCATTTTTTCCTGAGGAGAGATTGGCAGTTGTGTTGGGAATTGGTAATGTTGCCAGCAAATGAGAATGAGGGCTACTAATTGAGAGAGAGAGAGAATTAGCATGTGACAGCAATCTTTTTTCTTCTTTTCTTTTTGTTACATATACATACTTATATATGAACATTCATGTCATGTTCTGGCATCAGATGCTTTGGCAACACATATCTAATCTTGGTCATGCCAATAAAGCTAGTTGAATTGGACTGAATTCAGGGAGAGAAAGAAAAAAGAGGAAGTGATAGAGGAGAGAAAGAGAGAGAGAAAGATTGCGAGAGCTCGAGGAGAGACAGCATGAGAGGGAGATACTCTAGGGAGTCGTATCATGATCAGCGATCTGTCTCATCATGAGAAAAGCTCGTATGTTGTAAAGGAGACGGCAGGTTGGCTCGGTACGTGTGAGCCTTTATTTCCTTCACAGAGGGATATAAATGGATCAGTCTGGCCCCGGAGAAGGCAATCATCATTGACCATTAGAGAGCAGTCAGCCCTCATCGCAGATACGCATCGAGCCTGACGAATATTGCTAATAAAGACGTGTGGCCTCTGCCTCGCTGAAAATAACGGCCAGCTGTATGGAGCTCTCAGGCACCTACCGTGAGAAAAGACGGCCCAGCTGGATGGCCTGTTGGGGCAGAGTGTATCCATCACAGGGCCAGTATCACAGACAGGGAGTCCGACCAAAGATCGCCATGTGGCCATCGCCTGGCACGAGTCTGCTAATACCAAACCTACATCATCTGCCATCAGGGTAGAAACCACAATTAGCCTTATTGAATGTCTAGGTGCAGATCTCTCTCTTCCCCCCACCCCCTCAAAAAAATTCAGATCAAATTATTATGTAATGCTTTCAAATGACACGAATCCCAAGAAATCAGTCCTTGAGTTGAAGGAAAGCACAGACACATTGCATGCTGCACAGACACTGATGAAGCCCAAAAATAATGTAAAAAAAGATAAAAATAAAAAGATACAGACTGAGTGTTCCTGTCTCCTCTCCTGGGTGAAGCTCAGCTCGGACAAAAGTTGGTTCTGTGTGTTTACACTGAAAGCACTGTGTGTTCTTCCCATAAAGAATAATTATAACAATAAATAACTACTAATATTAATAGCGCTTTGCCCATCAGTCCTGCTACCCCATCTTCAACCACAATATTCATTGTGAGCTTCTGTGGAGGGGGCTAAGGGGACAGTGGCTGGCATAGGCGATTTTGGATGAGCCCCATCTGTCTCTATCAAAGCATGCTGGGTAACCTTTAGGCAACATTAAGTTAGGATGAGTGTGGAAAACCGGTAACTGGCCCTTCTCTGTTTCCTGGGGGGTGGACGTTGCTCACCGCCATTAATCACCGTGCCTTATAACTGCCAGTTGCGGATTGTTAATACAAGCTTGACATTTAGCCTCTGTGCGAGTGCGATGCGGGGCAGTGCCTATGTGTGTGTGTGTGTGTGTGTGTGTGTGTGTGCTTCTGAAGTTTTCATCACATGCAAAACTCAAGACAGCACAGGAAGTTCCTGGACTGTCAACATCATGTTGTGGTGGTGTGAAAGGATGGGCAGTTTCTGATGGAACATTGCGACAAGGCTATGGCTTGAAGAATCCACATGCTCAAATAACATGGCTTTACAAGGCTGGGGCCCTGATGCCCTGAAAGAGCTTTATGGTTTACTCAATATTTCATTACTATACTGTACACCTCTGCCATATATCTCACAAAAGACAATAAATAACTGCAGCTGTGTCATATATCCATCTGCCGCTTAAGAATACCACCAAATTAACATTTGTTACAGCAGTTGAAATCAATGATTAATGACTGCTTTAAACAGGGCACGTTGTAATTCATTTTTTTCAAGAATGAGAAACCATAATTAAATATGGAAAAGTGTAAAGGGAGGGATAAAAGGAAAGTAGTACAGGGCTCATGGGGAAAAGAGCAGTCGTGAGGCTTGTGTTCTTTAGAAATTCGTTGTAAATCCTCTCTGCGGAGCCGAACAGGACAAATGGACCGTGTGTGGAGCAGCTGTGTTCTTTTGAAAGCTACTCTACTCACACCTGGTGCTCAGCCAATGCTTACGAAGTTGCAAATAATCATGAAACAACTGAACATGCCCCACACAGCATAACTTCAGCTGAGGGACACTTGTTCATAGTGACATGAAGAGAAAATGTCCAGCATTCTTGTGTTACACGACAATAGGTCCAGCTAAGTGAGATTCGATCTGTGGCCAAACAACCTGACTATCATCATCACTCACACTCCTGCTGTGGTTCTCTTGCAGTCAAGGTGCAAACTGGCCATCTTGGCATCACAGAGGTAAAATCAAGGCAGTGTTTTTTACAGTCTGACCCATGTCCTGCCCCCAACCCCCCGCCCAAAACCCCAAAAAAATTCTAATGATCAAATGCAGGCAGGTGCTTTTTCATTGGTTTTCATTGGTCTGAGCAATTTTACAGTCAGAACTCTTTGAGAAAGGTGCAGCGTGAGAGTGAGCTAACTGATTGTTGATTACAATTACAGTGATTGCATGTTTCTTTCAGACACAAGGTGAGCATGCATAAATAACGTTAATGACATAAAATACCATCACTGAAGCTGAAACAGGAGTATACAACACAGACCCGAAGGGTATCACGTGATTTATTAACTATTGTACAAAATCAGTTTTTGCTGTTGTGGCCACATCCAAATCATTTCTTGGAAAAATGCAGCCTTGTTCAGATGCCAGACATTATAAAAGTCAAGATGTGATGTGATGTATTTCAGATAGTCATCAGCACAGGTAACGTCAAGGGAAATGTTTGAGGCTGCACTTGATTTCTAACAAGAAGGGAATTTGATAATTATGAGCATTAGCCATTGAATGGTGTTCAAAGAACTGTACTGTAAAAAACAATATATGCATTGTATATCCCTGCTGGCCATACATGCACAGTCTGACCCAGTTATCTGTACCTTGATCTTGAGACACTGAAAAAACAGCATCAATAAAAAACACAATTTTCTGAGAACTTTCTATGTCTGGACATATTTAATTGTAACAAAAATGAGAGTTGGTTCAAGAGCTTGAGTCAACAGCAAAAAGCTCAACAATCTATTGATCAGAAAATAAAAACAAGGAAATGCAATTCCCCAAATATATCATTGATGGAAATGTCCCCTTAATGCCAACATCTTTCCCACCATGCAGTGCAACACTTTTTGTAATTATTTTACAGGCCATTGAAAACAGAGCAATTTAATGCGACAGAAGACACCATTGATTGCACTTGTCTGAAAAGGTTTAGGGGGAACTGAAGTATTGAGAATCAATGGTAAAGGCATATTGAATTTGACTTGTCCTAACCAGCGTTATTGATTTCTGATACAAATCCTTTGGACTCCACACATTTTGTACTTTACTTTATTATCTCTGAATTCTCTGCTTTGATTCAACACATTCATTAACAGAGTGGGAAAATGTCTTAAGCTGACCTTTTTTGTATCTGCTGTAGTTTTTGTTCTGCTTTTTTAGAATTACCTGAAGTGCATGTTCTGTATTTCCTTTGGTTGGTGATAGGGTTGAGGAATAATTTATTCAGGGCAACAGTTTTTGAAATTATGAATATCATTAAATGAGGAAGACCCGGTGTATGAATATCTCACAATGCTTGGCAACTGAAGCACTCAGTGGTTACTGTCAAAACAGTCTATATTCTATTATACTAATCTGGTTTAGGCATTGATCTGTGATTGATCATTAGAATGGCACATTTCCTGACTGCCTCCACAGAGAAAAGGAGCACACAAGTGGTCATTTAAAGGAAGCCAACAGCTACCAAAATTATGCTTGAAATTAATATTGTTAGTTTTGTTACTGATTGTTTTTTTCTTGCATTGGCAGTTGTGAACATGGACAAAACAATTTTAAAAATTTCACCCAACTGGTACTCTTGTTTATTTTCATGTTAGTGTGCAATCTGTTCATATTATGTAAAAAATGTCCATACTATGCAAAAAAATAAAAGTAAGTGCTGTATGTATCGATGCGAGTTATTTTCTGATCTGCTTTGCTCCGAAACAGATGGCTGCTTCAGAAGACTGTTTAAAAATCCTCCCACTCACGCATGCCAGCCAGCTTGTAAAAATTATTTAATGGGGGATACTGTCCCTTCAAAGGGAGTGCAGCTGGAAGAAGCACACATGGAGGTTAGAAATCTTAAGCTCAGGCGTTCAGCATGGGGGAGGACAGAAACGGACTGCGACACATGCAATGGGAGATGACATCTTGTAGCTCACATGGAGATCAGAGGCGAGGTGAAGACAGACCACTGATTGGTGATGTAAGAGGTATGTGTGTCCAGGGTGGGACAGGGCAGGAACCTGATGTGCTGTGATGTCAGTCAGACCCATTCATACTCAGCTCTTTTGGCTCGACAGCAGAGAAACCAGCTGTTCTCATTACAGTGGCACTAGCACGCGAACCATGTCTTCCAGCTTGTTTTGTATGGGCCTTTGTATATTAAATTTTTATTCTTGCACACATTCACAATGTGCACCAATACCTTCAGCTCTTTGTAGCTCAACGCGAACATTAAGTTAGCCATTGTAAATAAAACATCAGAGACTAACATCTTTTGCTCATACATTCTTTACAAAAAAGGTTGGGTTCCCCATATTTAGCCTTCACAAACCAAGACAAGTTTGCCTGATAAGAAGCCACTGAGCTCATTTTATCATATTGCTTGTGCAGTTACCCTCTGTGCAGCTACAACTAGTAGTCAACTGTGACCTCACTCACATATTAGCTTATAAGCAGGACAGACAACCATTGTCCCTTTTTTCTACCAGCAGGACTAAAACAACTGCAGATATTGCTGCCACTGTGGCTGTTGCTCATACTTGTGAGTGCTATGTGTGAACTTGACTGTATTAAGAGAAGGGAGACTGACAAGCATATTTAGTTCTGTGTGCGATTAGCCAGACCCGTGATTTTACAGAAATTCAGAATAAAATATCCATGACAAATTCCATAAAGCTTTTCTCAGAAACAAATCACAAAAAGCCGAAGTTTCCAACAGTAGACTTCCAACAAAAATAAGGCGGAAAGCAATACAAAACCCCCTCACTGTGTTGCTGTAATCTCATGCCCGCAGTTCCAGTCTGCCAGGGTAAAAGGACTAATGCAAGCTCCGCTCAGGGTGCAGGAAGCAGCGAGTGCAGAGGACAGGCGGCCGCCAGATAATGGCTGCTAAATCGAGCATGCTGGGAATAATTAGGCCACTCCTTAATATTTCCCGCGGCCTCGTCAACCGCGGGAAGGACGCTGCGATTTTTCAAACGCTTCAGACCCGGGCGGGGGGCGCCGCCCTCCTGCCGGGACCTTCTAAAGAACGGAAGCGGACTGCGGGCCAAGAGGATCGACCGGTGTCAGAGAGGAGCTCGGCCGTCCAATCAGACTCCCAGCGGCAGTCCAATCTGCTGTCTGTCCTCAGCAGAGATCCCCCATTAGCACAGGTAGAGCAGGAAGAGGTGCACGCAAGCACAAGAGGTAACAGACCTCGCAAAGCATTGTGTTTACTGTATAATTTCTCAGAAAAAAATTACGAAGTTTGGGGGAAAAAAAAGAATATTTTCAGAGGGGAGGGAGAGGAGAGCAGGGGTGCCTTTCCCCTGCCACAGTGGAGAGAGCTGTGTGTGGCACCCCCTGCTGGTGGAGGTAGGTAAGAGCAGCCATCCCACCCCCCCACCCCCCAGCCCTCTCTTTTTGAAAGTGTGGATTTTATGCCACACATGGCGTGCCTTATCTCTGCCCACCGCCGGTGTCATCGGTGACCTTGCTTGTCTCGCCTCCTGAGCGCTGCATCCTTTCCGCACCGCGACATGATGCATGGAGGCGTCTCTGAGCCTGCGAGCGAGAGACAGAATGACAAAGATCCGCGTCACCTGACACCGTGACCAACAGCATTTCCCCAAACCCCCTATGACATTTTTACGGCTGAATACGTTTATAAATGAACTGTTCTAAAAAAAGAGGGAAAAAAAAGGAAAGAAAAAAATCATACATAAAAAAAAGGTAAGCAAAAATAACTGTAAGGTCACGAATGAACAGTGAGTGACACAGGGTGGTTGGATGTGCAGTGCTACAGTCTTACTGCGTGTGACGGTGATGCACAGGGTGTGGCTCCTGTGATCTCACTGACTGCTTGGAGATATGCATCACAGGAAGCAGATGATCTCCACCCAAATGTATTGGCCTTGGACTAGCTTTACTGCAACCTCCCATCAGTCCCCTGGAGCAGGACGTATTAATCATTTTACAAGCCAGTAGTCAGGTAAAGCTACCAACTTCTCATTTGTGTTTTTTTCTTTCCCTTTGAAGAATGGAGATGTGGTGAACTTTATTCTTAAGGGTACCTCAGGTTGGCATAGAGGGCATACCTTGTGTCGGGAATGGGAGACATGCACGGGCAATACCATCATAAACTAAACAAAACAAAATATACATATATGACATGGGCAGGACCTGATTCGTAGCCTCAGAGACCAACCCACAGATGAATCCTGAAATCACATGACCTGTGCATTTACGGTGTGATGGCAAAATAGCAAGCATAAATGAATTGTGAAAACAACATTTGGACTCTGGAGATGTGTTATAGGACTGCAGAGTACCCCTATGATGTTTTAGAAGGTCGTGTCAGGGATGATAGGACTAATGATAGGACTAATGTTTATTTTCTATGTATATTTCTACTCAGCAATCAGTTTTGAGCTTGAAGAGTAAAGTATTCAGTGCTGTACCACTGCTGTCAGAAGAGGCGAATATGAAATTCAGTCATTCTTTTCAGCAGCACCCCAACCATTTTGGTGCATAGTTGTGACAGGAGTAAGCCTGAACCAGCACAAGGACAAGCCCCTGAATCTCAAATACAGGTCTCCTCTTTTCAGCAGTTTGAACAGTTTACTCTCTGTGCTAGTAAAACGCTGTTGCTACAGGATTTAGCATTTTTGCTCAGTGATGACAATACTTCAATGCTGTTTAGTTTGTTGGCATTTCTTAGAATCAAAGACTAACAATGACACACTTTGAATTCTCCTCAGTTGAAGCTTTTGGTCTTGAGCTCTTGCACCAGTGCTCCAAATTTAGGATTTGAATTTCAAATTAGGATTCCCAGCCAATTCTTAAGTTTTTTACCCATGTCAACAACTAGACCCTTTCATTTTTTTAGGTGGCAGTGTCTTAAATAAATGATATGTACACTCTCCCCCCCACCCCACACACATATGAGAATATATGCATTTTAAATGCATTTGATGTTTCAAACTTATATATTCTGTATATACAGTCAATTAGCATCAGATGTCAAATGTTCCCTGAGACTGGAATCAAAGACCCCTTCTTCGCAGCTGATCTGCTAGCTTGTGTTTTTCAGACCTTTCATTCTCCTGCTCAACCTTCCTTTTGATAATCAGAAATACATTGAAATCTCCCAATCCCAGGGGACTCTGCTTCCTCTGCCCTGATTCAGGTGTGGCTCCAGAGTTTCTCTCTCTGTCCCATGACAGTCTTTGCCTGTCTCTTGCTGCCCCCCCCATCTGCCATTATGACATCAGAGCTTCTTTACCACCATCTTTCATCATATCACTCCTCTCCCCTCTCAGATTCTGACTCCATTGTAACAGTGCTGGCTGACACACCTCACTACAAAAAAAATCTCCAAGAAGGAGAAAACATACAAAAAAAAGACTTTCCAAGTCCAACAAAGCAAAACCCAAAAAAACCAGCCTTGCCAGAGCCACTACAAAGAGCTCTTTAATTTTCCCCAGCAGCTGCACACCAGATTTAAAGCCTGTTGATTAGCCAGGTGAGGTTTGTTAACCAATAGCTGCTCTGATACACCTTCAAAGACATTCCTCACATGTGTAAACCAATTAACCAGACTGAAGACTGAAGTTGGTGGAATAAGCTTGGTTTCAGACAAAATTGCAGATGGAAAAACCAGGAGCCTTATTAACACTTAAACATTCATCTCACTAGTGTGCACGATAAAAGTACTGACCTACATTCTCAATGTCAGAGCAGTTTTTGGGGGACAGGTATGGTTCAGTGCCTATGAAGTCCTTCACATCCAAATTGGGGTTTATAGCACCACCCCCTTATTTTTCTATTCCCCGATCTCTAGACCATGGACTGACTTTAGCAGAGAAGAAAGCTAGACGAATAGATGATTTTGATAAGATTTGATCTTTTTTTCTTTCTAAAAAGTTTTACTTATTTTGTTACACCAATTCACGAATCATAATTATTTAAAATAATGACTGCGGGTCACTGAGGTAAGTTACCGTGTCACCAGACAAGCCAGCTGTTCATGATGATAACTCGCATCTTCATTTTGGCATGCGTTGATTTGATCGTTTCTGCTTCACGTTGCCTGATTCATTGGCTTGACTTAACAATGCTGTCTCCTAGTGACAGATACCCATCTGTCAGTTTTATCCTTTAATTATCTCACAGACGTGCTGGAAGTACTGTACATTGAGTGTCTTTAAAGGAGGACCCAGCTCTCTCCAGACTGGACTTATTGACGGGGGCCTACATAGGCCACATTTTACATATTATGCACTTAGATAAGTGTGCATTTACTGCTGCAGTTGGGGTTACTGTCAGTACCTCCAGAAAGGGCAAAACTGCTGTGCCCCAGATGTAACCTAAGCCCTGTGAGTACAAGTTCAGCTCCCAAGTGGAAACTCCCACGCTGAACTGCTTCCAGAGCTGGAGCTGAACCGCAGACGTTGCGTTCGCAGCAAGACCGGGCTCGTCCCTGTCTGTGGCGCTGCGGTTACCCCGCTGAGTTTCGGCAGACGGGACACTCCCACAAACCTCTCATCACTATGAAGAGTCTCTAACCGGGCAGGCATGCTGTGCACGGCCCACAGCTTATACCTCCAGCACGTGAGGGGATATCCCAGGCACCATCATGTGCCGAGCACGCACCAAAAGCCTCAGAGGCTGCCCTACTTCCCAACTCAATCGCTGTTTTATTATTAATAGTATTTTTTATTATTGAAGACGTGTTTTTTTTTTTTAATATTATGCTATTCAGGGGTATTCTCACATTCCAAATTGCTGTTTTTGTGGACTCCCACAGAAAAATACAGAAAGGCACATATAATTTATTGGATCTTCTGAAAACACTAAAACAAATGAAGTACAGGCTCTGGATATGCAGTGCATGTTTTATTAATGGATGACCAAAGCGCATATCTGCAAACATCAATGCCACTCTGTACACTCCCCTCTGTGGACGAGCGAAATCATTACTGGAAACCCGAGCACACAAAATTCCCTCGTTACCTCAGGAGCCAGCCTAAGCTATACGTTTTAACGATGCATCATTAAATATTATACTGTGTGCTGGAATGAAAAACTTTTTTTTTCTGGAGACAAGATAACGAATTTCAGAAATGAATATCCAACTCTGGCAACTAATGAAAAAAATATTATATCTGTTGACTTAAATATAGCATTTAAGCACATTTAAACTGGCCAGGATGTCGCCCCTGGTAACAGGCGGGAGAACGTGGAAGGAGAGAGGGCAGAGAGACTTAGAGGCTGTGATTGATCGAGGTGCCATCATAGGAGGTCAGAGTCATGACTCAAAACGAGGCCATCGATTTTACGCCGGTAAAACAAACAAGGGGGGGCAGTCGTGAGGTGGTGGGGGTTCTCTGCTTACTTCTCCATCTACAGCTCACCATTAGGGGCCTGTCTGTTTACATGCCCGGTGTTAGCCAGATCGATGGGATCGTGAACGCCGTCAGCCCACTGTACTGTAAAACACACAACATATTAGCCCTGACTGGAAAAAAAGCAGGAAGTCCGAACAAACTGGGAAATACAAAATTACCTGGGGTTAATTTTAGAAGCTTCTGAATGCGACTCGTTGATCAGTTGTTGATCAGTCAGAAATGAGCTGTCTTGCACACACGCGACCGTGGAGTGAAGTCCAAGCTGAAGCATCCTGCCACGCTGTTGTTACTCAGGCTTCATTCCCCCACAACTTCAGCTTGAATTTGTGTTGAATTCAGAGGCATTATGGAGTGTGACAGATTTAAACTCTGGCACTCAGTTTATTCACTTCCACAGCTGTCTGTGCTGGTGTGATGTTTATGGCTACTGAAGCAAATCTGACCCCACACACACACACACACACACACACACACACACACACACACACACACACACACACACATTCTCTTCCCAAAACAGCTGTTGAGACACAGTTATTAACGAAAAACTCAGCGGAATGAGACAGAGTGCTGAGGAAAACTGCGGCGTTGAAAATTACAGTTAAAACATGACGCGCCGCACAACCAAAATATCCGATTACGGCAGGCCGTTGAGAAAGGCAGTAAAAACGTTATTGCAACACCCACACCTCACGCAACTGGGATTTACAGGGGGGGCAAACACACAGCGCATAACGGGGATTGCATTTTACAGAGGAGGAAAAATAACTGGCAGCCACCCAGTGCCCCTGTAACTAATTACTCTGTGAAATGGCCTCCCTGCCTTTACTGTACGAGGTGAAGGGAATGTTGGGAAATCATTTGCAGTCGCAACGGGCATTGTTTGGAAAACACAAACCCGTGTTTGTGGCCTTTGTGAGCTGCGAGCTTGAGCAGCCATGTGACGAGGCTGTTTGCGGAAAAGGCCACTTCTGTCCTTTAAAGACATGGCATTTGCCGCTTCACGACCGCGTCACTGCGGTGACAGCCTGCGCAGATGAGTTCCTGCGCGGTTTTTGTTTCTGCTCATCCGCTCCACGATTCAGCCTGCAAAACATCCTCACACTTCCCTCAGCTGCCTTTGCAAAGTTTAGGCAGGGCCCTGTACCCTATTACTCCTACAGAAGACGTGCGTGACACAATGGTGGCTTGCATATACAGGAGACGTTCGCCTTTGCAAATTGCAAATATTCACACCACACAGAATGCCCTGTTCCCAGCTTCAGTCATTGTGTGTTGTGCCAACTGACGGTCTCTCATATTTATATTTTATATTTATATAAATATATTTTATATTATTTCTTTCATATTTATATTACGCTATGTGTATATAGCAGCGTGACATAAATATGTAAACTAATCATTTCGTTATTCCGTATTATTGTTTCTACAATGCTGACTTCGTTGTTTTGTGTCAAGTACAAATCCTCTTCTCACATAAGTCTGCCTCCATTGGCCTGGCTGTTGTGCTGGTGCCCCTAGTGGCAGGGAGGAGCATTACCTACGACTCATGCTTCATATTCCCAGCCAAACAAAACAAGAACAGCTGTGACTAGAAATGCTGTCTGACCTGATACACAGCTAGTAATCACTACTAGGAGCCCCCTGGGCATGTATCATATATATATATATATATATATATATATATATATATATATATATATATATATATATATACACTTTATGGCTGGGTAATAAATGCCTTCTATAGGCTACTGTATTGAATCATTATGTTACTACCTGCACACTCTTCATCCTGTGCAGTCTGTGGGAAGGCTATCTTCATGCGAAGATGATAAAGAAATGTTCTCTAATCAGACAAATGAAAAAGTATCAAAGTAACAAAGAAACGTAACAAATGTAGTCATTAAAAACATATGGATTTCACTTCCAAAACAGCAAAGCTTTTGAAAAGAAGAAACACTACTCTCTGAAACCCAATCCCAACTCAGGTGACTGTGCATCAGGGGAACCCCAACACCACCGCTCCCCACCCCACAGGATGGTGTCCCCCCCCACCCACACCCAGTCACCCAGGTAACAGACATGGACTACCTGATCATTAATGATTAAATACTTTTTTTACTTTTTTATAACATTTTTATTTGAAATTCTGTCCTTCTGTTAATGTCATGTCAAATTTAAAGTCAAAATGTTGCCATTTTTTGCTTTAATTCACAGTGCCCTTTATGGACATGTACATATATCAAGGGTGACTGTTTCTTTAAATAACACCATATTTTTCAAGTATTTTCCACTTTTCCCTTATTTTTGCTCTGTCTCACTCTCTATCTCTCTCCCCCCCCCCTGCTCTCTGAAAATATCCCGCTCGATAAATTGAAATGTCAAAATCGTACAAAAATGGCTGTGTGTTTTGATAAGCCGGTGTCTTTGCTAATGTTTGCTTTAATCAGTGTTCACTGAGCTGTCTGCCTTGTTTATCTGGTCCAGCCCTGGTGGCAGATCACCCAAACATGCGCGGGAAATAAGGCCTTTGGACTGCATCCGAAAACAAGTGAAGATCAGAGGACGTCAAAACAGAATTGCTTTATACTTTGGCAGATATACCACAGTGACAGAGACACTTTACCATGAGATACCTCAGTCACAGATACACCACACCAACAGGGAGATATCAGTGACAGCTGCACCATACATACATACATATTGCTCCATAGTCACCAAGATAAATCAGCAATGGAGATGCTATAGTGATAAAGATAGTCAATCACAGCGATGGTGATACTAAAGTGGCAAAGATACCATATTGACAAAGATAGGTTACCATGGTGAGGGGGGTACCTCAGTAACAGAGAGAGTACATTGACAGATAGTACACCCACAGTTACACCACCATGAGAGAGATACCATGTATACAGAGGTGCTACACCTCAGTAATTGAGATATTGTACCATTGTGACAGAGATACCACAGTGGCACAGATATCACAGTGACAGTTATCACCAGGACAGAGATACCACAATGATTGAGATATCACAATGGCAGGAACATCACAGCAGTTGAAGATCCCACATGATGATCTCGAAAATGTAAAAAAAAAAAACCATATTTTAGAAAGTTTCTTGCCCAACTGTTTTGTGTTTCCAATACATCTTTGCTTTGCAGATATATTATGAGCATGTCCAGTTTCTCCTCATGTCTCCATGGATCACAGGAAGAAATGTTTCCACTAATGTGATGTATCTCACCTTGCATAAGAAGAATTCCAGCTGACACTACATGTATAATCTTCAGTCTGAATGAAAATTAGAACTGAAACTGTACACGCTGAGAAGCATGTTCTCTGAACATAATGTCTTCATTTTTGTTCATAGTTATATAAAAGTAAAGCCTGTGAGGTCTACCATTGACAAATATCTGTTTTTATTGCCAAATTCTTCAAATGCGTCATCCTTTTCTGGAAGCAAGACCTTGTTTACTTTTGTTTTTGATCATTTATTTACCTTTTTGGGTTCCCTGCTGACAAAAATCTAAAGTTGTGGGAAATAAATAAATATAAATCCTTATTTTGTCATAACAGGTAGTTGCGACCAGTGCCGTGAGTAATGCTTGATGTTTTTTCGGTGGGAATCCAGTCAGATTCGACCTCTATGTGTGGACTGCGGGATTCAAGGAAGGACTTAACATAGAATTCGATGGAAAAAAAGAGGGAAACATACACATGTTGAACAGATAATGGCGTGGCATTAATGTTACAAATACCTCTGTGGTTTGGGTTAGAGGGGGTAAGTGGATGTGTTTATTTCACCTCCGTAATTCACCTTTTTAACTGCTTTAACTGCATCTCATAATGAATAGGGTTCTAAATGTCCCTGTTATCAGAGTACGCATTGGCCCCTCGTGTGCCCTGTACCACCGTGTGTGTAATAAACAGACCCACGGAATTCCCTGTATGGAAACATATGAGAGAATGTATGATGCAAGAATGGGTGTGTGTTGTTTTCTACCATTTATGGTTCATAAGCAAGGAATTCATGAGTTGCCCTGACATTCTAACATATGTTTCTAATTAAGACTGCGCAATAAAATGTAATGTCAGGCATTTAATGACTAATGCGGCCACTGTTGATTTAAAACCGTTTCACTATTGTGTAAAGACTTGTTTTACA
>CM032891.1:28927150-29049650 GCA_019176425.1 Megalops atlanticus
TACCATTAAACGCAGATTACTAAATTTACTAAGTAAGAAAAATAAGGGATAAAAAAAGAATAGTAGAACAGTAATATGGCATAAGAGCTGCATTAAGCATTCATAATGCACTGTCTCCCTCTGTCTTCCTCCCTGTCTCCACAGTCAGCCTGTAAAATCAGTGTGTTCTGGTAGCAGTCAGACTCCCCTCCTTCAGACTCCACAGAAGAATTCTCATCAGACACATATAAGCAGTCTAATCGACAGTGTACAACTGAAACATTCTCTGTGTGCCAAACACACACAGTACCTCACTAACAAGCAGGCAAATGAAACCAAGCGATAAAAGGGCTTCAATTATTTGTGGTCGACTGGGGTCTGTTATTACCAAACAAAACTGCAATAAAAGAGTCTTTATAAAAATGATGCTAAGAGCTGGTAGGAAAGCTCCATTGTAAATATGTTGTGGTGATTATTGAGGGGAACACCTATGGGACCCTGATGTAAATGACTGTTAGTTGTGGGTTTAACTAGGGGTGGTCTGAATGATTTGACTGTATTAGGAGTAGTCTCAATGATTTGATTGCATTAGGAGTGGCCCCAGTGATTTTACCATGTTATGAGTGGTCTCAGTGGTTTGACTGTGTTTTGAGTGGTCTCAATGAATTGACCGTGTTAGAAGTGGTCTCAATGATTTGACCATGTTACGAGTGGTCCCAACGGTTTGACCGTGTTAGAAGTGGTCTTGCTTATTGGTTCATCCTTGGGTGAAGAGACCACCCTATGCAGATACATGATTTGTTGTCTCCCGCTAAGGACAGGGTTCATCTCAGATGACCTCTCGAGTGTATGAATCTAATCCAATGATTACTTGGGATTTGTATAATGCAGGTCTTCAATGTCTTTGTGTTCGGAATATCTGCCCTGGCAACAGAAGCTTGTGGGTTCAATGCCCAATGCCTGACCAAAGGGTTGCATTACGTGCAGGGTTATAGATGTGGCACAGTAACCACATGGTGTGAGACATTATATCAAAATATAATGAGGAAAAAAGCCTTGAAGGGAAATCTGGACAGTATGATTTCAGTGTTAAATGGCCTAAGTCTCTGTGCTATTCAGAATGGCACAAGCAGCGGATATCCAATAGGACACAGCAGATAAGGGAAGCCTCTGTTCCCATTGGCTGGTGCCTCGAGCGATTCCCCAAAGAATACACTGTGGCGAATGAATCCGAAATGCTCCGTTTGGGAGCTGGAAAAAATGCATTTCACCCTGAGGTCCTCTGTTACTCTCCCTCATTCCCTCCCTCCCTCCCAGGGTAGCCTCACTATTTGACAAGCACATCACCACTCCCAGCTTTCCTTACATAAACAGGACAGAGAGAAATCAATAACAGGCATGGATATCCTCCTGTACCGTTCCAAAGGGGGCTTATCACACTGGTTCAATGGTGTTTCAGGAAAATTCCTTGGAACTTGATTCCTCCAGAGATTCCAGACAAAAGAAAAATGGTTTACCATTGTGGTATCGAATGTATGGTTGGTGTAAAATAAGACATACTTATCTACTGACTGCATGGAAATCACATCTGGGGATTATTGGTAAGAATATTACCAACTCTGAATAAAATCATCAGGAATTATTAATGGATTGGTATCACTACAGTCTAAACCCATGGAACTAGGAAGATACTTGTATTAATTCAAACAATTCATACATTCAATACATGAAGTTAATAATAAGTCCAAAAATATCACTTGTATTGTGAAATGTCATGCCACATACCCTAAAGTTTTAGAACTAAATGTGACATACAGAGCTGGCAGACATATAAATATATAAATATGACATAAATATAAATATATCAAACTAAAAAGGCCCACATTACGCTGCATCCAACAACATGGCACAAGGGAGATTAAACATTAAACTCAATACTTGGACCAAGAGGAATTTAACAGCTGTTTGTATGATTTCTATTCATGGAAGAGGAACTTTAGGAACAGACTCACAAGAGGGGGATGCATTTACGTGAGGACCGTTCTCAGTTCTAGCTCTTTCCAAATTAAACCATGTTTAAGCTCTCTTAATTACGACACCACTGTAAACACACTAACTGGTGCACCAACATGCTGTGACAATGTTTTATTTATTACTTGCTGCCTCAGCTCACACCCTGACACTGGGAAGCTTGCATAGCATGTATTTTTGCACTTTATCCAGTTATGCACCTGGATATATGAATCAGAGTTCAGTATACTGAACCTTGCTCAGCAGTAACCATGATCTTATGATCTCACAACCCTCTGGTTACAGGTGCTCATGTAGTTCGCTGGGGTGTTTGCAGAGTTTTGGCGGGGCATGGGCACTCCCCCAACAGGTGGTGCTGGGCTCAATAACAGAAACACTGCATAAGAAAGTTTTCACAGCTCAGGAATCTCGTTTTCTGAACCACATGAGAGAAGTGGATGCCTGCAGACACCTTTAGAAAAGTGAGCTCAGATTAACTCACTCTGTCCAGGTGAACAGGAGAGGAAGAAGCCAGTTTATTCCAACAATAACGACAACAATAACAACAGATTCATAAAACATTTATATGCCATAATAACCACTGAAATACTTTCACTTTTCAAAACTTGGTTACCGGTCCATGTAAGGCTGTATGGGATCTTCCACCATAATTTCTTTAAAGACCATCCCATCTAGTGTTCACTTTGAGTATTGCAAGATTACAACAGACATGTTTTCTTCCCTTGATAAAAAGTTAATGTGTTTAATATTAATAATAATAATGTGTTGCATGAGCTTCATATTGTGTTGTAATTGTGTGTGTGCTGTCATGTGTGCTATGTAATGTCTTACTTATGTTTACTCGTTTTTGTGTTTTGAGTTCATTGCATTTTGGTGTGAGTTGCATGCTTTGTGTTGTGTGTGTTGTGTTCTATGTGATTTGTGTTGTGTTGCATTGTGTTGTATAGTGTGTACTTTGTTGTGTTTCATTGTGTGTGTGCTTTGTGTTGTATTGTGTGTGTTTTGTGTTGCATTGTATTGTGTTGTATTGTGTATTGTGTTGTGTTCTCTGTGCTTTGTTTTGTGTTGTGTGTGCTTTGTGTTGCGTTGTGTTGTGTTCTCTGTGCTTTGTGCTGTGTTTAGTGTGCTTTGCTTTGTGTTGCGTGTGCGTCATGTGGTGTTGAGTGTACTTATTTTTACAATGCCTCTCTATAGCAGCAGATCCCGGGGGGTTTGGGTAGGACTTATCCCAGCTTTCCCAGAGGAAATCACGTGCTAAAGCATGTCCTGTGCCATACCACAGCCATGTAGCATCTAGGCCAGGGCAAATGTGAAACTAATGTGTTTCCCCTGGACATGACCCACCATTAAGCCCTGGAAATATCTATTGTTAAGGCTGGAATTAAATCAAAACTTTAACACTTGACATCCATGATAGTAAAATAACACAACCCTACATCTATACTTGTGTGCTGTTTTAGAAAATAAAATAATTTTCAATTATGAAAAATGTCAGTAATTAATTTATGGAGGACTAACTTGCAGTGTGGAGGGCACAGAGAAACTGAATTTGGACAATTGCCCACAAGTGACTGACCACATGGTGGGCAATACCTCCCTCTAGTGGTCAGCTTCCAAATTACAGTACCATTTGTAAATATACGGCTGGGGTAAAGGAAGGCAACTAAACAGACCAAGCTGTTTAAACTTGTCAGATGAAATCAATATGTCACACAACCACAACATATTGCATTCCATTGCCTACATTTACATGATAATTATTAACAAATATATTGAGGCTTACAGACACCCTGTCATCATGAACAGATTTGTGTACATGATGCAATAACATGACACCAGAGAGATACTGACAGCATCTTTGAAATTACCGCTGTTTTCCTAGGAACAGTGATGACACAGTACAGCTATGGCCAACTATTCCTTCTGTTAGACTTTATTCATGTTCCCAAAGGTAGGAAGCACAGCTCTGTAACTGGATAAGCACTGACTCCAGACCTGCCAGGTGGCGTGTCTTTCTCAGGGTTTGAGATTTGTGTGACATAACTTTGCATGGTCTCTTAATGTCACATATGTCACCTTTTAACTCTTTCACACTTGGAAAAAAAACAAACAAACACAGGGGCCTGCAACACCAGATTTTGCCCAGACTTTAAGCACAGAGAATGATGGGCTAAACGCAAATTATGCAAGATGGGGATGAAAGCTGCTTAACACAATATTTATTCAAGTACCAGAAATGGCTGAGACTGTCAGGAGCTCAGCTGTGGCAATACGTGGTAACAATGGACACTCAGAATGCATCATCATTAGGGAAGACACTGCAACTCAGCTAGCAAGTTGATGGAGCTCTGTAGTGCAAATAAGCACGAGGGCATCACTTCAGAGGGTGACTTCATCCTCCAGAACCAGAGCGTGTTTAGTGTCTGTGTTTCTGTGTTTTCAGGTCTTTAGCTCAGTGAGACAATCATATGTCTTGGTTTTTTAAGTCTAGATGGCTAGGATTGCAGGAACGTCAAAAGATAGCAGACCCGTCTACTACACTCACTCAGATGATTGACTTGCCCAGAATTAGCAGGCTTAGCCTCTACATGTGATTTATAGAATTAATGAAGTATTTCTCTTATTAAAATTAGGTAAAACATCCACTTTTCCTTTGCTCTCTCAGCCATCGGGAGCAAAGCTGTGGGTATACGAGTGGAAAGGATGCCCTGTGCCAGCCACACTTCAGTACACCAATCAAACACCTTAAAAGGAGGCGCCGTGTCCCCAGACCAATCAACAGAGGACAGATGGTCCCAGAGCCCTCGCTCTGTTCTGTGAGAGACAGAGACTGTGCACCCCGGACACACTTGGCAGGGTTGTATTCTCTCTGCTGATCAAGTAAGTGCTAAACCTGTGTGCATCTAGTGTGGCTAACTCTCGTTTGAAAAGTATCATTAATTTGCTGAGCAACAGATGGATCTCCACATATGTTTTTGTTACTTCCATAGATCCTCCAGCTTTGTGGAGTAAAGCTGCAAAATCTGACAATATATGCATATTAGCTGATAAGTAACTTGAGGCCACAGACTCAAAAGGAGGAGATGACAATGTGCACAGGTCATGTGTGCCAACAAGGCTAGCAATGTGGTATAGTGGTAAGGGCCAGAGCTCAGAATTGAATGTTGAATAATTGTTGTTTCGATTCCCTGCTGGGGCACTGCTGCTTTATCCTGGGCAGAACTGCCTCAGTAAATATCCAGCTGTATAAACGGATGAAACTGTACGCCATTTAAGTCTTTGTAAGAGCATCTGCTAAATAACAACAAGGTAACGTATCATGTAATGAGGCGTGCTCAGGCTACTCGGTATGTACAGTAACAGCTGACACTGAACACTGACACTCTGTGCTTTGATATCCCAACACTGTCTCCAGCTGGTCCAGTACTAGTTACCTATCTTCTGCTTCCCCTCGAACAATACCCAGATATTCTATTTTCTATGACCTGATAATCACCTGCTGTGTCCCTACTGTCCTCAGACTAGAAGGTTCCGGTGCTGCGTCTGTTTTTAGGCCTACTGTAGGTGTTCTGTTTATGCGATACCCCTTCAAGGATGAGGGTACTTACAACAATGGCAGAGACAGGCCTTTCGGTGAGAAGTACATTGAGCTGAATATCTGGTCAATAAATGAAATATCTGTGTGGATACAGTGTGATATAAACATTAGGTAACAGAATGGTACAGTACCTGTACATGAGCTTGCTCAGAGTAAACAGCTGACAAGAAGAACTCACACGCCTGCATTTGTCTGCCCATGTCCTCCAGACATGGAGAACAGGGGGATGTTGGTTTCAATTTGCTCTCCCTGTCCTTCCTCATAAACCACAGTGCATGCTGAACCTGCGCTTCTTAATGCCATAACCCAGTCCAACACACGCGGGCCATGTGTCTGAGAGCCTTCAGTTAACGGCGCTGTGCAAATCTCTCCCTTATTGTATGATTACTTATGGGCCTACGCATTAGGCACGCGTATATTGCTGCACCATGCTGATATGATGTATGTGCACAACGTGAAACTGAAATTTTATGATTAGTACAAATCACCTCTGCTCCAAAGTCTGTATTAGCAAAGCATGGCGCAGCAGGCTATAGCGCTTGCCGATTTTCCTGTTTGTAGGAACGCATTCTGCACGACGGCTTGCCATGCTGTGTTGGTTTTTTGTGATTGACATCAACGAAAACTTTTCTTACATCGACCGCACACAACGTACCCGGACCACACAGCCTCGACTGCTATCGCTGACAATAACTAATTCATAATGTGGTCCTGCTCGCTCTGTTTTTGATAAGCCTCCATCTCCCGCTCCAGCAAGAGAGAACCGCGGAGCCGCCAGTGCGCCGTAAGCATTCCACTTTAAAAGGATAATATTTACTCCCTTAAAAAATGAGGTAATCCGCGACACTAGAGCTGATCCGCGACCACAGCAGCGAGACTTTAACGCTATGCATCAGCGTGTTCATTTATCACCACGGTTACCAAAGTGATCTATCAACACAAAGCAGCGCTGTGGGACTGCGCTGTTATTTCAGCTGATTGCTAAATCGAGGCTTAACTCGTCTGCCAAATCCCTTCACTCACACCCACTCGCTGATTGACGTCTTTCTGTGCGTCTCGGCGGTTACAACGTCGAAACCCGTAACGCTAAGTCGTAACACTCTAACAATGTTGCCATTGCTTTTGTTGCCAACAATAGCATTTGCTACAGTCTTAGGTAAACCCTTTGACTTGGTTAGAACAGAGTTAAGTTTCATGTCAAGATGTTGATCTTACTGTTGCCTTCCAGAAAACCTCTGGGCACTATGCTTGTTTGCACAAGTAGACCATCGTATCAACAGTGCATATTATGTGGGTTTATACATTTCAGATTACTGAACATAATACACACGATACAATCACATTACTGCAGGCAAGCACACTTTGAGTAGCAAATTTATTACTGGAGCTCTACTTAAGCCATTGAGGCAAAGCACCATTCTCAAGGACAAAGCAGCAGTTTCAGTAAAGGTATAAAACCTGCAACCCCCTTCTTGAGAATGCTGCCCCCGACCATGCAATGCTTCTGAAGAGTGAAAAACCTGCATTTGAGAGCATGAGCCCCCACAATGTGCATATATGGGGAATGAGTGTGGAGAGATAAACGTTTTGATAGTCTTCGCACCAAAGCAACTTCTAGTACATTGCCCCATTCGCTCGAGACATTTGCACAATTGCTCCACGTGGGCTTTTAACGACGTTGGAGTATCTCCAGGGATAAAACATCTTCTTTTCAATGCTAAGCATCATGAAGAGTTATTGCAATAAATACGTGTGAGGGCATGCAACGCATTACACATCCCTTACAACAGATTTGTTTTAAAATGTATTCATGGGAAGAAAAAAAAAACTTTGAAGAAGAACTTTGAGTACTATCTCCGTGTGTCGCTGGCACACACCAAAGGCCATCGGATCGTATTTCAGGTGAAAGCAGTCGACAAAGGATCCAACCGTTTATTTTCTAGAAGGACCTTCACCAAACATTCCTGCTCCCCCGCGGGTGATGTGGAGAGGGGCCTGTGAGAGTTCAGCAGAAATGCATAAAAGCGCTGGAGTGCGGGGCCACCGGGACTCGCAAAACAATTCCCATATCACCATCTGTTATCGCTCTGGAGGCGTGAGGGACCCGCCGCTGCCGCGGCAGCGCGGCGGAGCGCGGCGGAGTCCGTGTGTGGCAGAGAGTGGGTGGTATTCGCCCCGCGTTCGCGTTTACGGTTCAAGTGCACTGACTCCGACCGCAGTGGCAGCTCCCAGCGTATAACCCCCGAAGTCCTCACTACCCTCGCCAGAGACCCCCGCTAACATCTGCAACGTGGGATCGCCGCAGGTTCACACACGACGCGAAAAAGTGGCTCTGCGCCTCTCTGACTTTTCTTTGTTTTTCACTGATGGCCAAAAGCAGTTTATCCTTTCGGCAAAAGCTGGACTTCACTCGTCTGTGGTTAATATTCCTTGGACTGAATAATATGAGGGTATCTTTTAAAATAAAACAGACTGTTAAGGCTCGCTCTCTGAAAAGATTTTTTTTTTCCTTTCATGAGGGTGATATTTCAATCAGCACATGAATATAATATTACCAGTACAGTGAATCACCACTAGATGGTATTGTGCAATACCTAGAAAAACATCTGTTGATTATAGGGGCGCTGAATTTAAGTTGATATGGCTTAACTAAACCCTATAACACAGTGCTTATTCTTCTAACTGTGTGAACACACTACAGTCTGCAATGTTGAGCCAAGAGGGGGGGGGGGTATCCAAACAGCCCTCTATGGGAATCTCTAGTTGCATCCTAAGGGTCACAGGCAGACTGTCACAGAGTTCAAGGGTGAAAGGTCGGCAGCAGTGAAGATGTGGAGCTGGTGTGTGTGTGTGTGTGTGTGTGTGTGTGTGTGTGTGTGTGTGTGTGTTTGTGTGTGTGTACTGGCCTCAGTGGTGCACCAAGCAGCTGTATTCCGTGTTGCCGTTCCTGCCATCAGTACCGCAGAATCTTCACGGATAAAGTACAGCCTTTAATCTGAATTGAACAGCATTTGTTTGGTCATGGGATATAAAAGAATATGCACATGATCTCAGAATCCTGCCCCTGTGTGCGGGAGAGCAGTGAGGTATTGATGCAGGGCTGAGGGTAGTCCTTGTAACTTTAGGTCAGCTGACTTTCAAATTTATTTATACAATCTGAATGTTCCCTGTCACCATGAAAAAAACCTTACCAATGTGTAGAAATTTAAATTCATAATGTTTATTATAACATTCCCCCCAGATCAAAACAGTACACTACTTGAGAACAGTACTGCTTCCATGCCTAGTAAGGCCTTCAGCTTAATGGGTTTTGCTGAAATCAAATAGGTGTCTTTGGCAAATGCTTCTCAGAAGATAATACTGTTCAATTCGCTCCATTCAGAACTGAGCAGGTCACATGGGTCCTGTGAACCCTGGCGATCAGAGGAGTACAAATGAGGAAGAGGGAAGAGCCCCTGAGTCCAAAGAGCTTTTAAATCACTCAGAAGGGTTTTTTTTTCAGCTCGCCGTAATGAGGGTGCTTCCTCACACGAAGGTCCTCTGTGTCTCTGATGAGTCTGATTTATGGCTTTAAAAAGGGATTTCTCTCCTCTGTTTTCTGTGTGTGTGTGTGTTGGATGTCACTGTAGAAGAGCAGGCACAGCTACGGTCAGATTCCTGGGAGCTATCTGTCTCCCTCACAGAGTCCCTGTGATGTAGAGGCGGTAAATCACAGAAGGCCTTCGTCTCAGCAGACAGCAGCTCCTTAGCACCGCCACACCACTGTGGGCCCCTAAAACATACTCATAACTTAAGCTGAATGCATCACTGCGCTTTCTCTCAAACACACACATTCATCTCGCTCGGCCGTGATAGATGAACTCAGGTGGGGATCAATGCTGACCCCGTACTGTTCCAGAGTGCAAAAGCATCGCATGTTCAGTGCTTCAAAGAACAAAAGTATTACGGATATTGTCATTATTTGTTCATTCATCTGGCAGAAGCCCTTATCTTAGGTATTCATAGAGCAAATTCACACACACACACACACACACACACACACACACACACACACACACACACACACACACACACACACACACACATATATATATATACATACAGTATATACAGTATATATATTTTTCATGACCTTGCATGCAGTTCATATTAAGCATGTCATACATTGTAGCAAACCCTATTCATTTATTCATAAATCTCCCCACATTTTTGCAAACATTAAAAAAGAAGGAGATGTGAAAAACTGTGTTTGTAGAGAGAGACAGAGAGAGAGAGAGGGGCACACTCTAAGCAACTCAGAGGCAGGGAGAGCAAGTAACAAGGGGGTAATCCACCCCCGAAAATTCACCACATCCGGGCGAGAGGGGAGTTCCTCTGGGTCACTGTACTTTTCTTTATTTATCGCCAGCAGACTGTCTTTCTGCACCCTGCTTTTAAAGCTTTCACTGTTTGTCCCTTTACGGGCCCATATGAAAATACACTGCGTCTCACTTAATCACCGGGCGGCCGGTGGACAGGCCCGGTCCTGTGTGGTCCTCCCCAACACACGCAGTCTAACAGCCGCCCTCAGCCGGGAACCCATTTGTCTCGCTGACCGTCACACTTCATTGCTTTTTAAATCACTTTCTTTCTTGCTTGGTGCAACAACGCATTTCACATAAAGACTGTCCTTCTGTTTTTTTTCTGCCAAGAAAGTATTGGCAAAGGACTCAGCTGAATCCGAAGACTAATAGATATGTCTCTCTCTCTCTCTCTCTCTCTCTCTCTCTCTCTCTCTCTCTCTCTCTCTCTCTCTCGTTCTCTTTCTTTTTGTCTAGTTTTGAAATTGAAGAATAATTATATTTCTGGAGGGTACATTTAGCTGTTTTCTGTTTTCAATCAGTTAATTAGATTGGTTTCTCCTTATGGTTTTCCTCAGTCATAATGCATCCGGATGCCCCACCCCAGGCTGGCATTAGTGACTGCATTCTGGCATAACTGTGTTCCCACCATGCTGTTGGCATTCATGCAGAAATGAGGGACATTCCTCCGAGCTCTTTAGCTTGAGTTTTAATAGATGGTGCTCCATAAATCAGCTCAGATGCGGTGAGGAGGGTCTGAGGAAAGTGCTTCATATTTTACACAACTAAGTGGGCTCATTAGGACGTCTGCCCTTTCATATGTCAACAGGGATTTATTTATTAATCGATTACCATTAATTACAGTGGCAATTTATACAGCTTCTGTGAGGAATGATGGGAACACAGAGTAGCAAGCAGAGATACGGAGAACATCACAAGGCTTTAGAAAAAAAAATATGGACCACACTTAAGCATTGTCTGCAGTTTGAATTACCACCATCAGTCTCTACCAGATAGCTTGTACCTTGTCTGGCCAACTATTGAAACTTGGTCATGCAGCCCTTATAATATTGTAGCTCCATGTATGACTTTCACTTGTGTCGTACTCTGCCTCACTTGTAAGTCGCTTTGGATAAAAGCATCTGCCAAATGAATAAACGTAACGAAAACGTAATCAATTAATGAGCTGTTAAGCATTTAATTGTTGTAACACGTGCAGGCATTTGAAATACATTGATACAATTCATACAATCCACTGTAGATATCCTGCTATGGAATGGGCAGGCCCTACTCGTTCCCCCTTTGGAAAAATCAGCATTTTTCTGCAGATCCTCTGAACCATCATTAAACATCCTCTGGCACTCGGTCCCACCTGTCCACCTGTGTGCCATGGCAGCTAGAATAGCGCCACCTGCTGATAGTGGAGGAACTGTGCTACAACAGCCTGCACATGAAGGCAGCAAGTACATTTCTGAATCTGATGCTTTAATTTAATAATTTAGAATTAGGGCAGAGGTGGCTCTGTGAGTGTGATTGTGCATGTGTGTCTTTGTATGTTTCATTACAAACTGACAAGTCGCATAAAGAGTTGGGTTTGCTAAGATTTGACATTAATTTTGTCAATCCCAAGCTAACATGAAATCATCTGTTAGCCAAAAAAGCCCAGACAGAAATGTTATATGGTACATAAGGTAAGTCATACAATAGCAAAGCAACACCCCTCATCTCTCCTCTACGGTACGCGGCTGGCTGATGGATCTCCCTCTCGGCCGCTCGTTTTGGGTCCGGCGGGTGAATCTGAGCCATTCCGGGGGAGTGCCTACACTGTACCCCGCCCGCTGGTTCGGCTCTTGGGGGACTCTGGGATTTAGCGCAGGGCTTGTGCAGAACCCTCGCTTGTCGCCAGGCCCAGAAACGCAAATTGTTCACACTCTCACCAGACACTTAGGAACATTATGAATCACTTTCCACCCAATCCCTCCAGCACAACTGAATTACGGCCCTGCTGCTCCCCCCTCAGGATCTGTTCATTTTCACCCTTTAAGAAGTGTCTCACTTCATTAATATCCTATCCGTGTGAAATATGAACTTACTATTCTAAACATCTACGATGCCTGGGCCGGCTGAAGATATAAGACACAGCCTTGTGGTTCCTGCTCATTTCCAGTGAATTCCAGTGAGTTCCTTGAATTAATGCAGAATAAACACATGGATTGATCAGGAATAGCCATTGACCGCATGTCAGCTAAAACTCATGCCATACCACATGAACTTTACTGCAAATTTTATGAGGTGTTTTACACACCATGTTTTAAACTTTTCTCATTTGGCCCAAAGTCAAAATCAAGATGGTCTCTGAAAGATTGAATTATGAAACCCTTAACATTTGACTGCAGTAATTTCTCTACATCAGTCTTGATTGAATCTGTTACCCTGGCAGCAGTATGGCAAAGACATCCAGGAGCTTTACTTATTGCCTGAAGATCACAGATTCAAGTTGTGGATGGCATAACTTGAATTTAAGCTATCTACATTACCCTGAATAAAGCTGTCTGCTAAGCAAATCAACTATGACAATTTATGATAACCTGCTGTCACAAATCACAGTTATAGTTTCATCATGATTACCATGCAGATCTATCCAAAGTAACTACTTTACAATCATATACTGTCCCATGTGTATATCAATCCACACGTTATGATTTCGGTATTATCCAGAGACATTATAACTCTTACAGTATGCACTTTCCTACAGTGGAATAAAATACCTCATTCTCTCTGTGTTTGTTGGAGAGCCATCTGTGAGTTTCAGAGAGGGAAAGAACCAGAGAGGGAGAGAGAATGAGAGAGAGAGAGAGACAGGAGAGAGGGATAAGATAAGGAAAGAGAGAGAGTGAGTCAGGAGGGAGAGGGAAAGAGAGAGAGAGAGGTAAGAAAGTCAGAAAGACACTAAAACACCAGAGACACCAAAAGAGAGAGAGCGAGAGGGAGAGGGAGAATGTGAAAGACACCAGACAGAGGCTAAGAGAGAGGTGGGCGTCCTCCCCCGTTAGCGCGGTATGGAGCTGATCTCGTATAATAGTTGCAAACGGTGTGGAAATGGAATTCGGTAGGACTCAGAGCTCCTGTTGCCGCCACTCACCGTCCCACAGGCAGCTGAGTACATAAAGCCTGACGCAGAAATCCAAAACAATGACATTCCCCATCCTGTGTGTTTAGTCTCTCCCCGAGCCTGTGCAATTATCTGTTTCTTCACATCACTTGACCCTGAAGCCAGAGCACCCATCTGGCAGTGTGGAGAGAGAGAGGGAAGGAGAGAGAGAGAGAGAGAGAGAGAGGGGCTGTGTGCTGGGATGGAGTGTGTGTGCGTGTGTGTGTGTGTGTGTCTGTGTTTGTGTGTGTGTGTGTGTGTGTGTGTGTGTTTTTGTGTGTGTGTGTGTGCGCGTATGTGCGTGTGTGTGTGTGTATGTGCGTGTGTGTGTGTGTAAGTGTGTGTGTGTGTGTGTGTATGTGTGTGTGTGTGTGTGTGTGTGTGTGTGTGTGTGTGTGTGTGTGTGTTTTTTGTGTGTGTGTGTGTGCCCGTATGTGCGTGTGTGTGTGTATGTGCGTGTGTGTGTGTATGTGTGTGTGTGTGTGTGTGCGTAAGTGTGTGTGTGTGCGTATGTATGTGTGTATGTGTGTGTGTGTGTGTGTGTGTGTGTGCGTATGTGTGTGTGTGTGCGTATGTGTGTGTGTGTGTGTGTGTGTGTGTGTGTGTGTGTGAGTGTGTATTACATCAGGCCTCTGCACAGTGCCAAATCTCTCCCACGATTCCTGCACCACTGACAGAGCTGAGGAGGCTGTTTGCCTTTGTGCTGTGATCGTGTTATGATAACATCTGAGCACATCTGCTGAACTTTAAAAATTTCAGTTGTTGAAAGTAGCAATCACTTAGATCAAGACTAGATAGCTCCTGGGAAAATCCCCTGCAGTTCTTTCCAAATGCGCTGGAGTGTATGGCAAAATGTCCACATGCTGATAGATACATAGATAGATAGATAGATAGATAGATAGATAGATAGATAGATAGATAGATAGATAGATAGATAGATAGGTGGTCCAAATGAGCCTTTTCAGTACAGTACATATAAATGTCTTATGACCACTTCCCGCATTCCTTTGGCATTACCAATAATACTTGCATAACACTGTTATTACACAATGGCAATGCCAACACATTTAGTGGTCCATGTACAGGGGTTTTGCTTTTGTCTTCTAAAATGCAAAACAACCACTGAACATATTTGCCAGGTCATTTCCCAGATAATTCTGTATTTAGACTTTCATCTGCCCTGATGCCTCTCACATTCAAAATCTAATTCAAAACATGATACATTGGCATGACTGCTCAGATTACAATCCTGCCAAAACAATTCATATTCAACATGTTCACAGTATTTAACTTAAAAAAACTATAAATACTAAATTAACCAGGATTAGAAACATAATAAAAATAAAGACAAGAACAAGACGAGAAAGAAGAATACAAATAGTACAATAATGCAGACAATAAAACTAAACAACTAATTAAACAGTAATTCTGAAGCTTTATTGTTCCTCTCACACTCTCTATTGCTCTTTCTGTCTAAGTCTTTTGCTGTCACTCTCTCTCTCTCTTTCTATTTCTTGCTCTCTCTATCTCTCTTTCTATCGCTTTCCTTCCTCTCTCTCAGTCTCTCGTGCTGTTATTGTTCTGCCAGTACTTGCTGTGCCAAGTCTTTGCACTCTCTCAAATGCATGGCACCACTCCTGACAGATGGAGCTTTGATTGCTAACCCAGAACACAGCAAAGGAGTCCACACTGCCCTTTTGCACATGAGCAATGTCACCATGTCACTGCGTTCCTTCAAAATGAGAAAAATAAAAACACAGGCCACTGGCGCCTCCTTCTCTCTCTGAGAAAACCCCGCCCCGTCTCGAAGGCGACCGGCGGCCTCACGTAGAGACGCTTACCGCCGCCCTTGCCAGCTCTTCTGAAGCAATTTGTAGCTATTGTGCAGCTGTGAATAGGCATTTATTGTTCTTGCTGGAGACGTCTCCTGTCCTTTTGCACATTTCACAGGTCTTCCAGAGGCTGTTTATGTGCTGAGTGCAGCGCTCCGTGGAGCTTACAACCTAATGGAGTGTGTGAGAGGGGCCTGCACTTCTTCAGCATGTGTTCAGCTGTACAAACACGCCGTCTTTCTCTCTCCCTCTCTCTCTCTCCCTCTCTCTCTCTCTCCCTCTCTCTCCATACCTCCCTCTCTCTCTCTCTCTCTCCCTCCCTCTCTCTCCATACCTCTCTCTCTCTCTCTCTCTCCCTCTACCTCCCTACTTCTGCCTCTTTCTTTTCCTCTTGTGTCTGTTCTTCTCTGTCTTTATCTCTTTCTCTCGCACCCCTCTTCTCTCTCCCAAATTTAAATTCAATTTCAAATCAGCCATATTGGCATGGACAAACAAGGCACTGTGATTGTCTGGAATGAAGTCAAAGTGCATACAGTACATACTGACAATGGTGAGGGGAAAAATGTGAAAACGATACCACCCGCAATAACAATAATGTCATTTTCTCGGTCTGTCTGTCTGTCTCTCTTTCTCTCACTCTTCATCCCTCAACCCTGCTGACTGTCTCTGTCCCGTTGTCTGCCTTGTAGGCTAATCATTCTCTCTCTACTCTCTTCTCTCTCTCCCTCTCCTCTCTCTCTCTCTCCCCCTCTCCTTCTCTCTCCCTCTCTCTCCCCCCTCTCTCCCTCTCTCTCTCCATCTCCCTTACCCCCTCTCCCTCTCCCCCTCTCTTTCTCACTCCTCTCTCCCTTACCCCCCTGCTCTCTGTCTCTCTCCGCGCAGTTAAGAGGGTAGCTGACACTTCACAGGCCGGCTTCCGTAAACACGGCGTGGGCCTCGGGGTCGTCTGCTGTATCACATCTACGTGTTTATTTTCCTCCTTCCCCCTGAGCTGCCTAAGGAAAATATAGGGGCACCTACAAGAGAGACAACAGCAACAGAGTGGCGTTTTTTTTTCCCCTCTCTCCAAGTCATGCTTCGCTGTGATGAAAATATTTACTCTGCTGAATGATCTCAGGGCTGGATGGATTGACAGTGTTTGTGCCATGGTTGGCTTGTTTAGAGTAGAACGTGAAACCTTGATATGGGGTAAATAATTAAAAAAACACTCAGTATTATCTCAATGCAGGAAATGTCACCATTGCTCTCACCAATAGGCGAGTTTTATATTTTGACCTGTTTGAAAGTGGCTGCATGCTACGCAGTGATCACACCCTCTGTGGGTCACCTTCATGTGCTGGGCGTGGTCTCATGCGATCCCTGTAAGCGTTCCTGGACCCGTACAGGGACAGTACCAAAACTCCACACATGCAGAAAACCACACTGCCCCAAACACTCCCATTCCCATTGCATCTCCTGCTGTTTCCTGTCATCTGTTCGCCTTGTACCTCTGCAATGCATTCTTTCTGTAAAATGATTGGTGGCAATTCCTTCCTTGATTGGAAAAGAGGCTGTGGCCACGCCCAGGGCTAGAGACTGCTGTCATCATGACAGCTTTTATTCAGTAAGTGTATGTGCCTGCGAGTGCTAATGGAGGTGCTCGTTTTTGGAATCGGCGAAACCTCCTTTGGTCCCGTCCATAAATGGGGAAGCTGTAGTGGTGCTGGAGACCTCTCTTTGTGAATTAAGCTAATAGCAGTCAGTTTAACCACCCTGGCTCCAGAGCATGGCTGTGCTTCCTGTTTTTAATCAAAAAGACCGCAGCAAGTATTGAATTTTATTGTTGGAACGAGCACTTCTCAGAACCTCCGGCAGCGGTGGCAACATTTGGGCCAAGCGTTTTTTTTTTTCCCCTTTTTTTGCATCTTCAATTTAGAATTGAAGAATTAAGTGAATCAGAGGAGTTTCGGATGTTTTCAGCATTTTGAGCTGTAAGACGGTCAGGGTTTTGAGTTCTAAACCCACTGGAATCAATATGTAAAAAAAAAAAATCCTAACCCTGTTACTGTGGCCTTTTTTTTTTTTGGTATGAAGTTAAATTTACCACAGCCACCCTCTGGCTCTTGGTGCAGTGTTTCTGTATATCTCACCTTCTAGCTTCAGCTGTAAACAGTGTGGTAGATTTAAACACTGTAAACAGTGCAGGACTCAGAACTGTATATTGTTAGAAGAATGGAAGTGTAAATAGTTGAAGCAGTGTTGCTCTTCTCCATAATTGCTGAGATGTAATTATGGAATGAATGGCCATGTCCTTCTCCATTTTTCCATAGAGCAATATTCAAGGGGAAGGATTTATACATGAAAGGATGTCATGCAACACGACGGGGGAACACAGACCCATCTCCAGTGTTTCATGTCCACTGAGAGTAACTTGGGCTGAAAAACATTGTTGGCATTTAAATTTTTGTGTGAAATTTTTGAAAAAGTGACCTACAGGGCTGAAGACCTTCTGAACTGAAGTCAGAGACAGACAGTCAGAACAAAGATTGATTAAAAGTGAAACCTGTTTGTCCCTCGAACACTGGGTCTGTAGGGGGCAGAGGAACATCCCTGTTCTGTGGAGCATCAGAAGAACACGGGTTCGAATCTGGCCTTGAAAACAGGAGAGAGATTGAATAAATACATTTGTGCATATGATTGGGTGGCAGTTCAGCATGGTAGGAGGTGGTAAGGAGGAGGGATCATAACTGAACAATAGCCAGTTCACTCCCCTTGTGGGGCACTGCTGCTGTACCCCTGGACAAGTTACCGAACCCAGAACTGCCTCAGTAAATATACAGCTGTATAAATGGATAATATGTGAAAATTGTAACCTCTGTATATTGCTCTGGGTGAGAGGATCTGCTAAACAACAGTAATGTAAATATCTTTTTAATTCTATTAAGTTTATTATTACGATAGGAATGATATTATAATGCATTATTATGCATTATAATGAGATGTGGTGCTTTGTAACGCAATATAATGATGCGTGATGAGGCATAATGACATATGGTACTTTGCATCGCAGTGTAACACACCTCAGTGCAGAGTAATGCAGTTTCACGACCCCTCGCTCACGCTGTTTTTCGCCTCTCGTCCCGTGCGGAGCCGCGATGCAGCCGACGCCCGCCCGTTACACGGGGAGAAGAGGAGGCGTCTCCTCCGCCTCGTCAGAGCCGTGTCCCACAGCTGGGGTCAGCGTGGGGGGGCCGGCGGGCCCCATCTGCCCGCTCCTCCAGCAAAGCGTGAAATGATTAATCCTGATTTCACTCCCTGACCGCCGTTAACAGCTCGGCGGGCCCCGGCCCCCGGCTCCTCCTCCCAGAGCCTCCAGCGCTGCGGCCGCGCTCCTCTCCAAAGTACAAGCACCTGAGAAAACAAGCGCAGCTCGGTCCGCCGCGCATCCAAGGAGAAACGCTCCCGAGTTAAATATAGATATAATACCCCTCCAATTCCGAGGAATCCAAACAAATTAAAGATGTCTTTCTTGGAGGACGGCTGACGCGGAGCGGGATTGAGAGGCGGGTGGGAAAAAGGGATCGGTGGGGATTGTTAGCCGCCGGGTTAGCGCGCGTGGCTAACGAGGGCGTCTCCCGGCTGCAGCCTGACGAGCGCTTACAGGTTCATTTGGTTGTTAATCAGCTGTGCTGGGCTGAAGGCCACGGTGATTGGCAGCAGTAATGACTCCGAAAACTGCAGGACAAGCAGAGCGTTTTCACTGAGCCGCTCTGTGGCTAACCGATAGAGCGACCCGCCCGGCCCCCCCGAACCCACCCGCAATGAGAGTACACTGCTGAACGGCTTCCAGCCATTGTAGGCCCAGATTAACCTCACACTCAACGATGCTCGCATACACACACACACACACACACACAAGCATTTACCTTGGCACAAGCATGCTTGAATTGAACATGAATAATTCTTGATATATTTAACTGGCAACCACATCAACAACATGAACATATACAGCTCATAGTTAGCCTTTGCCAGCAGCACCTGTAACCCTGTCTCAACTGCAAAGGAAAGAACCTCTTCAATTACTTCAGTGTAGCGGCATATAGACTGGGACACTGAATGATGTGTAAAACCGGGCCTGGCGGGCTTTCCCTGGAGCTGTAGCCCAGTGCAGTTTGGTAGCCAGGTCCTTTGTTTGAGTTCCAATGCTGCTGTTGTTGAATGTTTGACCTGCAGTTCCCGTAATGTTCCGGAATGCTGATGCAGTGTTGCTCCTGACTGCAGTACCGGGAATACACAGAATCAACTGCATTCACTGGTGCTGTTTGGTCAGGCTGTACCCAGGTTACAATTACTCCAGTCCGATTGCATGGATTGTTTAAATCTGGCCTGTCTGACCAAACTTCAAGGTCAGTACCTTGACTGTGTAGCTTTGCATTATTTTAAATATGAAAGTAAACCTGGTTTGTTTTCAGCTGATTATAGCTGTGGCAATCACTTCATGTAGTAAGGTATTCAGTTCTGTATTTGAGACATAGAACTGTGAAATAGAATCACTCCCTAGGACAGACCAAGCACAGTGCTCTGTGGAGGAAGGAAATGGACTACCCATTATGCCCTGCACATTGTGAACCCATGGGTGCAGGTCTGTGTTCAGTCTGTGATGAATGCAGCCTCTTGGCTCTGTCTCAACCAGCCAGTGAGACCCGCCAGCATCTCATCCACCCTTTGTTTGTCTGTTCATTTTAACATTTACTCATCAGGATATTCTCACCCAGACCACACACAGCCAAAGAGCACACACACACACACCCACACACACATACACACACACACACACACACACACACACACACACACACACACCCTCTCCCCTGGCAGGGATAACTGCCTGTGTCTTAAGATGTGGGTAAAGACATGACATCACAATGTGACATCATTGATGACACAACATGACACAGGTAGAAGCAGGCCCCTGTTCCAACAAAGTAAAGCTAAGGGTCAGCTGCTTTAGCTTATCTCACACAGATCCTGTCTGCTGCCTTGATCATGTGGAACGTATAACTTGTGCAAAGTGGACAGCACTCCAGGGAGCACACCTTACATGTTAATGGGTTAACATTGTAGCATAGTGGCAAGGAGCAGGGCTCGTAACCAAAACGTTGCAGGTTCAGTTCCCCACAGGGGCACTGCTGCTGTACCCTTGGGCAAGGTACTTAACCCAGATTTGCCTCAGTACATATCCAGCTGCATAAATGGATTACATGTAAAAACTATAACCTATGTAAGTCGCTCTGGATAATAGTGTCTGCTAAATGTCAATAATGTAATGCAGGAGGCTGTATAATATGTACGTTGTACTGTGCATCGCAGCATGAAAATGACCAGACTGTTCTCACCATTGCCCAGTACAGTGCCCTGTAGAGTGGACCTACAGTGGACATTGGGTGCATTTTTGGGGAAATTGATTGAACCTAAAAATATCACAAAGATTAAATATGAATTATACAACAATGAGGGAAGACTAGTTATATATTTACCTTGCAGTAATCAACCAACAGCTTTTGTTGTAGTGCTTTGTAATTTTAAAACTCATAACAAGAAACATTAATATTACAAATCTGATAATACTACAAATCTAAATCGTTTAAAGTCCCTGGGGTTAGAACTAGATCCGTTTAAACAAAGTTTATTTCTACCAAAGCAGTGTTCTATTCAAAAGAACTTTGTGTGGAAATACCCACCTCAGCCATCGTGTTTTTGGATGGATTAGTAATGCTAACGTGTCTAAAGGAAGTATTTATTTATTTTTTAAATGGAAAGCACCGTGATAAAACCATAATGGGCCTGAATCAGCATGGCCAGTGAATCACCCAACAGCGGTCACAAAGACGCTTTAAAAGGGGAAATACAATGTAACTTTTTGACTTCTGAGTCTAACGCAGAATAGATGTTTCTTTAATATTACCATCTGTCCCATATTGCTCTAAAGAATAACTCATGCCAGCCCATATCACGCTATGTCGTATGTATGCGACTTTTGTGTCACTCCAGGGCCACCGTAGGTAATTCCCACTGATGTCCCATTCCCCCATTCCGTGTGTGAAATCCGCATTATTATTACTGTTTTACATTAATTTCTAACACATTCTTATACATAAAAACTACTGGTTTTCATGATTATCATGCAGTCCCAAAAAAATTTAGATTAAAAAAAAAACAGGGAAATTATGTTTTTGGTATTCAGACATCCTGATGATTAATATTATCCTACTCTTTCCTGAAATTCATAAAGTAATTTTATTATTATTATTATTATTATTATTATTATTATTATTATTATTATTACGCTTGAAGCAGGAGGCCGCAGGCCTCGAGGGTGTCTGACAGGCCCAGCAGTATGGTAAGAAATGTCAGTGCAATGTCTAAGTAGCATAACTCTCAAGGATGTCCAGAATGATGGCCCTCAAAATAAGAGAAAAAAAAGCAAGGTTTGCACTCCAAACTAATTTATGGGCTGAAAACAGGTCCAGAAGGAGGGGCGCGGGTACAGACCCCTGCAGCGCGCCTTACTGCGGTGGCGGAGGAAACGTCTGGAGGCCGGAGCGGAAACCAGGCACTGCAGTCTGTCACAGCCTTCTCCCGACACGTTATACACCTCCAGCCCTGGAGATGGAGCACAAAGTGCCAGCCAACACTCTCTTCCTACGGCTGTCAAGTCTGTCAGACCCCGGCTTTATGTGCTGCTCTGATGTTTGTGTGTGTGTGTGTGTGTGTGTGTGTGTGTGTGTGTGTGTGTGTGTGTGTGTGTGTGTGTGTTTTCATGTATTAGACAGCAGGAGAGAAAGAGAGTGCACTGGCCTGCGTGTGCATGTGAACGTGTGTGTGTGTGTGTGTGTGTGTGTGTGTGTGTGTGTGTGTGTGTGTGTGTGTTAGAGCAAGAGAGAGAGTGCACTGGCCTGTGTGTGCATGTATATGTGTGTGAGAGTGTATGTGTGTATTTGAATGTTTGTGTGGTGGTATGTGTGTGCGTGTGTGTGTGTGTGTGTCTCGGTATGTCAGTACTGTATATATCTTGCAGACATCTTTTCCAGCGATGTGTTATTTTGTCTCTTTATTGACGTGATTATGAGATTATGTAATGGCTTCACACAGTTCAGTGATGAATATGAGCTCTGAAACTGATGCACAGGGTAAACTGCAATGCCGAGCAAATGTCCTCCATCGCTGACAGATTCATGGCTTTATAATGATGCATTGCAAAGAAAAACAGTTTTGAAGTTTTATATCCATTAATCTTCAATGCTTGTGAGTCATTTCAAAGTAAAACCATCAAAAAATGTATTTTACGTCCAGCATGGAACTAAGTAGTGTAATTTGTGAAAAAAATCCTCCGCGGTCAGATATTTTCCATTTTACATGACCAGAATTATTTAGTATTTCAGTCTTCATTTTATTTTTATTTTATGATATTGTGAAATATTATGCTTAGGTTGCATATAAAACAGTGGTGTATAGATTTGATGACAGTTATCAAAAGTTTCATTTTTTCCAGACAGAACAATGAGAGCACTGAAGTGCAGAGGGAGAAAGAGGGAAGGGGAAACGGGAAAGGAGAGAGGAGGAGGAGAGAGGAGGAAGGGGAGAGAGGGTAAGAGAGATGAGGAAGACTTTCGTCACTGTATTATAGGTCATTGTACTGTAAAACAGTGAGCAGGGAAGCCCAGTAACCGCAATGCTGAACAAAACCACCACACAAAAGCAAGGGTGTTTCCAACGCACAAATCAATAAATAATTCTACAACAGTTACACAGGAGTAATGCTGAACTTTGAGATGGTTTGTTATGACATCAGAGAAATCTGCTTTCTTGATTCGCCTTACCTAATTACCCATTACACCCTGCTTCCCTACACGGTATAGTATGAAAAATCAGTGAGGCTGTTTTTCAGTCACAATGACACTCAGTTGAAAACAAGAGCATAGCTCCTAGATGTTTTGTAAAACTTGTTGATTATTTCTCACCGTCTTAAAAAATAAACATAAATCCCAAAATAAATGTTCAGCTGTCTATCACACAACTTTTATATCATGGGTTATTCATTCTTCACAGGTATACTGAGCTGACTGAAATCTCATATCAAACTGTGTGGTGTCATGGCACAATGGCAATTGATACACTACATACTGCAGTTATTATTTTTGACATTAATTTCACATTCTTATACATTCTGACACATAAAAAGTACCGGTTAGAAGGAAATGTGTTGGATTAACAAGAAAAAAACATTGGAATGATCATATTCAGACATCCTGAAGCTTAATATTATTACACTCTTCAAATTCACAAATTATTATTATTATTGTTGTTGTTGTTATTAATACTAATACTACTACTACTACTAATAATAATAATAATAATAATACTGTAGCTTCTATGCTCTAGTGAGGATTAGCCTTATCAGGAATACTGTAAAATGAAGGAGCAAGCTGTTCACGCTGCTATCCCTTGTTAATTTCCAGTGAAGAGTTACACTGTACGTGCACATGACAGGACATGATTTGCATTGAGGCTTATTTGTAAGGGCCTCACAAAGACACATGTATTATTCCTCCCCTGACAGAGACTGATAATAAAGTACTGTTTAGCTAACAGCCCCTATATGTGTTAAAGGCCTGCTAAAGACTTCCTGAGTAGGGGGGGTTCTCTGTTTTTGTGGGTCATTGGAGGCCGTTTTTTGGTCGCCTGCTTGTGCAGCCACTTAAAACCATTTGGAGAAGTCATATTCTGCTCAATTTAAGAGCGCTGTTTTCCCTCTTTGAGACAGCTGGCTGGAAAATGTACCCTGGAAAAGGTGTCTTTTTTTTCCAGAGGCTGCGAAACTTTTAAGCAACATTTGAATAAATGTTATCTTTAAAAGCTTGAGATTTTCACCGGGGCCGGTGCTAAACAGAACCCCATTGAGCACTGGTGGGAGAAAAACCATCAGACAGCGGACGAGAATCACAGGGCGAACAGTCAGAGGAGGAAGGGGGGTGGAGGGGTGGGGGAGCCAAAATCCCAGTAAAACTGCCCTGATGTCAGGAATCTGGTTACAGGACACAGACTCTCACTCCCTGCCTTACACCACCCAGAAGAAGCAACAGCCAGCATGGGTCCTCTTCATGTACCGCATTTCATTCCTTTATATTTATGCCTACATCCACCAGGACACTGGCAAAGCAACTTTTATCAAAATTGTTGGAAAAAAGTGTGATTTATTTTAAATGGATTTCAAATGGCTGTACTGAAGAATTTAATGGCTCTTTGCTCCTTGTTGCCCACATGTGTACACATTTTGTTTTGAGTAAAAATTTGACTTTTCCCTCCATCAGTGTTTGGAAGTAGGAAGCAATGTGTGCTTGTAGGTCTGAAGCATGTGTGTGTGTGTGTGTGAGACAGAGGGAGAGAATGTTTGTGAGAGGGTGTGAGTGTGTGTAAGTGGACACTGGATGAATAAGAAGGCACATAAGCAGAAACACACGTGTCCCCGCTCAGTGCTGAGAGAAAGCCAGCAGGGAGGTGAGGATGCAGGGGTCAGTGCAGTGTCTCCAGAGAGACAAAAACAACCCTGCAGCACAGGCACAACGGAACGTCACCGTTACGTTGCAGTAACATTACAAAAACGTTATACTTTACTGTACCCAGGTTTGCGTATTCAGACATTCACTATTCAACTGCTGGTGGAACTATGCTAATAATAACAATAAATTATTATTATTATTATTATTATTATTATTATTATTATTATTATTATTATTATTATTACCATTTATGAATTTAAAATAGAAGGGCAGGATAATATTAAGTGTCACCTTTTTAGTTTTCTGTTGTCAGTTGTTTCCTCGCAGGGTTTTGTTAACAATGGAAATTAAGAAGCTTTTGCTGAGGCATTAGCAACTGCAACTGAATAAAAAAAAATGTATAAATCTTACAAAATCATATTTCTCATACAGTGCATGCTATTTTTTACAGTAAAAAATGCAAAAAATGCTTTGGAGTTACTATTGACAAGAATCTCTACTGTAAAATCTGTATGTCATTATTAAACGATATTGTTAAAAATATAATGCCATTTATATTCGTATCACACAATTATTTATCCACACATGTCAGACTGCAACTTTTATTGGACAAATATTGTGACACAAATGTGAGGAGAGTACTGAAAAAGGAGCATTTGCAAGATTATTCACACATTCAGTGAGAAACAAGGGCTTAGTGCATTCATTCCACAAATGAAAGATCCAAATGACTGCACATTATGAACAAATAAAAATGTAAATAGATTTACTTAAATACAACCTCACATGCTTCCTGAGACAGCTTTAGACTCAGTTATCTATTAACATTCACCATTAACACACTGGACTGATCTAAACTCACATGCAACAGACATGCTAGACTGATAAAAACAAACTGCAGACTACAGTACTACAGTGTAATACTGTTAAGATGTCTGGAGAGTTGTTAAGATGTTTGGTACTTTAGCACTCTACAGCCCTGATGTCATTTTGTTTTGAAATTTGCTCTTCACTTCTGTGCAATGACAGACATAGTACAGGGGAATATAGGATCAGGGAACAGTGATATTTCGATTTCAATGAACACTTTCAATTTTTCATTATAGATTTTTTTTTATTATAAAAAGTTTGTATTCATATGGGGCCATGCATTTTTAACCACATATTTAGTGTAAATGAAAAGCTACAATTATGATTACACAAAGAACATTAACATGAAAATAAAATTTTAATGTAGTTTTTAATACAGGAAATTGATGTTCCTGTGTAGTTGAATGTCTGGAAAAATGCCATGTTGACATTGCAAGCTGATCTTATCAAACTGCATACTGTATGTAATGAGTTGTTCTTGATCTCTTATTTCAATTAACTGCTTTTTTGTTGGAATTCAAGCTTTCTACAGTCTGCCAGTCAGTGAAATGCTTGTTCTCCTATCCAGCAGGGGGGGCTATGTCTCTGTTATTCCCCTGACTGTCTCACACGCACTCATTCTCATGCACACACACACACACACACACACACACACACACACACACACACACACACACACACACACACACACACACACACACACACACACACACACACACACACACACACACAGACAAACTTAAAACAATTGAGATGGAAGTTTAATTCAAAAATGTATTTGAGCTTGCCCCCTTTTTCCAACAGGACATCATGATGTTGGTGGCTTCTAAAATGAATATAAATGTTGTATTTAAGTAAAATGTAACTTCAACTCAGTAAGTCAACTTTTCAATACTAAAAGAGGAAAATGCATTTCTGTTCAACAGAATCTGTTCCTGAAGCTGCAATACTTTGCTTGTGTAGTGGTGCAGTGATAGTGCACTGTGTTGTGTAGTGATGTTGTGTGGGTGTGCTTTGTGTAATGGTGCTAATGATGCTGTATTGCGGTGTTCCTGTGTTGTGTAGTAATGTTGTGTGGGTGTGAAGTGTTGTGCGGTCATGCTATGCTGTGTAGTTGTGCTAAGATAGACATGACATAACCCTTCTCTCTCTCTCTCCCCTCTCAGACTTCCCCTCTCCTCTTTTTTCTCCTTCTTTCACATGTTGTTCACCTCATTACCTTTGTGATGGACACTAAAAAGCAAATTTTAAAATGCAGAAAGGACTGAGACAAAGACATTAGGACTGTTCATCTTTTATACATATATGCGAAGAGCAAACCTGTCTTTTAGCTTATGCATTTTAGCAGACAGCTAGATTTGTGTGCATTTCCTGAAGAAAATGCAATATGGAGTTGCATGTTTGCATTATGTATGTGTGTGCATTATTACAGCTCTTATTATCACTATTGGAGTTGCTGTCTGCCTTCTTATTCCTCTAAATAGGTATATATGCACGTGCATTCATGCACATCAAAGGGCAACTGCACTAATAAGGAGGAATGCAGGAAAGAAAGTGCTTTATTTATCTATTGATCTCCCTCTTTCCTGATGTTAACTGAAAGTATTGATGACAGGACTAGACAGGCGTGTCGACTTGCCATCTTTATACGAGGGGAGTTTTAAACTCCTTTTTCACTCCAGGATCTCACACATTATCATCTCACAGTTTCCACCATTTGAATGTTGTTGAGCGGTGCAGACAACTGTACTGCCCCCTCGTCACAGAGACCTTCTGTCAACGTGACCATGCCCCTTTCTGTCTGAGGAGACCAAGACACACTCCCCAGTGAGAGTAAACAGCGCTCAGAGAGAAGTGGCTGTGTCTAGCCTGACCCTCACAGGAGGCAAAAGAAGAGTACAACTGTGCTCTTCTGCTTGCTTTGACCAAAGGATGATCCCCGTATTCCTCAGACCCCAGGGAGAATATCCACATTCAATGGTCCGTTACCATCTAAATACTCAGTTCATTACCATAAATTTTCCTCAAAACCAATAAATGCCTTATTTTGTAGTTTAAATAAAAAGGAAAGTGTGTTCCTTGTCATTAAATGTATATAAAGATCTAGATTTGAGTCCACAGAATAAACTGTGTAAATTCTGAAATAAAGTGGCCAGAGTCCACTAACTGCTATGTCAAGGAGTAACATCATTAAAAAAAAGATTACAGTCAAACCTTACATTACATTACATTCTTATCATTATGACAGATTTATCATCATTATCATAGCTCATAATGTTCCTAACAACAGGCAGGCAACAGGCACACAAACACAAACCATGGCAGCATGGATGCATTTCAGCCTTTATTAGTGTTGCAGACAAAGCACATTTTTATACATTATCTCCATTATATTACATTATTACATTTAATGTTATTCATCATGCATGTGGTTGGATATTTACTGAGGCAATTCAGGTCAAACACCTTGCTCAAGGTTACCACATCAGTTTGGCCACCTACAGTTCAGACTTGTACTCCTTTGCTCACAAGTCAGGTTCTATAAGCTTGACAGCCCATTCCCACTCCCGGCATACGTATATGGGCACAAGAGTACCATACTACACTCAGACAGCCCTGGAAGAATGGAAACTCTGTTCTGGAGAAATCATTTCTGGGTTTACATCATGAAATTATATTTCACGTGAAAATTAATCTTTTTTTTAGCAGCACACACTGATTCCAAGACAAAGGAAAGTTTCAGACTCTGAGACTGGAAAGAAAGGTATCTGAGAAAGTAGTCACTGCGCACACTGAAACTGACACACATCAGGTATTAATGTGCCAATCAATCCACAACCAACCACCGGGTCCTGTTTAAAAAAGAATGAGCTGAATGTCATTTAATGTGCCTGTAACCCATCATGTTTCAGATGTTCCTCACATAGCCTAGCTCACATGAGGTATTGCCATTATATCTGGGACTGTGGACGTGAAATACCGAAAATAGACCTAAAGAAACTGCAAGCTCAAACTCACATGCACTGCAGCCTGACTGTTTTATATGTTATACTGCCTGACTGGAGGCATTAAAGACTTGGGTTTCTCTGCATTCCTCCATCCCTTGCTGAATGACAGATTTCCAGCCAGTGAACTTACGGATGTATATTTGTACGGAAAGATTACTGGACAAATTGTCGACCCCCCCTTTCATTTTATCGGTTGAGAAAAAAACTCGGCGTTCCTGTTTGAAAAGGCAGAGCTGCCTAAGAAAATATTTGTTGCACTTTGCCTATTTATCATGCTAAAAATATTTCTTCTGTTTTAATTATGTCAAACCTCCTTCTCAGAGGCGCGCTTGACATAAATCGAAACTTTATGCTACCTTTGCAAATGAAGTACTTGATTAATAAAGAGCCCTACTGTGTTCAAACATATAAGCCATGCAAGTCCCATTTGAAGCGAAAGCCGCAAGTGGAGAATTGCTTTGCCTCGAGCAGTCACAAGGGGGTTGCACATTTCAGTCGTGCTTATGCTGTTAGCTTACTTTGGAGCGCGGCGGAGGGAGCCAACATGACCAGCAGATATAATGAAACATTCAGTGACCCTGCGCCCCCACCACCCCCCACGCCAAACCCCGCACCCCCAGCCCCCCGGCTCTGCTGCAGAGGGCTCGGGACAGCAGAGGAGGATGGGCTCCCTCTCCCGCTCTCCGGGATCCTCTGGTCTGACGTTGCCTCAGTCGGACATGCAGGGCTGTGTGCTGCTCCTTCGTGCCCTGAACACAGAGCCTAACCCAGCCTCGCCTTGCATAACCCTTGTCCTCACTGGCTTATGGTCAACGCTGCTCTTTTAATTTCTTTTTTTTTTTTTCCTTTTTGAAAAGGACAGAACAGCTCTGGTGAAAAGGACAGACACCACAGCTCATTCTTTATTTTTTATAACTATTGTGAGGAATGGTCAGTGTTGATGTCACAGTCTTTGTTCAGTGCTCCAGATATTTCTATAGATTTTTTGTGAGTTTACCATCAGTGCACAGTCTGTTTCTCTATGCTTGCCCTTTTTTTTTTTTTTTTGGGGGTGTTGAAGACTTGTTGCCATGGTAAAGAAAACAAACCCAAATGATGTCATACACAAAAGGTATAAGTCTGCTTTTCGGAGTGCGTGACAGGCGTTCGCCATGGAAAGGAGCGTTCTCAAAAGCGCACAGTGTAAAATTTCCAGGAACAGTGCTGAAATTTCACAGGCCAGCATGTTTCACAGGGTTAAAAAAAGAGAATGGGTTTCCTGAAACTAATGTTTTGAGCTCGATGTCCTGTAAAATTCGTTCACCCTTGAAATAATACGGTTGATTTTCTGGAGATAAACTCTTTTCTTACGCCAGCTGCGGGACAGTGACGCGAGTCCTCTGCCCTCTCGATCCTGCCTTCGACAGGGTGTCACCAAAGATACCATCCCAACTGTGTGAACCCACACCGTCTCACCGGAGTAGAAAAGAGGACTGTTGCCCCGGCCAATCACTGTCGGCAAATTATAAACCCCCCACCCAAACATCCGATGCCTGTTTTTAAAAAAGGTTATTTCTGCGAAGTGCATCGGGCTCACAGTGGAGGCTTGCTACATGAGGAAGAATGAGTTTAAGATTGGAAGAGCTTTTACGAGCCAGGAGGGGGCAGGTTGACACCAGAACTGTTATAAATTATCGGAAAGGGTGGTGCCAAGCCAAACAGTCCAACATAAATATCTCTAGACATACTGACTGCTCTTAATTCAAATACGGCCGCTCTGTGTATAAATAAGGCTTTTTAAAATCACGTAAAACATATTTTTAAATATATGTGCGCGTGCATGAAAGTGCATTTCAATATGAATAGAAATCTTATGCACACATCTTTAAGCCATTTATTGATGCTATCTTGGCGCGATTAAAGTGGTTGACCACCTTCTGCGGGATGGTGGCTCGGCGTAATGATTGCGGAGTGCCCTCTTCGGACGAAACGTCCGTCCGTAGGCTCGGCTGGGTCATTTTTCATTCACCGCTGCGAGACGGCCTCGGCGGAGATGCGCTTAGCTTTCCTCCTTTTTATTAAGAGGACTTGCATTGCTGAGTGGACACCGTTGCCGGTATCGTCTCTTGTGGTCTGAATCGCAGAAGTTGCGACCACGTCTACAGTGGCTGTCTGCAGAGCAGGCAGAGAGCAGCAGCTTTCTGAACCGCATCAGCTGCGCGTTCCTCTTACGGGAAACGAGACCCGTTTTAGGTTACACAACCACTCCACGAGGGCCCACACTCAGTCCACCCGCTACTGCGCAGTTACGTTAACTGAAAGTTAAGCATTTCGGCAAGCATTACATAAGCGTTACATTTTTGTTGGTGGATTCTGAATTCAACAAACGTAAATAAATAAAACAAAAATAAAACACTAATATGCAAATATGTTACTCAAAGCAAACCATAATGCTTTTAGACTGAATCTCCTTCTGGATTTCATTAATGGGCAAATAACGTAATTTTAAGTGTAGAAGAAATATAATTTTACTGAAATATTTCACTCATTTGTTGAGTTTACACTGAGTTTACTTTCTTTTCATTATGGATTAGGAGAGGATGAGGCAAAGCTTCTAATAGCTAAGTAGAATGGGACAATATTAAACAACAAACTAAATTAAAGTCTTTATGTATTAAAAATCTGACTCCACAAAAAAAAAAAAAAAACTAAATTTATGAAGGCTCTTACGTTATGGGAGTTTACATACATATGCTACTTTTGGATGTTGACACACATCAGCCTATAAAAAAAGAAAAATGCACCAATTTACCCAAAACGCATAAACACGGGGTGCTGATTTTGTGAAGGCTATATCAGAACAACGTTTGATTATGATCTCACCTTTATTTCGTGCCCTGCTCATTCAATTTAAATAATCCTCTCTCTAACTAACGCCGGGGAGAACACAGTTCCCATTAGCGCCGAAGCCATGACGTGTCCCGTCAGGAACTTGCCGCCCCCCGGACACCGGCCGCGCGAGTGAGCGCGTAAATAAACCCCATTATGCGCGCGATACCGCAGCCCTCCCCTGGCTCGTGTCACTCGCTCGAGTAAACACGAGGCTTCCTGCGAACACTTCTGCAGCGCGTGCAATCGACGCTAAATCATCGCTACTTCCCGTAAAAAAGAAACACAACGCCAGGCTTACCTGCGGAGAAAATGCCAATTAATAAACTGCATCCTATATATATTTTTTTTTCTTAAATTACTACCAGGCTTGCCCTGGGAATAGACGTAACTTATGTAGCATACAAAGTGCACCAATGTAACTAATTAAACGCGACAAACGGTTTCCACATGACTTGCGCGGTGTTTTTTCTTCCCATTCAGAGTCAATGGTTACGTCATTTTACATTCAAGCGGGTTTCTGTTTAACGCGCAAAGTGATTAATAGAACAGAGTACAGAGTAATGACATATTAATAATTTATTATTAATTTATTACATTAATGAAGTCTTTTTTCTCGTATAATATTTCAAAAATTGATTATAAAATCTGAACCAGTGTCAATTCTTATGCTTTTTATGCAAATATTTTATCATTTACATTCCACATTGAGTTCATTTCCAAACACATTGCTAACCCTTGCATTCTTTTATATGGTGTGTTTATTGTTTGTGTATATATTCCTTTCGTTTTTGGGGTGCGACCACGCGCTTAAAAGAGCCTGCAGCAGCACACACTCATGCGCAAAGGAGCGGCGGGGGTTATTCTATGAAGACAAACCACTGACAGGACCACCTAGACCTCGTCTGTTTATTGTTGGAGGATGCGTTTGGGGCACAGAAGCTGCTTTGGGGTTTTACGGAGTGGGGGTGGGGGAGGGGAGGGGAGTGTTAGGAACCGCGTCCCGGGTTCAGTTTGGGATGGCCACCAGCCGGCTCCCCCTGAGGTGTCAATGTTATGACATGTGCGCTCCTCTCATGTTTTTTCTCACAACAAGCTCACTTCATCTTTCCGGGTGGTCGGCCTCATAAAGAGGGCTTGATTTACACGCCAGGTTACAGACCGTCCACCTTTCCTCTTCCTGTTTCACTTACGGCCCACTTCCTGTGGGGCCTGGCCTGTGCTCTTGCAGTGATAAATAAACCTGAGGAGGATTAGAGGAGTTGAGAGTTCAAACCAAACGCTGTAACAATGGCCATTATTTACTACTGAGTGGCAACAGTTAAGACTACTGCATCTCACAGCTGTCTCTCCTCTGCTGCCCCTGTGGAGTGTGCTGTCTGGAAACAAGACCGATTCAGACACAACTGAGAAATGACGAAATTATAACATAGCTGCAACATTTTCACTGGGGTAGGTGGAGGTTCTGCTTCCCTTTCTTGTGATTGGACAACTGATGGAACTGTTGTGGATTTTATAGTGCATTTTGTGTAAATTTAGATATATCAAATCGACAGGGCAGACCAATGCTGGCATAATAATGGCAAAATCCCACCAACTATCTGTTCCCATCACAGCTGTGTAGCAAAAACCAAAACTGAGAGTCGGGGAGTTCAGATGTCACTCTTCTTTGAGACCACAAAAGACTTGATGGTTCCATAAATGGAAAGCCCCAAAGTCCCAAAAAAAACCTGTGCAATAATATCTGTCGTATTCGACAGGAATGTGGAATGAAATTGAGTGGTAATTATGCACGCTCTGTGCGTCCCCAAGCGGACGAGGTTACAGACACCCTTTCTGAGTCACCAATGTGGTCTGTGTGCAAGAGGGCAAACACATCTCTGGAAAATGACAGGGATGAGAGAGGTAATCAAGACTGGGGATGTTTTAAAGGTCTGGGGATTCACCAGGGGTCCAGAGGAAGGAGAGACACACCTGACAAAATAAGGACTCACCTAGTACCAGCACACCCAAAATTTTCTCATGTTTACCCGTCACAGTCAGCCTCTTGCTAAAAGAAAACGTACAGCCAGGCTGCCCCACACTGAAACAGCTCAACCTGAACTTCAGAACACCATGATGCAACAGGCAAGTGTGCACTCGTGTAGGGGACACACTGAGGGGGTTGTCCATACTCAGAATAACAGTCTGAAAATGTCTTATTTTATTAAGTTTATTTTTTTTGGTAGAAACTTAAATTAAGGCCCCAAAAATTCACTATTAATTAATACATTGATAAAACATTTCTTTCATGAACTGTGAGGAATTGTGAGGAATTTCTTTCATCAACATTAAATTATTGCTTTTCGGGCCTGTTAATGATATGCATTCATTTTTTTTTCATTGACTCTTTTAAAGTAGACTTTAACCTACTATTACAAATGAGAAATGAATGCTTATTGAACATAAGTTAACACTGTTATTTGACCAGTTATTAGTATTACCCATTCTAAAGCCAAGTAGGTTTTTCTTTTCCTTTTAATTTTGCATAAATGAGAATCACAAGGTGGAACTTGTTGAACCACTGGGCCTGCCATATTTTCAGTGCAATGACACTGCTATGGCAAATAAATTCCAACAAAACAACTTTTAAATTGTGAAATGGTTATACATGAAACATGAATAAGGTGAGATTATGAATTTGTGTGACAGGAGGAGCTCCGTTCACCTGGACACCTTGGATGGGGTTAAATGCAATAACAGCCACTGTCCTTATTAACTAACTGGAAGTGCTGGGAGGTCTGCATTTCACAAGAGGGAAAAAAACACTTAATGTTTAAAACACATTTGTTAAAACATCATCTTGCTGTAAAGAATGTTCCATGTTTCAATGTCAGGCCCCTCCCACACCCCCATACGGCACAATAAATATCGGAATCCACCGTCCTCTTGAATTAGATGATGAAGACAAATACCCTTCCTGATTTAGACTGTCCTCTCACCCTGGCCAGACAGCATGGTGAGTACCATAGATATCTTTAGCATGGAAAACCCATGGCGCGCTACCCACCGCCCTCTCGCTGAAACACATCAGGGCCGTGACAGGAATATTCCTGGGACTTTAGGGCCACCCTGAGCGGATTGGTAAATAATCAGGGCTTGTGATTGGTTGGAAAATATTTTGCAGGGGGAAAGGAGACAGACAGTGGAGGGTTGGTACAGGGGGTGACGACGGGGCACTGACACATATTTCCACAGGAAATAAAGGGGTTAACTGCATACCATGGGTATTACGCTGTGCTGGTGTTAACTGCTTTATGGTCTCGGGATTCGTGAAGAGGGTATTTGTCAAGATGGAATCCCTAACTCACACAAACATATAAAGAATAAACTTACATAAACAGTGCTCCATAATGAAAATAGTAAAACTGAAGTGTTTGAGGCATTCAGATGTTCAAGTTGTATGAAGTTCTTGAATTGTCCGAACACTCCAGTGGCAATTACTGTAGCAATATATCACATTCATTTGTACATCATGATCATTTGATTCACCGTTATCACAACCGATCAGCTGTTCATAATTGATGGTTTTATTTTGATTATGATCTGTTCTGTGAAAGGTAACTATGTCTGTACAGGCATTCATGGAGGATTACAGGAATGGCTATGGAGATATAAAATGGTTGTGAGGAGTTTTATTTTGCAATTGCATTTTATACAGTTTATTTTTATAACACACAACTGCAGGTACAGTTCATGACTGCTTATGTTTCGCATTCATGTTTCATATTGTGTATTTATTTGTCTACACTTTCAGGTCACGTTCTATAGTAAATTAACTAAGGAGTCGGGATAAAATCCTGCTAATCCTACTAATAATAGTAATAATAATGGTAATATCATCATCATCATAATGCCAGTAAGGGTACCATTCTAAATGCTTGTGTGTGGCTGCCTCTGAAAGCAGCCGATGAGAGGGAAGTAACATTAGGCTTGGCCTCGTAAAAGCCTGGCCTTTAAAAAAAAAAAAAAAAAGAAAGAAGAAAAGTTGTGTTTTTACAGTGCACAACACATTGGCTCACTTTCCCTTAAATGCTGTGGGTGATCTTTATGTACTTCTTATATATCCCAGACCACATTCCTCCCCGGGCAGATCCTTCTGCAGTCTCTGGTGAGGGAGGGCTTGAAGTTGCCCAGCCAGTCAATTTGGGTGAAGGGGAGTCAAAAATGAACATAAATATGATATTCCCCGTCTTCCCTTTCTCTTATCTCTCCATCCCAACCTCCCTCTCACGTCACCAGGCAAGTTGGCAGCAGATCGCAGATGAACAGAAGTAACAGAAATGGTGTAGCGTGGCACACTTTTTATTTTTATTTTTTCGGCAACTACTTTTCCTTAACCACCGTCAGAAGTTGAACTCTTGAACAATTAATCAAAGTAATTAGTGAGGCTGGCCGCGGGTGAGGGGAAAGTCTCGGAGACGAGAGGGAGGCCCCCGCGATGAAGGGTTGATACAGAGAGGAAGTGTGCCCGTAACACAAACACCCCTCCTGTCAGTTTGGGAGTGACACTGACCATGTAATCCGCCGGCGCTGCCAGCGCAACGAGCATAAAAGTGCCTCACATCTCGCTGCACAAATAGGGAAGCCCTTATGCCGCCGTGCCGCTGCCAATAGCCCCGCGTTGTGATGATGTTCCCACACAAATATTCGTGTTGTGAGAGAACTTCCAAAACTCACAGCCTACGAGGAAACCTGCGTTAGATCACGTTTAAATGCTCCACGTTAAGTAAACTAGAAAAAAAAGCGCCTTCCATCCCTGCCTTAATGATGGGCGACATTCTTAAGCCCTTTCATGTTGTGGAAGTAGTTTGGTTTCGTTCTGCGTTTTTGTCGGGGCACTTTTACAAACTCGCTCCCCCCATTAGCAGAATACCCGCAGTGGCTTTGGGTTCCAAGGTAATTAACATGTTCGTTTTAATGGGCTTTTCCATTTCATTAATTAAAGCAAACATTCGGCAAAGTACTTCTTGAATCCGTACCACAACATTCGAAAGTGTTTTTCAATCTATGTAATGTATGCGTGAAGGCGTTTTATAAATGAGGTTTTCTTTGCTAAGTGTCTCTGTCTGTTTTTGTATGTCAAATCTCATGATTGACTGTACAGAAAAAGAAAACACTTTAAAGGTAGAGGGGCGGACGTTAGGAATAAATTAACCGTTCTGATAAAAGCTTTTTAAAGGGGTTAGGGGGATGCATAACTTGCTTCCCAGAGGAACCTCACAAACATCTTGAATCTTTTCAGTGAAGCCTGTCAATTGTATCAGCTTGAATTCAGTAGATGTACAGGGGTTTTGTGTGTTCTGATAACTGGAATGAAATCAAATTGCTTTGGGTGTCTATTGTAAAGCCTTGTAATGCTTCACATCTGTGTTTTCCCACACAGGCTACAGGCTGAGGTGGAAGAATGAGACTTTGAGAACCTGATGCAATATCCGTGTCTCATTACATTACATTATATGCATTTAGCAGACACTCTTATCCAGAGCAACTTTCAGCACAACAGAACATAAGTATGTCCATTAAAGCCTCACTGAATCACACTGATCATAATGTTCTGATATGGTGTGCAAATGACTTTGACTGGTTCATGGCAGTCACTGATTGACAGCACATAGCCCCGCCTACCATGTGGTTCATGGCACCTCACTCATTACAGGCTCCCTCATCCTTGCGTGAGTGTACTGAGGGTCATAGTTCACAAACAAGGCCCAGACATGCAGTTACAGGTAGAGTAGCACCTTCACACATTCTGTGGAAAATGTGCATACACACTGCACAAGGTTAAGCCTGTCTCCTCTCCCCAGTCCATGCGCTCCTGAACAGAACCTGTAAGAGCAGCAGTGTGATGTGTCTGATTGGGTCCTTGGCTCCCTACTAGAGGTTTGCAGGTTCAAATCTTCCAGTGTGACACTGCTGGGGTGAAGTGCTCGTCAACTGACATGGCCTCAGTAAATACATCCAGCTGTGCAAACTGTAAATGATGATATGTAAAAACATGAGCTACATGACGGCTGGAACAAACAGTAAGAATTGTAAGCAAGAGTGCATTCACACTATAGGATTTGGTAACTGTGAGTGGAAGTGGCTGTCCTGGTCACAATGTTCAAATGCAGCTATAATTATCACTGTGAGTTTTATCTTCTGACATGTTTTCGTCTTGGCGCTTACACCTACTTGCCATTGTCTTTCTCCTCTAAAGACTGCACTGCTGTGAGGAATCCAACCGATGGAACATTACAGTGTTGAATTGTCATTTTCCATTGTTTTTTTTTTCCTTTTCAGCAATAATCACTAGCTCGGTTTATGAAATCTCACCATGAAGGAGACACTGATAAAAATTTTCTGACATGCTGGAAATTGACACATCATAGTTGACCACAACAACAAATACAGTTGCTCATAAGCACCCGAGATCTTTTTTTAGCATACGATTTGGATGTTCAGAATGGAAACAATAACCAAGCTTGTAAGACATATTATTAGGACTAAAGTGGGGCTGAAACTGTATGGTCTTCTTTAATCTTAAGCCATCATAAGTACAGGAGCTTTTGAAGCATTTGAAATGCATATTGAGATGGTTTATCAAGCAGTCCAATATGATCTACACCAGTGTAAATTTTTTTTTGATATTTTATTGCTCGTAATATTGGATATAAATGGAGTGAATCGGAATCAGCATGATTCTTCTTGCACAGAACAAACAAACCTACGGCTCATTTTTGATGGGGGTTAGCGTGGTTGCAAATTAATTGTAAACCACTGTTTATGCTGAAGCAAACTGCCCTACTTCCTCTTTCCAGCCAAGGGCACTGTTATTTGTTTATGCCATGGACTTCCAAAATGAGAGACCAATCGTAGTTCCTCTCGAAAGCAAAGACACATACTGTGAACATCGCCTTAAATGGGAAGTGACCACACATTATCCAGACCTTCTCCTCTTCTACACCAAATAAGAAAATACACAACAAAATAATTCATTAATTATCAGACCGAATGTACAGCAACGCTGTGAAAAACATCTTACCCTTGATATCCTCTACATTTCAACCCATATTCATGCCAGTCATAACATCTGAGATCTCCCTGTGAGATTACCCACTCCATTTTGCACATAGCGACTGCATCAGCGTCAAGCATCCGAGGTAGCATGATCCTTTCATAAAATCACTCGGAATTGGTGAATTTTCTTTTTCTGTGCATTTTGCATTTGATATCACGATATCTGTGTGGAAATTTCAAAATGAAATAAAATCCCCACAGCTTAACCAGCGGTCTGTTGGAAACTTGGCGTCGGGCGAGAGTTTATTTATACTTTACATGTGTCGGGTCCAGCTCACAGTTGGGTGCATTTGCTTCTATCAAAAGCTTCTTTTTCAGACCCTGTTTTCTTTTTTTACTCTAGTTCCTTTCCACGTCTCTGTCGGCTCTGCGATGGTTACTAGGAGCAAATATTGCTGCAAATGGCCCTCTGGACCGATTTTCTTTCCATCAAATACTCTGATGTTCATTGTAGTCCGTATTCGTATCACATTCTCAGTATGTGAAATGATTTGACGGTAACAGATACCTAATTGTTTCCATCTTATGCGTATGTCTTGCCTGACTGCCTGGGAGTCCACAGAACCACTCAGAGTTTCACAATGTAAGGAAAGAAGAAGAATTTCTTCACCCGGTACTGAACTGAAAGTATAAATCATAAACCACTTTGCCAATACTAAAGTAAAAAGTTTATTAAATATTATTATATTATTGTATATTAATGTGAATCACAGAGTTGTCTGAATTAACCCTTTTTCATTATGTAGGAAGTGACAAATGAGCACAGGAAGTGATGTAAGATGGAGAGATCTCTGTGGGGCTGAGGTCTCCTCACTCTGTGTGACAGGCAAAATTATACCTCACTGTTTTATGACTGAGGTCCAAAAACGTTGGAAAGCAGGCAATCTCTCCAGGATCCTACCACCCAGAGGAAGTGGAGAGGGCAACAGTGACATGTCGGTTTCCACTAAACGTCCATCACGCAAAACGTTTCATGAAGATTTCTGTACATATTTCTTGATTGTTTCTTCGGGGGAAGACATCTCATAGCCAGGAAATGATTCATTTTGGTGGTTTTTTTATTCATGATGACCACTGGAGTTGCGCCACTTGGAGCACAGGAAATGTAAGAGAAGCAGGCTTACCTTGGTAACACCCCCCACATCAATGATGAATGGGGTACTATGAGGGGAAAACCAGCTTGGTCTTTTTAGAGTCTCCAAAAAATTCAACCAAAAGTCTTTTAATAAGCCAGTGACACAGAGGGAGCTGAGCATGAGAGCAGGAAGCCTCTTTATTAGGAGCGAGTCGGGATTCATTATGGGATGAGCTCTGCAAGGTACGGATGTGCGGTGGGCTGGGGTTTTTTTGAGGGGGGGGGTGTTAAAGTTGGCAGAGGTGACACCTCCCCCTCTGTCCCTTGCCATTGGCTGCCCAGATCTTCCTGGCGTCCCTGGGGGACAGGCTGTAGACCAGTGCTCTTAATCAGACACTTCCCTCTGCCCAGATACTCAGTCCTCTCCGCCCCATCCTGCCCAACTCGGTAGGCTCTTCCAGCTCTGCTCTTGGGTTGGACGTTGTTTGTCTGTTTGTCTCCAGGTTGTCTCCACACAGAGCTCACTTTGAAAGTGTACTCTAAGGGAAGTCTTTAAGAGCCACCATTTCTTAGCGTGCCTGGGACTGCAAACACAACACAAACACAACGTACTTGCCCTGAAGTTTTTTTTTTCAGAAGTGGATTCAAACTTACTCTCCTCAGGTCTAGCTCTTCAAACTCGATTTCCTCAGAGTGTGTGTGACACACAAACAGGCATGCACATCGCACTTTCAACCAATCACAGCGTCACAGTCAATCACAATGCACAAACATGCACGTCAAACTTGCAACCAATCACAGTGCCACTTTTCTCACAGTGCACAAAACTGTACATTGCACGTTCAGCCAATCACATTACCACAGTCCTCACAATGCTCAAGCATGTCTATCACACATTCATCCAATCAGAGCGCCACAGTTCCCACAATACACAAACATGTGTCTAACACTGTCAGCCATCATCAACCAATCACAGGGCCACAAGCCTCACAATGCACAATCATGTCCATCGCACATTCGACCAATCACAGCTGTTGAACCTCATCTGTAAGAACCGGGCCGATTTCTGTGCACAGGACTGGAAACCTCAGAAGCCGACGCAGAGACTGAACTCAGATGCTGTGTTTCCCATTCAGCTCAGCCTTCTACAGCAGAGGCAGCATTTCAGTGGGGAGCTGTTATGGAAACACAGCTTGCCTGTCAGACTCACTTCGTTCCAGTGTTGTTTGAAAAGGGCCTAGGCCATGTCCCCCCATGTTTAACACTCGAACCCACGGCGTCCTTTCCACGGGTCGTCTTCTCCTGTCCCGCGAGTGTGCATGTGAACAGGCGGTCTTTCACCCTGGTGGTCCTCCTGCCGCCTCCCCCACTCTCCCCCGAGCCCTGGCTGGGTGGCTGACCTCTTCTTCACCGTCCCTCTCATGTGCTGGGTTTTAAATTGGCCGTGCTGCCTCTATTAGCCTCTCCAGCTGATCCAACACACATCAGCGGCTTTCATCTGCGGGGCACCGGACAAGAACACGCCACTGTGCGCACACACACATGGGCTCGTAATGCTGAACAGCTCCAGCGCCTGCACAGATTTTACGTACTCAAGTCCCTTTGCATTTTGCAGTGTCTGTATACCGGGTCTCTTTGCTGCACATATGTGCAGTGCTTCTGTGCCCTGTCCCTGTGCAGTCTCTGTGTTCTGCTTCTGTGCGCTGTCTCTGTGCCCTGTCTCTGTGTTCTGCCTCTCTGTGCCCTGTCTCTGTGCAGTCTCTGTGTGCTGTCTCTGTGCAGTCCTGTCTGTGTGTTCTGCCTCTCTGTGCAGTCTCTGTGTGCTGTCTCTGTGCAGTCTCTGTGTTCCGCCTCTGTGCCCTGTCTCTGTGCTCTGTCTCTGTACAGAATTCCTGCTGGTGACAGCTCTGCACTCACACAGCAAACACAGTGTTAAAACTGTTGAACAGATTCATTTTTCATTTTCTTTCTCTTCCTTCTCCTGTATTTCAATACGGAATCATCATAAATATTTCAGAACGCCATTAAACATTTTGGCACCTCAGCCTTCTCCATTGCAAACATTAAATATTTGTTTCAAGAAGTTTGGAGGACTTTGGCATACAAATGTCCTGTTTAAGCTCGGAATATATTTTTTAAAAAAGCAAGCTGTACTGTGAGGGAAAGCAGAGAGACAGGCAGACAGTTTAATGATGGGAGTGAGTAGCGTGGGCGCTTCAATATGTTTTGGTTACTCAGTGAAAAGCTCAATACATTGAAATGCACACTTATTATTAATATTTCTTTCAATGTTGTAAGCAAATAAATTATTTCTACTAGGAATTTATTCCAATGCAATGCACACCTAAATGAAATGGTAACACCAAATTCCACTGAAAAACACTGTTGTTGTTAATATTAGCATTTGTAGCAGTAGTATTAAGAATAAAAAGGTGCCCTTATCAGGCAAAAGCAATGCAACTACACAAAATCGAGATATACAAGAATGCCTGTATATAGCATTTTGAAAATTTTCAAAAGAATCAAAATACAAAGGTTTAAATAGAATATAAAATAAGCCTGTTAGCAATATTTCAAGGGTAAAATAAGGAGTTATTAGTAAAATGCTTGTTTGGAGAGTTAATTAAATTAAAATTGGACAATTTGCAATCTTACAATCTTTCCTAATAATAATAATAATATGTGCTTCCCAAAAACCGTGTTTTACACGTTTCGCATATCGGTTATTATCATTACTTTTGCAGTTATATATGCAACCCTGATATAACCCTGCTGTGATACTACTGTGCATTGTTAAATTCTATTAATAAAGTACAATCTGAAATGTAATTATTTTTAAATGAAATGTGTCTTTCATAAATGAGAGGGTGATTGTTGTGGCATTGTGCAAAAATCATCAACACAAACGTAATAGCAATTTGCTGAAGACACCCAGTGTTAGCGCACCGTACAGTTCGGTATGGAAATGCGTCTCTGGCTTTCTCGTACCTTTAAAGTGGGGTGGCTTGGAGCGAAATCAAACCATTTGGAACCTTTAGGACTAACAGTTTTGTTAAAGCATGAAAGTATATTTCCTTTTTTTAAGAGCTACGTGCCTTCGATTTTATTTTACTCTTCTAATTTTATTTAAATTCGAAAGAAAAACAGCGGTGAAGGTTTGAGCTGCTCTCTAATTCCTCTGTGTGTTTATGTGCCTGCCGGAGCAGCCTGCGCTCGGAGCGGGAGAGGGTGCGAGGCGAGCCCGGCGCGCCACAAAGACAGCTTTGTGAGAAAGCCGTTAATGAGCGTTCTGTGAATCTCTGCATCACCGCGACACCTTCAAAACGCATCAGCGCTGCGAGCTTGTGTGTAAGAGAGGGAGAGAGAAAGGGGGGAGAGGGAGAGTGAGACTATTTATATCTCCTTTAAAGCATGATTTATAGTGTTTGTTCACTGTTTAAGTTTTTGTGGTTCGGGAGAAGGGGGATTTAAAGCTGAAAAATTTTTATGCTTCGGCCTGACATTCTATGGAAAGTTTAACAACACGGCATTGGCCAAGGTGCACACAGTCTCTTTCATGCTGCCCATCTCTCTACTCCTGTGGTCAAGTACCTTGCAGTTATTACGGCTTATTTGTTCAAGTGCTGAGGAAATATTAAATATCACAAGTTCTCTGCTGAGACCGGGCAGTAATTATCAACAGATGGCTGCCAGTTGGGCAAAGAGTGTGTGTGTGGGGGGTGGTGAAGGGACAGATCGAGGGGGATGAGGAGAGGGAGAGAGGGATAGAGGCAACAGAAAGGAAGCAAGCGGGCACAGTGCTTAGAAAACATGGGATAGTGGGAATGAAAAGGAGAAAGAAGGAAAGAGGGAGAGAGGGGTATGGAGACAGAGATCGAGGGCAGCGGTGAGCCTCGGGTGACCCACTGCTCCTTCCCCTGGTTAGGATCAGTTTGAAGTTAACTGCCCAATTTTTTCCACTTTGGAGGTTATCTTAACCTTTCTTATGTACCTTAAAGGACTAATGTGAACCGTCTGCAGAGGGACACAATTTCAGCTTCTCGGAAAAAAAAAATCTTACAACATTTTTTTTTCTTTTCCTGAATGCTGGAGGTTTCACAGGAGAGGGTGCAACAGGTCACTACGGTTCATTCAGCATGGCCTCAATGACAGGAAGATAACCCACACACACACACGCACACACACGTGCACACACACACACACACACACACACACATTAGCCACTTAGAGGTAACCCAACACCAGAAGAAGCACTGCCAATCTAGCCAATTACAGCGTGAGGTGACACTCTGACATTCTCCTTTAACCCCTCCTCACACACACACACACACACACCTGCTGTTCCCCTCTGGCGCGCTTTCTTTCATCTGACTGGGTTAACATCAAACGTCCCACACGTGCAGGGGGCACCAGTGTTAATTCCAATTAACAAATTAAATTACACTCAGAGTGTCTGCCATATGTGAAGCCTGGAGGAGAGGGCCCTGATGGGAAAGCAGTGAGAGGGCAGCTGTGTGTGCATGTCAGAAACACAAGAAATCCATTTTAATAAAGTTTCAGAATGTCAGAAAATGACTGACACACACTGGTTGTGTTATTGTGTGATATTTTTTTTATTCAACACTGGTGATTGAATAAATTAGAAAGCATTGAATGAAAATGTCTGAAAAATCATTCATGTGTGTATACACGCAGAGCAAGAGAGAGAGACAGATCTTGCCGCACAGTTTCAAAGGTTTAAAGCAGAGACATTCAAACTTGGCAGGAGGTCAAAACTACATGAAAGTATATCTGAATGCTGACATTGTAAAATAGAAAGTAATGGTTTGATGTTATAGCAAATGACATTACAGGAAAAAAGTGGCTGGTTTAATATTTGATTTCATGCTTAAGTGATTTGGTTTCAAGTCCTTTCTAAGATACAGATTAAAACCATTACTTTGTAAAATTAGATCAAACTCAAAGCCAAATCAAGTCGTTGGGACTGAATGAAGCTCAGTCAAATGTGCACCCTGATCTTGATGAACATGTAAAACATAATATTACTATGCTCTTATGTGACTGAAATATTTTTCTCTCAACAGTGAAAACTCTCACTGCCATATGCTGTTTCTGTCTGCTGCATACAATAATAAAATAATTATAATAATAATAATATCTGATTGCATTAAAGATTTTCTCTCCTGGCACCTCTTGCTGCCATCTCTCTGTCTGATGTGAGTAATAATAAAAATATTAATTATACGCGGGAGGTAATAATAAGAAGCAGACTCTGCATGGTCACCATCATGCAGCTTCACTGGCATCGCTGTCTCTAAGTCCACACCCTGCACATCCCTGCCGTCAGTCTCTGTTGTCAGATAACATCTTCTCTAAAATATGAGTGAAATGTGGGGAAAACACTCAGTGAAGAGTTTGCTTTCATAGCTGGGGAAAATAAAGTCCGCAGCCCGACGGTGACCCGCAGATAACCGCCCCCCTCCTGCCCGCTCCGCGCCCGGACCCGAACGCCGTAGCGCGGCTGCGTCTCTCCGCGGCAGCGCCTGCTGGGTGGCCGTGAAGAGCGGGGAGCGAGGAGCCGGGGCCACGATCTCGGGGAGATTCTCCTCCGCGAAGCGGGACACTCCGGGGTCAGCCCCTCGGATTACTTTACGCCCGACCGTGTTTGGATAACGTCCTGTTCGCTCCGCAGCGCCCAGTGTTTTTCATTCCACTCGTACAGTACCCAATGAAAAACGATCTCTTGTTAAAATTAGCTGCTACTATTAGATTACGTGTTTCTTTGCTCTGCAGATTTAGGGTCGTTTGTAAAACAAGTACATTAAATAATCGGCCGTGGAGCCTCCTGGCAAACAGAGAGTCGCACTTCCCTACAACCCATAACAGAGCAGGAAACTCAAGCCCTGCCAGTATATGGATTATTTTATAACAACCTCCTCCACCAGCCAAAATCATTAAAAAATGATTTCATCAACAGGCTACAAACAATGACATAGTGACCTTATCCCCACACTGAAAAATGAATGTCTGTTTTTGACTGTTACCTTGCAGCAGATATAATACAATAAGCTATTAGGGTGGTTGCCAAACCCTCCGAACAAGGGTTGTGCTGAGACAGTTAGGTGTGTATGTGTGTGTGTGTGCGTGTGTGTGTACATTTGAGCATATGCTGGTGTGTGTGTGTGTGTCTGTGTGTGTCTGTGTATGTGTGTGTATCTGTGTGTGCTCTGTGTGTGTGTGTGTGTGTGTGTGTGTGTGTGTGTGTGTGTGTGTGTGTGTGTGTGTGTGTGTGTGTGTGTGTGTGTATCTGTGTGTGCTGTGTGTGTGTGTGTGTGTGTGTGTGTGTATCTGTGTGTGCTGGTGCGTGTGTGTGTGTGTGTGTGTGTGGTGTGTGTGTGTGTGTGTGTGTGTGTGTGTGTGTGTGTGTGTGTATCTGTGTGTGTGTATGTGTATCTGTGTGTGCTGGTGTGTGTGTGTGTATGTGTGTGTGTGTGTGTGTGTGTCTGTGTGTGGTGTGTGTGTGTGTGTGTGTGTGTGTGTGTGTGTGTGTGTGTGTGTGTGTGTGTGTGAGGGGATGTGGGCGCCATACAGTCCTCTTGGACGCGGAAACGTGAGCTGACCACACACTGTTACCAAAGCAGCTCCCCGGTCCCCGCTCTATCTGCTCGCCGCATTCTGTTTCCCTGGGAAACGCTGCTTTCACTAAAACCAAGTTTTCTTTGGCCTTCTCCGCGGAGGCCGACTGCACACCATTCCCTGCCTCTGCCCGATCCCCGCCAGGGCTGACAGACCCCTCCGCGCACGGGACCGAGGGGAAAACGTGGTGGTGCTGTTCATGCTCCACCATCAGCAGCTCAGCTTCTCCCAACAGGGAGGCCTCGGCCGATAGGGAAGAGAAGAAGCAAGCAATTCATGACAGCACAGCATCCTGACTGATGGTCATAGACACTGCTTAGCAAATGTGCTTATCCAGAGCGACTTACAGTTTTTACTTGTTACCCATTTATACAGCTGGATATTTACTGAGGCAGTTAAGTACGTTGCCCAGGGGTGCAACAGCAGGACCCTACCAGACAACCAAAGCAGTAACCTTTGAGTTAGAAGCCCTGTGCATTACTAGTGCACCGTACTGCTGCCAGGGAATCAATAGGCGCTAGAGATGCAACACACCACTGGCAGTATAAACAGGGTGTACGGAGTGCTCCAACGAATAAAAACCGTAGACATTGTCTTTATAGACCAGATTCAGCTCAGTAAGTTTGATACAGAAAATTCTGTCCTTATCATTGGCGAAGCTGAGAGAAGTCAGCTTTGTTGTCTTTTTTATGAATATTCATGAGAGAATGTGGTGCCTGCATCCACCTCTTTGCATCCGGGAACCTTCTAGAAAGTGGAGTAGGGAGAATGGAAGGAATGTAGACACATATTCTAATTATTATGACCAGATATCCTGAGTGCTTAACATTGAGAGCTCTGTCTCTACCATTGCAGAAGTTTTAGGTGCTCTCTGATTGGCTGGTTCATTATGGCAATTCTTGCAACTCCTGGGCAGAGGATAGAAAGTGGGCAGCAGCTGAATGTCAGGTCACAACAAACAGAACATCTGTGATGCAGCACTGACAATCTGACTGTGATGTCATTGACACATGACCTGATGCTGGGGGTCTTCAGCCTGTGACAAAATGAGGAAGCTCATTCTACCACATGGACCAAGATGGACAGAGGACGTGACCGGAGTGCGTAATTGCGCGACGGAGGGGTCAGCCAAATATCCTGAAGAGGTCATGCACAGTGGCCCGGCTGGAGTGGAGGGTCTAATGATGGATTGAGGACAAGGAGCAAAATCTCATTGTGACACAGACCACCAGCTTTCACCCATGTGTTTCCAAGCTATTTCAGTGTTCTATCAGACAGCTGTTCAATCAGTGGAGAGTGGACTTGGACCACTGACCCCTGCAGGGACGTGTGAGGAACTGCAGCGGTGTGCCCAGAGCTCATAAGTCCTCCCCTACTTCAAGTACTGGAAATGCTGAGAAGCTTGCCTGTTTTCAGCTCTCATTCACTGCGGTACTGAACATGACCCAGAATCACCCTTTTAATAAACACCTGGAAGAGATTCAAACATCTCAATCTCCATTAAAGAGCAGAATATTCCTGAAAGCTGCGGCGGTGGGTGTACAAAATTAAATAAAAAAAGGCTTGTTGGTATATGTAAACAGGCAGCTCGCATGCGTGTTATCATGTTTCTCAAACGGAGAATCACTTTGTCCTGTCTGAGCAGGGCAGGCCAATAGGCCTGGCCAGCCCGCCAGCCAACAGGACCTCTTAAAGAGGTATTTAAATGCAGGCCTGCAGCAATGCGCTCACTCAATGACCTCTTTATTTGTTAAAATAGATTATTTTAAATAAATTACAGAGCACTTTCGCTGAATAAACAGAGACTTCGAGGCTGTGGCCTGTCCTGCATTCTTAATGTGGCCACAGAAATCCTAAATGACTAGCAAGCTGTGTAATAGCCTCTGATTTTGCTGATAGGACCTCATTCTTTAGGTAAGAGAGCCATTGAGCTGCCTGAAAGGCAACACCACCTAGAGGAAAACAGAACATTTTAATCTGGAATATGTACTTATGATATTTCTCTCAGTGCCGGGGGGCAGGGCTCCATTAGTGAGACAGGGGATGATTTGAGAGGCAATGGTTCGCCTCAGATCAAGAGGTTAAACACCCCCTCTCCATGTGAAGTTGCACGATACCACTTTAAAACAGCCAGATAAATCTATACTTATCGTTAGAATAGAGTATTATTTTCCTCTTTCTGTCTTCCTTTCTTCCTTGTTATTATTGCCTTAAATATACAGTATTTTGAATTTGCAAATGTAATGCTTGACTTCCAGTCACAGTGTGCGTTGTCCTTGATGTTAGGCTGGGATGGGCCTTTGAAAAGCTAAATCTACAGCGAAATTATCTCATAAGCAGCACTTTGGAACTGCACACTGTACACGCTCCAAGCTGACTTTGAGATTCAATTTCATTTATTAACAGTTTCATTTATTAAACTCCTCCAGCTCCTGTTATTGACTTGTTTCCCCTTTTTTCCTTCGTTCCTGTGAGCCAGACGCAGTGCCCGTGAGTATGAGGACATCTGGCACTGCCTTTGCAATTAGGATGGGTACAATCTAACACAGCTGTGTCCTGGCGTGCTAGTGTGGTGAATGGGTACTCCAAGCGGTAATTTGGTATGGCAGAGCGCTTTGAGCGTGGGTTACGGAGACTCAGCGGAGGGCTGTAGAATAAGGAAGGGGAAACGCTGGCAGGACGATGATGGAATGAGGTCTGATTAACCGTGAAGCTCTCATTTCAGCTCTCTCCGGCCAGCCCGTTTTTAACCTCCCTCCCGCGGTTTCCCTCCACACACGCTGGAGTCGAGAAAAAACGAGACAACGGGTCTGACAGAAGCTGAGAATATTCTCTTTTTTTTTTTTTTTTTTTTTTTTTTAGAGTACAACTTATAAAATTTTATATTGGGGAAAAAATATGACTTTTAATGCAACTGACTGTGTATTCTGTAGGCCTGCCAGGTTCAGTTTGTGTCAGTCATCTGAGCTACTGTGTGCAGGTAAGAATATTTAAACCTGAAGGAAAGGCTGAACTACAGAGAGCTCTTTAAATAGGTCTCCGCAGACAGTGCTATATATTTCTTGACTTCCCACAGGCTTTACAGCAGTTACTGGCCTTGCATGCCAGCTCTCTCTTTGTACTCCAATATTAAGCTGATTAGCAAGTGCCACCTAGATGCTACTTGTACAATTTAAACAACGATGTGCTATATGCCTCTGATTTATTTGAAAATGCAATTTTCTTTTTGATCCCTATCAGTTTTTGGGGAATTCTGATTTGCATTAAAATGGGTAAAGTGGTAGAACTAGTATTCCTTTCTGTGACTTTTTATTTTCCATTAAAGGAAGAAGTCCTTCATACATGATTGACTATTTGCCAAACTATGCTTTCAGCATTAAAATGCAAATGAAAGCCAGAACACTCCACTTTAGTCCACAGACTAAAATGTAGATTTAAAAACCCCAAAATGTAAAACCAAACCCCTCTCCAAACCCTCCCAGGCCTCCTTTACTCTGCCCTCCTCACAACCCACCTTTTAACACCTGGTGGGTGTGGCCTCTCAATTAACCAATTAACCAATCATTCAATGCCCTAGCAGCAAGGAACACACATTCTCATGCTTTTGACTGTTTAGAGGTGAACATGATGACAAAAATCTTCTTATCATGAGGTTTGTAAATGAAAATGTACTTAAACAACACATTCATGAATAAAAACAGGAAGGAATGAAACTACCCATAGCGAAGACTGCAACATCACATTATTATTATTATTATTATTATTATTATTATTATTATTATTATTATTATTTTTTATTATTATTATTATTATTACCAATACTACTGCTACTACTAGTAGTAATAATAATAATAGTAATAATGACGCTGATGATACTGTTGTTATCATAACCATTGGAGCAATTTAGGCAAAGGCCCTTGTGCATGGGTTCTATCTGAGGTTCAGACCCACAGCCCCAGGTTATGAGAGCCCTTGGACCACACACCGGCCTGATATTATCAGCCTGTAGATTTTTACTCTGCAGTATTTGACATGACACTTTTATACATTACCCCTACATCCTGTTTCAGACAGCCATGCGGCAGACACATGCCCTGAATATAGCTAGAATGTCTGGAATAGTGTTTCCTTCCAAAACCCTACTGCATCTGCAGTCACGAGCTCCTTCAGGTGTGATGCAATCCTGTTCTGATTCTTTGGGTGAAAATGATTCATGCTTTGCATGTGTGTATGTGTGTATGTGCATGTGTATGTGTGCGTGCATGTGTGTGCGTGTGTGCGGGCAAAGGGGTGTGGGGTGTGATTACGAATAATTATAAGGAAAACTTAATTCATAACTGCTCGAATTATGAAGAGAAATTTCTCGGACTCTCCCCAAGGCGTCCTAAATGAGCACTTTTGAGACACGGTAACAGGACTGCCCAGTTCTCCCTCTCGCTGGCAGCAGTAATTGAGCTTAATAGCCCCAGCGCAGACACAGGGAAACTCTTTGACACCTAGACTAAATTCTCTAATGGAATGATCAAATAAGCATCATCCAGCGTGCACGTATCAAAGGGGCCGGCGCTGGGCTGTGTCGCATTATGACACCCCTGCTTTCAGGAACAGCCAGCCGCGTTTCCCCCCCACGTCCCGGCCCTTTCCGGGCCACTGAAAAACGGGAACCGAGTCAGAATCAAAAGCAGCTCCGTCAGGCGGGGGCGGAGAATGGCTGACGGCTCCAATAATGGCCAGTGACAGGCTGGAGGTTTGATGTCATGTACTTTCGTTGGAAGGCAGTCGTTCCTGAGGCCTGTCACAAACCACATAAAGGCATTTGGACACCTGTTTCTAAATGTGGGGGAAAAACTTTGTGTGGATTGTTTGTGATTTGTTTGTATTCTTAATTTCTTGAATATTTAGAAAAGTGATATGTAGATAATATTACAATATTGAATTTTATCATATCATGTTACATTTTTATGTCACTTTTTGGAACAGATATGTATTGAAAAATGATGGTTTTAATTTCACCACCCACACAACTGGAAAAGCCAGTTTCTAGCTGGCAAAGGCAGGTAAAGCCAAACAGGACAGCAAACGTAATTCTTCAGTTGACCTTGGGTAAAGTTTTGCTCTCTCTCTCTCTCTCTCTCTCTCTCTCTCTCTCTCTCTCTCTCTCTCTCTCTCTCTCTCTCTCTCTCTCTCCCTCTGTCAGACTCCCTGCCGCTCCTCAGAGATGCTTGGTGGAGCCTGTGATGTCATGAGGCCGGAGCTTGCTTATTTTTTGAGTCTCTGCGGGGACAGGGCACGTGCAAAACAGCCCCGCTTTTGTCACCCTCTTGTTTGGTTAGGTCCCACTTTGCGGGAGATAAGAACCAGGTTTGGAGCCGGCCGGGGAGCGCCTCGCGATCGGCGGGCCTGACAGCAAGCGCGGCTTTTTCCGATGCTGAGGTTTACACGCGAGCGGGTCTGTTATATTTCTGCAAGTGCACCCTATTATGTTACCTTTCAAGTGGTCTGTCGCTGGGGAGCTCGCTGTTCTGGGTTTCTTCGCCTCTGGGTTGGCTGAAACGCCGACGGTGTTGTTTTAAGGACTTAATTTAACCGGCGTGTGTGCCGAACGTGTTGAGTTAGCCACGCAATGTTTATTTGCGGAATATTTTCTGACACCTACTTACACCATTACCGTCCAAGTCGTATTATGCCTGAAGTGAAGGCAGCGGAGGCGCCTGGTGCACACAGCCTGTCTCACCTGCACTGACTGTACGCTGGGACCGGCACAGGCAGCCTGTGTTACAGCTCTGCACAGGCCCAGAGGAACACCCAACTACAGAGAGTCTGTTAATTTAATAATATCCAAACATAATTTACAAATTACATTCAATAGATCCATGAACATGTTGTCTGTTTTTTTAATCCTAACCCTAACCTTATCCCTAACCCTAAACCAAACCCTATCCCTAAACTTAACTGTGCGCTTTAGCCAGGCTAGGCAACAGGGCTGGAGCAGCATGCAACTTCAGCAAGTCTGTCTTTGACAATACCCTAGAAATTATGTTCAACAGATCCATGAATTTGTCATGTTTTTTTAAGGAACACATTCCTATTTTAAGCATTTTGTATTAGCAGTTGACATGCAATGTTTTTGTTTACTGTGCTCAGCTCATACAGTAGCCACTGAGGTGCTGTCATACAATGACCTAAAAAGACAGCGAGGTGCATATTCTTTCTTTTCTTTGTTGCAGTTCAGAGCTGTTTTTCACTCTCTCAGCTACTGTAAAGGACCAGCGTTTGATGTACATTCCATAACACATCTATAACGATGTTCTGTGTAAAAAAGACCCCTCACAGTTCTATGAACAGCACAGCCAAGAGAATACAAGTCTTTAGAGTGCACTCTATCAGACTCTTATCTGATCAGAAATTTAAATGATGGCAATATTATTGATCAGGGCCCAGGAAGGGAAAACAACCATGGCAATAAATTGAGCATTTGGACAGCTGATTACACTATCTGTATCTATCACAGAAGCTTCATGTTTGAATCTACCTTAGAAGTTTGGGCTTAAGAAACAGATCGAGATGAGCAGAGATTTTTCATTGCTAATCCCCTGTTCCACCATAACAGCAAGAAAGTCCAGCTCAGTCTGCTTCTGGCCAGACTTGCGGTTCAACCTCAATGCTGCAAAGGTCACAAGCACTTTGAAATGCATGCAAACATAATAATGTGGGCTGGTGTTCAGGAAAAGAAATTAGTTTGGAACACTGTTTCAAACAGCTCTAATTAACTACCAGACTCAATGAAAAAAGTTCTTGCATGCATGCCCTTTGAAAAGCGTCTTGAGAAAAAAAAAATCACACATTGCCACTATTGTGGTTTTTTTTTTTGCTTTATAATTTTTTATTTACAAGTATAAAAACCGTGATCTGGAGGGAGACATGACTGGTGAACATCAGACAATGCTTGCTTTGTTGTTGCTGCTGTTGTTTTAAAGAAGAGCCGAGGCCATTGTAACACACATCCGCCGAGGTGAAGTGCTCGCTTACCCCTGGGAGAGAGGGAGAGGTTGCCGGTGCGAGGCCCATGGGGGGAGGAGTGGGGGGGGGCATTTCCTGTGTCGCGTGAGGACGCACCGCAGGCCTGGCCCGGGAGCGCCGAGCGAGTCGACACAAAGACGGAGACGCTGAAAGATTAGAGAGGGGGGAAGAACCGCCGGCGCTCCCGTTTTAGACAAGACAACTGCACTCTGGGCGCGCTCTTTGTTCGGCTTTCATCAACCTCTTTATTCAAGTGTTTTTTCTCGCTGCCAGCACTGGCACGGCTCGGCCTGCTTGCTTAAGCTCTTCTCTCTAACACCCCCTGATTTACTCAGACGCCCTGCGCTGTTCAGGAGTTCAAAGATCTTTACACATCTTTAAACAGGTAGGGATTTCTTTTTCCACACCTCCCCCCCCCCCACCCCCAGCCTTTTTTGTGCCTACAGGCTCTTAGCTTGTCTGTTGCCACCAGACACAGGTAAAGCCACCAGGTAAAGCCACCACCAAAGACATGAGAGTGACTCTAATTCTTTAGTTGACCTTGAGGGTAATCTTTACTCTCTCTCCCTCACTCATTCAACATCTAGCTCTCTCTCCCTCTCTCCCTCTCTCCCTCACCATCTGGTTTGACTGCCAGGGCCTTGTGTGACCTTGTTGTCAAGGACACATGTGGGAATTAGGAAAAGTGGACTTGTTTCAAACAATTATATAAATTACTTTAATATCGTAAAACAAAAAAGAAGAAATATATATATATATAAAATGTTGACTGTCAGGTTAGATTTCCACTCAGCTTGCATGTGTGAGAGCACCTCTGGGTTTGATAGGGGTAATTTGGAGATTGCGAGTGCCAGGTGTTTAAGGAGGTAAAAAAAAGTCCTCCTCATTCAGCCATGTTTTCTGAGTCATGCCTAATAAGCACCTGTCAGGGAATAAAAGGACTTTTTTCGACTGACCTTTTAGTCTGTGCGATGAAATGGACACCTTTTAATATCTGCCAGTTTGTTCAATTATAATTGAATGTTACATGGAACTCTAGACCAAAATTGCCTCTTTTTACCATAGATGTGTGGGATTTAGACCAACATTACAATGACAGGGTGATTCTCCACCAGAGACTTGCAATAAGTAGAATTATTATTGTAATTATATTTTTTAAACCACTTCCTTAGATGATACAAGCCTTGTTGATAATGATGTAGTCTCTCTCCTATGATTACCTGTCAAGCAGTGAGGACAGCAGTAACCAAAGGGAATAGACATATCGAGTCTTGGAAAACCAATCAAAAACAAGTCATCGGGTGAAGACATCATCATTAATATCCATAGATGGAGTATCCTCTTCCTTTCAGACTTGCACAAATCTAAATTTCACTCTTCGTAATTCAGAATTACAACTAATGAAATTTCAACAGCCGATTCTTTTGGAATTACTTAATTTTTATGAAATTGTTCTAAAAGGGACTTGTTCAGGAAATGTGTCAGCATTTCCAGCTGAACTATGAGGACCAAGGGCTCCTGAAGTAGTGTCCTGGTCTCAAATGTAATTTGTGGTAGTGTACGGTGTATTTCTATTTCTATTATGTATTAGCTATCAGCTATTTTGAGATGATAAAACTACCTTAGATATCATAGATATCATAGATATCATACTTTTTTTTTTTTTTTTTTTTTTGCTTGTGTCGTACCCTGCCTCACATGTAAGTCGCTTTGGATAAAGGCGTCTGCCAAATGAATAAATGTAAATGTAAATGTAAATGGATACTTCCCAAGACAGTTCAGCAAGCTCCCCACAGACTTACAGCCTCATGGAAGAGCGAAGAAATTAGTCAGCTAAAAGGAAGGCACAAGGACCTTTGCCAAAATTGCTCAGAGGAATTGTTGCAAAGTAGAAGGGAAACAGAAAAAATGCAGATCCAACATGGTGTTATTAAAGAAAAAAATCGAAAACAACAATAAAATTATAAACTATATATGGTAGTCTTACTTTCCTAATTATCGCGAATAACTCAAAAGTTTGGTTCTCAATAATATTTAATATAACATTGGGAGATCATTTTGGAACTTCTTCCCCATCCAATTGTGAGGAGCTGGCAGTATATTCTCAAGATAAGATATGCAGAGCCAGATTAAATATAACACAGATGGGTGCAATGTTGGCATTAGACATTCCAAGCTCAGCGGTTGAAAGAGTAATGAATTCTTTGGCCTTGATTGATGGACAGGTGTTGAGTAAATTTGTCATGTAAATGAAACTCTCTCTGTGCTCAATTGGCCCTATCAACACCAGATTAAAGAAATGTTTTTAATTGTCAGACAGTGTTTTAGCCATTGTTAACTGCTCTTTTTGACTGACAACTTCCTCACGACTCTTAGGATTACCATTGTTAAACCTCTGCTTAAGAAAAGCAACTAGGATTCCTCTGTGCTGAGTAATTTTAGATCTTAAATTTACCCTTTTTAGCAAAATTCTCTACAATGTGTTTTTAAGGAAATCAATGACTTTCTCAGTAAATATTGTACAGAAATTGCAATCAGGCTTTTTTGCAAATCACACAACATGGATCACAGCCCAAAAATAAAACACCATTGTCTAGTCTATGCTACAGTGAAAATGCATGTGTTTTTGTCATCAATGATTCTGTAAATTTAAAGACTCTTTAGGATCTTTGTCATCTTGGGTGTATTTTATGGCATGTGTGTACTGAACAGTGATCAGGCTTTTACCTGTACACACAGTGAGCGGCAAAAGCAGTATTACCTGTGCAGGTAGAGAGCTGCACAAAGGCTTCTCCCTGCAATGCAAACAGCAGCTCACACGGTCATACCTGTAATGTGAACAGCTCACATGCTATTCCCTGTGAAGTGAACAGCTCAGACAGTATTCCCTGTGAGGTGAACAGCTCACACGGTAATACCTGTGGATTAAAACAGCTGACATGGTATTCCCTGTGAAGTGAAGAACTCAGACTGTATTCCCTGTGAAGTGAAGAGCTCGCACAGTCTTTGGTGTGAGCAGCTCACATAGTAATACCTGAAAAGTGAACAGGTCACACAGTATTTCCTGTGAAAAGCTCACGCTGTGCTTTCTGCGAACAGCTCACACAGTAGTCCCTGTAAACAGGTAGCCCTGTAAAGTGAACAGCACACAGATTTCCTTTGCAGTGAACAGCTCATACAGTAATCGCTGTAAAGTGAACAGCCCATACGGCACTGTCTGTGACAGTGTCCCTGAGCATTGTGTTTACAGAGGAGGAGCAGCAGAGGGAGCATCATCACTGTGAGCAGAATAAATTGGACGTGAAGAGGTTCAGTCTGTCTCTCCTCCGTCTCTCATTCTCTCACTCTCATGCTTTCTCTCCTCCCTCTCTTCATTTCTCTCTCTCTCTACACCCTCATACCTACATGTCTTATTTTTTCACTTCCAAGATGACACTTTTACCATGCCTTACATTTCCACCCGTAGGTGTGAATCGATAACTCTGCTAAAACTCATATATCATAAATGTATATTATTTAGAGTCATAGTAATATGTTGTGTTTTTGGGGGTAGGGAATATGTATAAGAATGATAAGTCTCAGACTAAGGAGTATGTGGGCACAGAAGGAAAGCCAGAGGGATGTTTCTTTATGGAGAAAGCTGTGAAGTGTTGCTTTACATTTCCATAGGTTGACTTCCTTGTCTTTGTGTGTTCCAAACAATTCAGTCCCTCAAAGAATCAGTCCTGTTGCCCTGACAACGCCAAGAGAGGGCTGATTCTGAGAAAAGACCAAAGTGGTAAGATCTGGGGCAGCCCGTCCAGTCATCCCAAAATGACGGACTGGAACAGCTCCAAAATTGATTCTGTAAGAGCAGGAGGGCATGACTTCTGTCAGTCTGGCCCCAAAGGCGGCTGGCAAGAGCGTTTCACTGGGGCAATTCAGGGGTAATTAGCCTCGTTTAACCATTTCCTGGTTTTAAGAACTTAAAGAGGGGGCCACAATCAGAGGGGACAATGCACATTCACCGCACGCCCCCTCCTTACCCCCCCCAGCCCCCAGGTAAGGGGAGCTCAGCGGTAACGTTTAAGTGAAATACCACGCCATCCAAACTGAACCATATGACAAGCTCTCAGCAGCAGCCTCTGCAAAAGAGAAAAGAGATCCCCGCGTTTCAGAAACTTAGAAACAAAATTGATCTTGCCTTTAAAAAAAGGTGGAAATTTGAGCTGTCTCATAAGGGCTTTTCGAAGGATCTCTCAGGATATGTGAAAAGAAAACTTGCATGCCAGGCAGAGATGCCACCAGGCTATCTCAAATCACGGTGCATGCTGAAACACTTTTCTGGGAGTATGCCTCATAATGCTTAGCAATATAAGCCATGTCTAATGCTCCTAACTGCTTATGACAGGGGGGCAGCACACACTGCGACTGGCGACATGTCACGTATATGACAACCGACATCAGACTTTATGACTGGTGACATGTCATGTTATTGTTAGCGTTGCCTGGCGGTTGTCATAAGTCATTATGCCCGGCGAAAAAGTAAGGTATGTTAAAATAAATCTTAACCAAAGGGAATACGTGTGCGTGCGTATGTGTGTGTCAAAGTTTACTTTATGTCATAAAAATGATTAAACCGCCATTTTTAAATATGTCATTTCATGCATGTTATATAATTTAGAAAACACATTCTACCATCACACATTGAGATGTATTCTCCTTTCTCATTAGCCGTGACCTTTCATGAATGCTCATGGTGTTGAGAATCGTCATGGAAAGGGCGTGAGAGTGTTGTGTTGCCTACATAACGATGCACTTCAGCTGAAGTGTTGCTGCGCTCTTAAGCAGGTTGCCTTTCCAGACTGACCTGCAAAAACAAAGGCCCCGGGCAGTCCTATGAATAAGTTATAGAGGGATAGAGACAGAGAATAGAGGAAGGATTCACAGCACAGGAGCCCTAAGTCTACCTGCATGCCTTCCAAAACCATCATTAGTATTGCTAAGCCATGTTCCTGACTTAGAGAGACATGCAAGGATAATGAAATAAGCTTATTTTTGTCCCCATCACGGGAGACAGTATTAGTCAGACAGGGCTCTGGCACACACAGACAGAATCATGCACTTAACCTCAGCCCAACCATCTTTATGAATGGTTATGGATATTGTGATCTAGTGACAGTTTGATATTTGGTGGTGTATGTACAAGACTTCCCTTAGTTTTCTAGGCTGACTAGTTTCAGAGTAGTTAACCACAAGTTAACTTGTGGTAGTGCTTGATTGGTGTTGTACTCACACTCACTGGTCTGGGACTGCTGTTGGCCTGGTCTGACACTGTTGCTTGTTTAACTTGGATAGATATACTTCTGCTCTGTTGTGCTAGGAGCAGCACTGGATAAGAGCATCCAGTAAATGAATATAACATAAAGTAATGTAATGTTCCATTTCCATTTCTTGCATGTAAGACTTTCTATTTGCTAAGCCAAATGATCTAATATCGGTGATACTACAGCTGACCACAGGGATGCAAGCTCTAACCTTTGATCTGAGCTGCCACAGAGGGGCCTGGCCAATTTAACCCAGGAGCAAGGAGAAAGTGCAAACACATGTGCTTTTTGCCACTAATTACTGAAGCGATAACTCACTGAGTTCACATGCAATAAGCAAATTGTGGAGTTAATAATGGAAGTTGTGGTGTGTGCGTGTGTATTTATATGCAAGTTTTGTGTTCATATTTAAGTTAAATTTGCATTAAATTCATGTACATTAAAATCTAATTAAATTGAAGGGAGAAAAGAGTTTTTTAAAGGGAGTTCAGAATGACTCTCCTCGGTCATATTCAGATCCCACCCCTCAGACAAACGCTGGATTATTAGATTCAGGGGTGAGGGTCTCTGTGAACCGGCTGTGTTAGCACTGAATGGGGTGCCATTACTGCTGAATGGGAGGCCATTATGAAATTATGAGCATCTGTCCCTTGAACAGTCACCCTTTCATTCCTCACGCTGTCACCACCAGCCTCTCTACCTCCTGTACAAACCTAAACTAACAACAACTAACCCGTTGTGGTAACCAGGACGCGTGAAAGCATCATAAAGTCCAGTACCACTGAGAATGACTTTCAAAATGGAGGGTTATGAAGAACGGTCAAAATACTGTATATTGGTGGTCAAACTTAGTATGCAGTGGTGAAATTATAACAGCGTAGCGAATGAACAATGGTCGTATTCATTGTGATTTCACAGCAACATGAGAAACTGGGTTTATTAGCCCTTCCTGCCGAGGTACGAGCTGGGGTCACTGTCTGATGATCATGCACGCATCTTAACCTGTGACACTGGTGTTGCAGTGAGCCGTGTCAATTTCAGCTGAACACTGTGTGATTTTTAAAGTAGTTTACTCTGTGTGGTGTTAGCACCTGGCGAGCAGGTGAGCTCGGGGGTGGGGGGGGGGGGGCGTCAGACGAGCGGCACTTAACACCTGACACCCCTCCTCTGGGACCACCTTTCACCTCTGACCCCTGAGTGACAGGCACAGAGACGGCTCTCGGATCCCTTTTCTTCCCCCGCGCCTGTCGGGCACTGCTGAGCGTTACCGTGGGAGATGAGCTGAAAGGAATCCTGCCGCTTTCAAGACGGGGGAATGCGCAGGTGTTCATGCCTTCTCACCCTCAAGTTCAAAAGCCACCGAGTCCTCAACCACTCAGTAACAAGCTAACAAAGAGGCCTGCAGAGAGAGGATGACTGCGGCCTTTCACTGTCAAACAGCCTCCTCATAATAGCACATAATCCCGGTAGTGTGTGTGTGTGTGTGTGTGTGTGTGTACATGTGGGCCAATACCTGTAGCACTTTACTGATATCACACACACACAGCTATGCTCAAGACACACATGCACACACACACACACCCTCCCAAATGAAGAAGACTGTGTCCCACTCAAAGAAGCACACAGACTCAAACTTGCACCACGGGGAGATGAATGTATAAAAGTAAACAGAAAAAGCAGACAGGCGTTACGCTTATCTGACAAAATTACCCTCCTGTCTCGTGTCTGAATCCGTCCCTTTTTTTTTTTCCACTCCATCGGTTTATGGGTTCAAAAAATGGGAGCGGGTCCAAGCAATACTGGTAATATTAGTGTCAGTAATTTAATGCGCAGGTGTGAATGGATTCTCAAACAAGTCCGGGAGGCCAGCGAAGGCCTGCTGGACGCAGCGGCCAGGAGCAGCGCTGAATAAACACGGCGCGGAGCGGCGACGCAGGCCGCCGCACCCCACGCGGCCGCCGCTGTTTGTGTTGTGGCTTCTGGTGTTTGTAGGAACTCTGCGGAGACCACGCCGGCCATTTCCATGCCTGTTTCCTGGGCGAAAAACTAACCCGGGCCAGGAGTAAGTGCCTGCATGAAAAGCCGTGTTATGTGTGGGTGGTTTTTAAAGAAAGAGGGAGAGGAAAAAAAACTGATGATATCTTGCCCTGTAGAGTGTCAGCGCAGCGGTCAAAGTTTTCATTGCGGGATTACTGAAGTAAAGCTGTCTGTCCGACACGATAAATTACAGCCGGTAATTTTTTGTTTTATGCTGCTTGTGTATGTGAGCACATGCTAGCTACAGCTATCCTTGAAAAAGGAAGCCTACGGAGACATGGAAACTGAAGGAGGGCCATTACTGCTTTCTGCATCACATCACTCCTGATGTATGTTCTTCATTGATTACTGCTGCCATGCTCAAATTCAGTTAATTGTACTTAACAGTTACCTTATTCATGACTGTGTGTGTTCAAGTTCAAGCTCAAGTGTGGTTAATATCATTTTGAATGCATTTTTGCTTGCTTTGTTTTAAATGTGTGTCTACTTATTTGAGAAAATAAAGGGTTACATAAGGGTACGTCATTAGCTACAGTCAATACTTCAATGAATGAAGTTTCCCCGATCAGGCCCGAATGCACTACACTCCTCTGCAGTACTAATCTGTACTGTGTGTTACTCACTTATTTCTCCAGCTGTTGCCTACCCAAGATCTCATGATGTAGCCTCTGTTACTGTCACCCCTGGCTTTGTGAATGCAGCCAGTTATCGTGAGGCTCTGTGTATTCTCACGTGCTCAGAGAAGCATCGTTAATTACGATACCGATGCCGGGACAGCAGCACCTCTCAGATGAGCTGTCTGTCCCCGCGGTTCTGTTTGTTTATGGCGGGCGTGTGCCGCAGCTCGCAGGCAAAACCATCCTGATTCATCATTCCGCACTGTCACAATAAACACGCCCACTTCCCTTCGGCCCACAGTCTCCCATGTCAAGCCTGCAGAGTGAGCCAAGGCAGACCAGTCCCGGCCTGTACGAGGATGTACTCGGAGCTACGTGTAAAAGCAACAAAAAGAAAAATCATGGTCACGTAGAGGCGTAGGGGAATCTGGTCTAGTGTAAACACAGCACACACCGCCTTGTAAAAATCTCAGACACTTTGCATTTTTATACTCTGATAAGTAAGGGTAGTAAAATTTGATGCATATTTTATCCCTCTGCTCTTCTTTCCCTCTTTTAACAGAGCTGTTCTTAGTGTAGCACATCCATTCCTGACCTCAGTTGTGACCTTTGCACCATTGATGGATGAGAAATGATGTTCAATGGAAACAGAACACGATTTATCTTATATTGTACACAATTGTCATTGGATTGCACTTCAAGTCCAGTTTATTTAGCTTGTTTGCGCACTGTTCTTCTCCCATCAATGTATTGACTGGATTACACCAACTCTGAAGGTACATATCACCACCTATTGCACTAGAGTTTGGATTGCAGCATACAACATACTAAAATATATCTAGCACTGGGTTATAAATCCATGGTAACTTTTGAAAAAGTGGGGTGCAGGGGTGGGGAACCAATGATGTCTTTCTGAAGTGAGGTGACATGCACCTCCTCTTAATATGCCAAACAAAACAACAAATAAATGAATAAATAAAACCACCCTGAGCACAGTCAGCTGGAAAAAATGAGCCTCCTGTTCTCCAGCCACACACTTGTATTCAATATCCCCCTAATTAGGCAGGTGTGGCTCGCTAACCAATGGGCTGGCTCACACAGACAAAGGCAATTACAACGGACAATGAAACAATTAACCTGTATGGAGGCATCTTGACGGATGAGCTCAGTTATTAACAAAGCTGGAAATGGAGAAACACCTTAAACATGTAACAAACTGACCACTCAACAAATAAAGTTTTGGGGGAAAGGCAGAAGTTCTTCTTCACAATGCCATGCCTTGAAAATTAAGTGACACAAGCTATTTCAACATTTTACCTTCTGTATGCAGCAACACACTTCCACGCACTGTGACTCCTGAGTGTATCTAAGGCTTCCACTCTGTGTTTGTCTATATTACTTTATGACTGTACACTCAAGATGTACCAACCCTGCTGCAGTCGACCTTAACCAGCTGACTGGGTGCTGGGTCTCCCTTGCAGTTTCACAGCTGTGTCACTTCCTGTGGCAAAGACTCCAAGAGCAAGTGGCAAGTGGGATTCAGCCGTGTCTCAATCACCAAGATCCCAGCAGAGGAGAGAACATGTGGGGATGGTTTGGACAGTAATGTCAGTGCTATGCAGCCAGGATTAAGAGCTGCAGAAGAAAGCAGGGATCTCTGCTGGTTTTGCCATGTCTGTTTCCACTCTGCCAAGAACCCTTCAGAGTGTCATTAAAGAAGACAGAAATGTTGATTCTCTCAGGCTTTGCGCCAAGAACAGTACGAAGTACGTCTCGTAAATGGCTCACATATCAGTACTGTAGTTTTTCAGATATCCCTCCGGAGAGCTTCATGCAGTGTAATGACTGCGTGTGTGTGATATTTTCATCGTATTTCAGATTTTTTCAGGGTCAAGTACATTTCATATTGATATTTTTAAGCCCTCTTAAGTGCTGCAGGACTTAATTTGATAATCATTTCAGAGCTGACATGGCTCCTTGCTGACGAAAAAAAGATTAATCTGTTTTATGTCATTATGTCAAGTAATATTCTGATGCTCACACAGTCGGCTGGGTCTACAGCCCAGAAAGGATGAAGCACAGAATGCTCTCCTCCATTCTCCTGGACACCTCCTGCAACACCCTGACACCTCTGCGGGCCTCACAGACATGACCGTCAGCAGACCTTTTGCGCCTTATGAAAAATACACCAGATTACATTACACTATTGTCATTTAACAGATGTTCTTAGCCACAGTGACTTCTAATGACAGTGAGTCACAATTACAGTTTTATCAATTTACACTGCTGGATATTTACTGAGGCAATTGTGGGTTAAGTACCTTGCCCAAGGGTACAACTGTAGTGCCGCAGTGGGGAATCAAACCAACAAGCTTTTGATTACGAGCCCTGCTCCTTACCACTATGCCACACACATACAGTATGTTATCAGCTGCCAAACACTGGTGTATTCAATTGATGGATTTTTCATCCATGTATGTAGGACAGCATGAAGAATGGCTGCTGGTGTACAGGGACAAATTAATTTATGATTCTTTTCCAATTAAAACACAGCCACACTAACCTTCCTTCCTCTGTGAGTGATTTTTTTTTTTCATAGGAAAATTTTCAAAACCCTCACGATCAAAAGGAGTAATTGTCCTGCCTTCAGAAGATCTGTGCAACAATTATTTTAGCAGTTCTCTTTTCTTCTTCTCAGGGACAGAAAACTCAGAGATAAGATGATCTTAGTGATTTTAAAATGACCTCCGTTAATACTTCTCAGAAAAGCACAATGGATATAGCACTATACAAGGAGCCAATCACCCTTGTCTCTCGGCCCACTCTCACAAGCCAGTAGCTATTCACATGCAAAAACTTAATTACAGTTGCCCAAATCAATACAAAATACTTATAAACATAAATACTATAATTCCCACAGGGGGTGACAGATGTTGTCTTTTGTGTTCTGCGCCAAAGCACATCAGCGTGTTGATTCTCTCCAGGTGTATTTTTTTTTTTTTTTCTTCACGCAGGCAGGTTTCAGGTGAGAAACGCAGTGAGAAGGCCACGGGCTCTTTGTCAGTCTGACTTCATTGTTTTCGTCTCTCCGGTGAAACTCTCGGAGCGGCTCTGCAGAACCCAATCCGCCCGCACTGGCCGCCGTGAATGGCAGTTCTGAAGCAGCACAACAATGGCCCCGGGTTTTGGGTGTTCCCCGCTTCGCACTCACAGAGGCAAGCCTTTGGTGTAAATATTTATAAACCCGACTCCCTCATCAAATATTTAGAGCCCGTTGATCTGGCTCTGGGCGAGCGGGCATTTTTTTGGACGCCCCCAGCCCTCCCGAGGGGTTTGACGGCCATGGACGCCCCTCGGAGATCAGGTGTGAGAATGGAGGTATGGATCCTATCAGAGCACCAGGGTCTCCGCTCGGAACTCCATCAGCCCAGCTGATGTTAGTTGCAAACATCAGAGGCTGAGCTTTGCTTACCCACCCAGAGAACTATCCGTGAGCAGGTCATCCTTCTGGCCAGTCAAACTGCAACTGCACCCCTTGCTGCACTCCTAAAGGGACTTTTCACTTTAGTTTAGCTTATTGTTTCAGACCAGGAAATTTCAATTGGCCTTTAATTCATTTGCAAGCAGATTCAGGTTTGTTTAGTCCATTTGCTGCTACATGCGGAACAGAATTCTGTTGCTCTGTTAAATTTAATTAGACTTAATTTCAGGAACCTCATCACAGTATATAAGATTACACTGGATGAGTCTGTCTTCCCGGCAGCCAGTACTATACTATGACAATGTCTCTCTATGGGGATTCATATGCAGTGGGTTTGAATCCAAGAGGACAAAGCTCTGTATGCCCAGGCTTGATTTGCCCTGCTGCATAAATGCATTTTACATTTACATTTACATTTATTTATTTGGCAGACTGGCATTTGGCAAATTGGCATTTATTTTATCACCTCACAAGCTGAATCAAAATAAAAATGGTCTGTGCTTCCGCAATTCCACTTCTGTGCCGATCCACAGTGCAAACACAAGGCATGCTCTGAGTGGACCAGGCCTAGGGATGAAGTGTTCCGTTCACTCACGGCCTCAGTGCCAGTGTGCGCCACAGTCGATATACTCTGAAACCTCTTGACGTCAGTGGCAGAGCAGAGTTAAAACAGGAGACCCTGAGGTCACTCCCTGCTCACTGCAGTGAGTTCTGTAATGCAGTGTGGAAGAGGGAGAGGTGCAGGGAAGAGGGGTCATCTGTGGAAAGAGAAGTGGGGCGTTCTTCCTCTAGTTAACACCAGGCTCTCTGACACCCCACCTGTTTAGGTCCTCCGGTAGACTAAACACATCCACCAAGACTATTTTCACTGTCCTGTCCACCGCCGTTTCCCTGTTTTGCTGCGTTAAATTTGGCCTGGCACCGCCTGTCCTCGTGTCAGCAGACATGAGCTGGCCACAGTTCACATTCCTCCCATCAGGAATTGAATTTGGACGTGTCCAGGGAGTAAGGAGGCGAGACACGTGAATCCATCCGACAGTTTCTTCTTCCACCTTTTTTTTGTGTGTGCCAGAGGAGGATTAGACATCAGATACTATACTTTGCAAGATTTCTTAAAACCTATTTACTGAATATTGCATGTCATCAAATCCCCTTGTTGCTTGATTTAATTTCCGAAACATCAGAACACAATACCGAAAAATAATTCCCGCCTGTCGAAAAGGCTGTAAGTGGCGGTAAGCCCTGACAGACTCACAAAAAAAAAAATTTTTTTTTTTCACAGCGTATTACAACGATAATGTTTCAGATGACATTCTCCCTGCACACATCTGAGACGGGTGACTTTTGCGTGGAGGAGATTATCTGTTATGGACTCCCCATTGTCATTGGTTACGGATATGAATTCCGAAAGGACTGGCAGCGAATAAGGGCAACACCACCCAACAAACGGGAAGATTATATTAGCAAATTAAATTAATAAACAAGTGAATAAATAGCGGCACAGGGACCTCCAAGCATCCCCAAGCTCAGAGCAGGTAACGCAACCTGCGAAAAGCCATGAATTAATGATTGGGTTTCCAAAATTGAGTCAATAATTCAGAAGATAATTGGCTCTGCTTAATTGCTTGTGGAGCATGAAAGATGCATGTGGTTTGTTAAGTGTGGTGCATCAGGCCCCACTTATAATGAAGACAGATGGTTGTTTGTTAGATTGGGTGTCATTGGGAAGGGCTTGTCATAGTCGCACTTCCCTGTAAGGCTGGATCATGTTTTTCCACGCCCCGCAGAGCACAATTTCTCTTTCTCGCGCCCCAACTGTGCCCCTGTGGTGAATAATTGAGGTGCTGGACATCATTGAAGTGCCAGAATTGAGGTCCTTTGCCATCTCAACCCCACAGCTTCTGCTTTATATACACTTAGTGGGTATACTGAGATGCATACCTCCCTCACAGTCCTGAAGAAGGAACTCACTTTCTCTCTAAGGATGAAAATTCAACATGAATGGCATATTTTGCTCATCACATGTCTCCAATAGCATGTTGAGTTATATCCAGATAACTTCTTTTTTTTTTAACCTGATGGTATTTTGAAACACTACTCATCGCCATTGCCAGCAGTGTGAGGTAATGTTTGTGATGCTCTGTGTGTGTGTTCATGTACAGTATTATCCCCTCTCATGGAATGTATCTACGATGAACATCCCTGAGTCATGTGCTTTGCCCACTTTTAGCCCCGCCACCCTCCTTTTCACAGCCAAGGAGGAGATATGCCCAGAAAATCAGGTGTCAGTGGTCTGACTCACTGTGTGTGAGCAGCTCCTGCAATAAAAATGCTTCACCACTAGGGGGCAAAATGAGCAGCAGTTGAACAGTGGCTTCCCTTGTGATTGTATGGCTTTATGTTGATGGATGCACTTTCAGCTCCCTGTCACATCTGCTGAAATGACTCTGACAAGAGCGGTTACGTCACTATACCAGACCCACAATGTACAAATGAGCCCTGTTGAAAACAAGTAGCAAAAGACCAACCCTGACCAAACCCTCACGCCTAATGCTTCCCTCCAACAAAATCACCGGTTCACTGGCGCGCACGTGAAAAATTCAGTCTCTTTCAAATTTATTTATGTTCCCCTTATTATCACCCTCCCCATTGTCAAAATTTCCACAAGGAACATCCATCAGCTTATTTTATTCATTAATACAGCATTAACAAAGGGTTAATTGCCTCAGTATGACCAGGCACATTTACTGAAAAAACATCATTATTTTCAACTCGGCCGTCTTTCATAAGCTTTTAATCACTAATGATTAAATATGATTAGCCCTCAAACATGCACAGTTTAGAAAAAAACTCCATGATTTTAGAGGACCTTATGAAAACTAAACATGTTTTAATAGCACACGCTCATACACACACACTTAATTTCTTTGTATGTTCACAGATTTGTGTGTTTCTCTTCCTAATGACCTAATAATTTGAACATACCAAAGTCAGCTCATTAGTTGTATACCATGACATTTGGGGGCGGAAACACCTGTTATTTTACTTAATGGAGTCCAAAAACACCTCTGCATTGAAGGGCTCTTGTTAGACTGTAAAAATAAACCACTCACACAATTCATCACTGTGGTTTAACACACACAAACCTTTAATGGCGCACTGACAGTGAAACATAAACAATTGCTTTCCTATTTTAGCATTGCAGACAAAGTCGGGCTGCAGGTGAAACCGGCATTGAGAACTCGACCCTTATTCCACCTTTCCCTGTGGTGCAGTGAAGGTTTTCAGACATACGCTACCTCAGGGTTAATCAGCTGAACACACGGCCCCGGGACATTCACCTGCACAAAAGGGCTGACGTGACGGATATCCAGAAACAGTCAATCCCGTGACTGCTGATTACTGAAGAACAAATGGCTCCTTAAAACACAGAAGGTATTAAAGAGTTTGAAGCCGACAGTATGAATAACTTCTGATCACGGCTCCATTTCACTTGATGCGTGTGCAAACCCTGGCTCCTACACTCTGCCATCGACTTTAATGTAACATGCATGTCTATTTGCAGCTAGTCCGCCATGCCCGTGCATTGTATTGTGGTGTTCTTATATTACCTATCTGGGTCCCACTTTATATTAATTGGTACCAATAGATGTATATTTACATTATAGCTACATACCTAATTTGCATCTACATGGTAACTACTGTATCCATACACTTTCCCACAAGCCAAAGGTTCAACAGTATGTTAGTACTTTGCATTCATGTAGCTGCATAGCTACACTCAGTTGTTAAACTACATATGTAGGTGCAGTGTAAACACACAGGGCCCAGGACACATACTGTAAAATGGGACCTCCACCTGCCTGCTGTTCACATCACCCTCCGTCTGACTGCGCCACACGAGTCCTCATCAGTGGCTCCTCCCCTTCTGCCATGATTGATGGGGTGATCAGAGTGAGGACTTGGCCCAAGCAGCGAATCCCTCACCATCAGCAGACCCCCCCTTCCCCCATCCTGGCCCGCGACGCCGGAAACCCAAAACCGCTGGCCACAAAGGGCCGTGTAAGGCATCCCGCAGCCCCATTCAGTAATTAACCTGCCCGTAACCTTCCTTTTCTCCGGCAGCCAGGGCCAGCGACGCTAATCACCCGACACTTTGCCTCATGCTACTGGCTGCAGGGGCGAGAGGGCTGTCTGCAGGAGACACTCCTCCTCCTCTGTTCACCGTCTGCCTCTGTTCTGCACACAAATCTGGCAACCCAGCTGACCTCAGCTTCTGTTCCTTACACACATCTGGCAACCCTGTTCTTCCTTGCCTCTGTTAATCACACAGAAGGCTATGAGACGCTGGCCTTTTCCTCAGTGCTCATGTTGCCTCTGTGATTTCATTCAGCCCTGATAGCTATTCTGCCATCCTTCCATCTGACCCTGTGAGAGTATGGCCTAGCTGCTCATCACATCTCATTACATTGTTTTCAGTCTGCTTGCTAGGTCGGTTCCCTTTTCAAGTGCAGCGTACAGCACCTACAGGTATTACATCCCTTCACTTCACTTTAGTACATTCAAACAGCAGTGCTCAACCTGGCATTGTTACCCACAATGCTCAGATTTACTGCCTTGAACACCGTTCCACTCCATTTCCTGTTACCCAATGCAGCAAAATCCTGCTTTCACAGCACAGGATCTGTTCTTTACGGGAATTTTTTTTGTTTGCTTTGTCCTGTTGAAAAAACCTGGCAGCGTGATTTCATGTTCTGATGAGCAAATTAATGGCTTGGCTATCCTACGGAGGTGAATAGTCAGCAAAATCTTAACAGTGTTCACAAAACTGCAGACTGACCACACCTGCTGGCTGTTTTTGGTTTTGTGAGTGAGAGGTTAAGTCTGAGTCGTGAAAATCCATCTGTTTCTGGAAACAAAATGAAGGGTTACTGGCAGTTTTAACGTCAAAGCAAATCTTAAATCAAGTCCGAAATGTTGCTCGTTATTTCTAATGCGTGCATATGAGTGCCCGACGGCAGCCAAACACCTCAGGTCCACCAGGAATAGTCGTCCGTTCCAGTGCCTGCTTTGCCACAGCTACTTTGCACTGTTCTGCGTGGGGCCGTTGTTACACCAGTCATTATGACCTCACAGAATGCTGGTCTAGATTCAGTGATTTGGGGGGGACTGGGTCAAAAAACCTGGAAGGTTTTCAATCTGTGACAAATACCTTGAAAGAACAGCTCCCCAACCCAGCTTTCCCCCCTGACAGCACTGTATGTGGAACAGAAACACGCTTTTACATCAGGTCAAATTATGTCAGCGTTTTCTTTCCCAACCTACGACAGCGGGAATGACACTTAGCATGCACACCACAATCAATCCCCCCACCACCAAAAGAAAAAAAAAATCCCTCAGCCTTTAAGAGCTGGTGTACTGTAGCCAATCACCTCCTGTCAGGTTCCAAACATTGTGAAACCAGCGCTGATTGACCGAAATGATGGCATGCCCCTCTCTTTTCAACCAGCCAATAAGTCTGTGTGCCACATATTCGATCATTACAGTAATATCCAGTACTGCTCTCCATCCAAAGGCTTAGAAATAACATCTGGATTTACAGTAAAAGGGTGAAGGTATCACAGAACAGAATGAGGTTACCCCCCTTCCTCTAACACACACACACACACACACACACACACACACACACAGAGCACACAAATATACAAACATACCAACCAGCATATGTTTTATCTTCATATATGTTAATATATTCCTGCTAAATACTTTATCAGTTACCTGTCACTACACTGAACCAAACACTGTCTCAGTCACAATGACTGCAGGTAGCAAGCATTATTTAAATATCATTCTTTGCCTTTCATTCTCTTAACAAAATTGTAAATTTGGATTCCTCATTTAGTGAGTAAAGATGTGGTTCACACTTGAAGCTTTTATCTAAACCTAATGAGATTGTTTCACTTGCCAAACCAAAGAAATGTCCAACAGGCATGCTTTTCTGTTTTGATTTTTTAATTAACTTGTGGTATCAAATTAAAAAATGTCACTTTTCTTGTTGTCATGTATGACAGATGAGATGTGTAAGATAAAACACGCAATCATAAGCAGGGAAGGTATAAAAAAAGTGACAGTTGGAATAATATGATATATGCCTGAAATATATGAGAGAAAGAAGCATAACAAAAAGTGATACAGTAGCTAAGTGCTCCATTTTCTGCACACTGGCATGAATAGACGGAGAGGGGAATGAATGGGTGTCAGGTTTTTCTCTCATAATATTGTGGAACAATGAAAACTCAATCACAAAGGGAAAAAAAAGATTAGGCAGGCAACTGTGAGTAATTGCACTGCAGCTAGTCTCTTTCAGAGTGCTTTAAACGGTGTGTGAGACGCCTCATTGGCAGGCTTATTGATGAGGCAGAAGGTGTCAAGGTTGAAACCTGCAGCTCTGCTGGGGGTCTCAGACACCTCGAGGAGGATTGGTATTTCTTAATTGCAGCCTTTTTTCCTTAAAAAAAAAAAAAGCACACTGTTCTCTGTGTTTAATAGCTGAGATCTTTATCGAGCACATGATACGCCGGGCCCTTCAGTAATGAGGGCCCGCCATTATGCGAACATAAAGGGATATTTTCATTAATCAGGTCTGTGTCCGAGGGCGGTGATCTCAGCCTTCGTTGTCGGCGGGCACGGTGTCACGGGCCCGGCTCGGCTCTGAGGGACGCGGGGGTTGGGGGGGTGACAGCATCAGAGAGAGGATCCCACAGATCGAGTGACACAGCCCCCGGTGGGGAGTATCTTTCGTGATTCACGGCCATAATTCTATAATATCTGTCAGTGTGTGGCCTTCGTATGTCAGGTGGCTTTCTCTCTCATTCTTCCTCTTTTTTCTTTCCTTAAAAAATGAGCTCTCTCTCTCATAGTACCACTGAGGGAGGTCTCATAGTTACACTGAGGGTAGCACCAAATTAGTATATTTGGTTGTAAACCAAAGCAGCAGCAAGGTTGCAAATGTGAGTAGTAATCTTGTCTATGAGCTTGACATGCACAGGACCATCACTAGCGCTAAACGGGTTTTTTACAGAGAGAAGTGCGGTCAACGGCCACGGTCATCCTGCTGGAACTGAAGCTTGTTTCTGTAGCCTGGCTCCGGCGTCAGGTTAACTGAGGCATTCTCCAATTACCAGTCAGCACTTCACCCTGGAGAGCTCGCCGGTTGTTAAGGCCAGGAAGTAAAGCATGTATACCGGTATCAAATGAAATCATCTCATTTTCAGGATGGTGAGGATCCGCATTCAAATACAGCAATCACACATGCAAAAAGGTAACTCCTCACTGTGATAAACACTCTTGCAGGCAATGATGTGGGATCTACAGTATATCTACTGTTGATCTTAAATGGTCACCAAGCATAGCTGCAAAGCACTCAGGAATAAGGATTCAGCTTCAGCAACACAAAGAGGCAGCAGGCAATTACAGGCCTGCCAAAAACCCACAACAATGCCGCACTATGCGTCACTAACGGTAAGGAGCAGGGCTTGTAAGGTTGCTTGTTCAATTCCCTGCTGGGGCGCTGCTGCTGTACCCTTGGATGAGGTATTTAACCCACAATTGCCTCAGCAAATATCCTGCTGTATAAACAGATAACTTGTAAAATCCGTAACCTATGTAAGTAGCTCACGATAAGAGTGTCTGCTAAATGACGATAATGTAATGCACTGTGACGTGACGACACCCGCCCCGCACGACGGCTCGGGGAGGCACCTGAGCTCGCCTGGCAGGCTGCAGGCGGGCGGACGAGGTCGCCGGGCGAGGTCGCTGGGCGAGGCCGCCGGCTCCCGCCACGCCGTCGGGCTGCTACCCGAGCCGCGGGGCGGGCGTCGGCTGAAGTGGGGGCCGTCTCAGTTTCAGCGGCGGAATGTTAAATCCCTCCACCGTTGGCCGGCTGTCGCTTAATTACCTCCCTTGATGGACGGCCTCAGGAATTATTCATCCCGGCGGAGAGCCGGCGCTCAGGAGAGCCATTCAGGGGGTCCGACTGCAGCAGGAGGGCAGGGGTGTGGCGGTCGTCCCCAAAAAGTTACCGATCTGAGCACTTAAGCAACTGATTCTATAAAATACCCGGCTATATGTGCAGATCGTGTGACAGATGCAAGCAGTGCAAGTAACCCTGGAAAAGAGTGGTCCACTGTGCCAATACTCATCATTATTATTAGCTTTGTGACAAGCATATCATGTGGTACATGGAGCTTGCTGATTATGACTACGAGTAGAATAGAACAGAACAGAATAGAATAGAGTCACTTTCTTTCAAAATTGGTAAAGTACATACTGCTCCCAAGTGATTTATTTGATTTTACCTGTGACTAGTGGCAACATTTCACCCTGATGAAGAACAAATGAAGGTGTGAAATATTGTTACTGCTGACAGGTAAAATGTAACGTGTGCGCAGTGAACAGTGCTTTACGTGAGCTGTGAAATAAGACTTTACTCAAACTGTGCTCCAAAAAGAGCGAACATAGCAAATAAAAGCGTTTAAAAAAAATTACATTTCCGAGCACCACTGTGACTGCAGCGTTGCCTCTCAGGCCAGCTCTGAAAACATTAACTCTCTGCTTCCCCAATGGCAGTTTACCAGAACGCTAATAGGGGAAACATATACTCAGTCCAAATACAGAGGGATCTGTTAAGTTGAAGTAATGAAGGCCTGGGAGTGAAGCAGGCATCAGATGAAGCTCGGGGGTGGTTGAGCGCTGGACCGTTGACCGCAGGTGGCCTCAGCTACGGTGACCACCCCTCCCGCCCTCGTTTTGGCGCGGAGCCGTTAGCTGTTAGCTGTCGCCCGCAGTGAGGTTTGTTCATCCTGTCACAGGAGGGGACGTCTCTATAAACACGAACACTCCGACTGCCCACATCCTCACTCCTCAAATAACCCGACCGCGACACAGCCAGAACCACAACCTCCAACCAGCGTGGGGCACGGTGGAGTGACCACACAGCCTGCGCCCGAGTGTGTGTGTGTGTGTGTGTGTGTGTGTGTGTGTGTGTGTGTGTGTGTGTGTGTGAGTGTGAGTGCGTGTGTGAGAGAGAGAGGGACAGAGCTGTCATCACACACACACACACACTTAGCTAAACACAAAGGCATACACAAATACACTTTGCTAAACACAAAGAAAGGCATACACAAATACACTTTGCTAAACACAAAGAAAGGCATACACATACACACACACATAAAAAAGTACAAACAAATTTACCTAACACAAGCACACAGACAGACATATACATACGCACACTCACACACACACATGTACACACAAATACACTTCGCTAAACACAAAGGCATACAGACAGACGCACACACACACAAAAATACAGAAGTACACACAAACACATTTCCCTGAACACCAGCACAAACACATACATGTGCACATATACAACCACACACAAATACACACACACACACACACACACAAGCACATACACACACAAATCCACCTACCTAAACCCAAACAGAAATGGACCCACACACACACACAAATCCTGCAGCACATTCAGGCATTCTTCCAGCTGCAATTACACAGACTGACTGTCCAAGAAGCTCAGGAGACCATAGGAAGCCTGGCAGCTTTGGCAGCGTGCTCCCGGCCCCCTCTCCCAGGCCGGGGGGGGGGCGGGGGGGCGAGGGGGCCAGTGCCTGCTCCTGCTCCTGCTGCCTCTGACACACCGCGAGCTTGCACATGTGTGTGTGCGCGTGTGTGATTGTTCTTGCATGTTAGCCTTTGTTTACATGTGAGTGTTTGAGTATGTGAGTGTGATTGTGTATGTATGTATGAGTGTGTATGTCGGTGTGAGTGTGAGTGTCTGTGTGTGTATGGTGGCTGTTGCACATTGAGAGGCTTGGCTCCTCCCCAGCCTCCCCTCCTCATTCACTGTGTGGCCCTGAAACACTGCACAGCCTGGCCGGAGGAGTGGGCATGCCAGCATCCAGGCTGGTGACACCCCAGCACCCTGCTCCTGTACAGCCCCCTCTCAGCCTCACTGCTGCCCCCTGCTGACCAAGGCAGCAATTACTCCCTCACTCTACAGTATGTGTGTGTCTGTGTCTGTGTGAGACATACACATCTGAAAAGAGAGACATCAGCGTGAGGAGAAAAAAAAGGAAGGATGAGATAAAGGAAAAGAGGGAGACACAGAGACTGAGAGATGGAGAAAGACAGAGACAGAGTCAGAGAGATACAGAGAGATGCGAGATGGAGAGCACTCTTCCTGTGAGCTGTGGGGCCGGAGTGTTGCACTGGTGTTGGGGGAGGTGAGGTGGATAAGTGTGATTGACAGTGAAAATACCCAGATTGCACCACTGCAGCGTTCCAGAGAGGCTAAGGTCCCCACAGTGCAACTTCAGCTCCTAACTACGGAACACCAGCACACCATTCCATGCATTAACAGCTCTGTGCATGAAACCAGTACGTCCCAGCAATCAGAGCAAGCCTACCACATTAGCTACAACCTTGACAACCAAACCGAGAACCTAAATGGAAGCATGTACGATATCCGGTTAACGATGGCGGTAGCCAACGGCTGCTTTGGGAATATTGTGGCTAGCATTAGACTACCTAACGCTGACTATTGCTCTGTCACGGTCCCACGGCAGGCCGTGTGGTGGAAGCAGAGCTGAATGTCCCCGCTGTCTCTCTGTGCATTGTGGTCCGTGAGAAAGGCGGCGTTCTCCCCATGTGCGCCCAGCGGACACACGCGGAAACGGCTCTTAAACGGTTGACTGTACGAAGGTCGGCAGGATCGCGTTACAGGTCACATATGAGGGTTTTTAACGACGCCATGCCAGCCCATACCATCAGTTTACCACCACATATACATGTTTAAATAGCCCTGGCCTGAGGTCATTCCGAAAACAATCATAAAAAATGCACATGGATCGGGGGACCGAAGCATTGTCTTGTCTCCAGGCCTGTGTTAAATCTGGACTGGACTGGATCATACTCACGCACTCACTGCTTATTTATCTTAATGTAAGCTGCAGAATGTGTAATGTCATTTCGCCTCGAGAAATATGAACTGAATATGATATGAATTGATGTACCGTATGAATGTGAATATGCTTTCATGTCTTGACTTTCTCCTTTGAAACTGAATTATTTTTGGTTACCTAATAATGGCATATATAAATACACACACACACACACACACACACACACACACACACACACACTTTGTACATGTGTGTATCTATACATTGCAGTATAAAACACATATGTACGTGTGCGTGTGTGTGTTTATATGCATATATGTAAGTAGACGGAGGGAGTGAAATGAATAGTCATATTGCAAAGGAAACAGTTGGATAAATGGCTTTGGACTGAAATCACCCTCGGCCTTAAACGTCTCCTCTTTTTCGCTACATTTTCGCAGCATTATTTTCCAGGACAGATTAATCTTCGCCTTCGCATCTGCCTGCAGCGCCCGGCGCACTCGCTGTTGTGGGTGTTTAACTGGAAACAGGCTGCAGTTGTTTTCTTTACCAAAACACCTGTCCAAACAACCGCCGGGCCAAGAGCTAGTCCCAGCTGTCAGCGTCAATGACAGCCCGAGACAAAAATTCGCCGAAGAGAGAGGAATCCTCGGACGGAAACCCGAGCGTAACGCGGCGCACGTGCTCTGGAACGGCTCCAGATGTGTAACAGCGCGTCGCGATTCGCCGTGGCGACGTATAGACCGCGCCACCCCCCGTAAACAGCAGCGTTCACGGTTTGTGTAGGAGCAGAGCGTCAGGTCACGAGGAGCCCTCTTCTGTCGGGCAGCCCCCGTTTAAAAAAAAATTTAAAAAGATGAAGAAAAAAAAAAATCCCAACTGCCAAATTCATCTTCTGCCTCTGTCTGATATTCTTTCCTAATCCTTTGAGTAAACACAATGAGCTGCAGCGAGATTCTCTCCGCGAAATATTTTACACCTGAAACCAAACCCCTCTTACAGTTGTGTTAGCCTGACAAAAGGACCAAACGGACTAAGTGATTAATTAATACATCTCACAGCCGCCCATAATGGACCTTGTATCATCTGTCCAGTGTTTTCTGGACGTCTTTTAATGCAGATTAAGGCACAATAGCTGGGCTCCTTGTTAAGGTTTTGCCTGTAGCCTTGAGCCAGTTTGTGCATAGGGGGGATGCTCCAGGGGTGGAATTACAGCTCTTATGCTTAAATTTCAAACACAGGAGTCTTCATGTGCCATACCTGCCCCCCCCCCACCTCTCCCCTAGCGTCCCTTGGGCCTGCTCCACCTGGGCAGGTATTGTCACACCTGAGGTGAAAGGCATAGCAGTCCACTGTCACAGGAAAACTCCAATACACTTCTTCATTGATACCTGTCATGTCGTTTCTTATCCTGCTCAAGGAGCATCAACACATTTCTGAAGCGAATTCCTCAACCCCCAGTCTCTATTCTCCATTTCTGCACTGGAGAGGGAGAATGAGCTCGAAATTTCCTCTTAAAAAAGCGATTAGAGAGGGCTAATGACAGACAACAATGAGCTTATGTGTGTGCATACATGCATGTCTGTATATATGAGCTGCGGGCGGCAGTATGGTGTAGCTGGCCGGAGCAGGGCTTGTAACTAAAAGGTTGCAGGTTTGATTCCCCATGGGACAACTGCTGCTGTACCCTTGGGCAGGGTTCTTAACCCAAAATTGCCTCAGTAAATATCCAGCAGTATAAATAGATATGTAAAACTGTAACCTACGCAAGTCGCTCTGGATATGAGCATCTACAAAATGACCATAATGTAACGCAATGTACATAGGTATAATTCACAGACAGACGCACACAGATATCCTACAAGCTGCTGGAAAATGGAGGCCGATCCCGAGCTGGAGGCCGAGGGTGAAGTGGAAAGCAGCGTGTCAGATAGAGCAGTCGGGGCCCGACTCCGGCTGCGGCAGACAGATTTCCCTTTGAAAGGCGGATCAGGTTACGCTCGCTGCAGCGTATGTCATCCCTAATGAGGCGTGCGGCTTCTCACTTCGCCAGAAAAAGACTCTGCGTCATATCCCCCAGGTAACGACTTGGGTGTTCATTCTATTAAATACAACCAAAAAAAAAAAAAAAAAGAAGAAAAACCCCTACAGAGGCATGGAAGAGAGACAGTCAGAAAGACAGAGCGGTCAGTGTGTGCAGCATTATTACAGATATTCACTGAGCTCCATCCTGTCAGAGCTGCTGTCCATTAGCCTTCCAGAACAGGCACATTTCAGTGTCTCATTAGAGAGCCATAAACTACAGAGGACAGACCTAAATCATGCTTTCTCCACCCCGATTTCACCGCATACAGCAACACTAAGCAGGTCACAGTGATATGGAGGGGCTTTAAGAATATACAGCTGCTGTGCTGTGCTAACCTTTTCCTCACTAGCATCTCTGTCGGCATACATTCACCCTCCAAATGCCTGCTGAGGTGTTTTATATTTACAGTGTTGTCCTATTGATAAATACAGATAGATAAATACAGGTAAGTAGCAAAATAAGCAAAGAACACAATCTTGAGGGGAGAAGGTACCAGCTTGCTAATGCCTTTAGTTAGCCATCGTGATAGCAAGCTGTACCTCCCTGTTGATATTCCATTCTTAGCAGTGAGTCTATATCTATAATTCACACACCTATAGTATCCTGTATTGAAAAATATTTACTCACTTTCTGGAAGTGCACTTCTTTTTACTTCTACTGAACTTAAAGGTAGCAAAAAAGGAAAACAGTCATGGATTGAACCTTGAGTTAACAGGAGGACATTCTGGTCTGGTATTCCAGCGCAAACCTTATGCACTGGTGACTTATATTTCCAGGTTTTGCGCCGATTTCCCAGACCATTCAGCAAATTCAACACCGAGTCCATTTTTCCATCTTAAACATTAAACTCCCTGCACATAAACCACACAATCCCAAAATGCATTTTTTTTTCAAATCCATCTTATATTTTAAACAAGCAAATCTATGCATGTGATGTTCAGGATAAACTTTTTTTATGACATTTACATAACAACCACATTGTAAAGGCAGAGTGCGCACACATTCCAATTCAACATCACACAGACACTGCTGTTGACTGAATGCAGTGCACTGAAGCCAGAACATCTCTGTTCTTTGGGATGGAACATTTTCAATGATAAAAATTCATAACATTGTATTTAAATGCAGGAACAACAATATATGCAGGAGCAAAACTAAAACAAACAGATTAAATGCAGACAGTTTGAAATCATTAATAATGTTTTGCAGACTTTTTTTTTCCCCCATATGAGATAAAATATCAGATTTCATTACCTTCCAGGCAGGTCTTGATGCTCATTATTGGGCATCACATAAAGCGGGCACTGTAAAGATCGAATCTATATGTTATACGAGCATGATAATCAGTGTCCTTTAGCCTGTCCAGGTGATTTTGTATCTGTGAATCTGTACAGTGCCTGCTCATTCCTGATGTCTGTGGAGGAGGAGAAGATTTTTTTTTTTTTTCTCATTTGTAGAAATTGTGATGATGTCATACATTCCAAGAATACTTTATTAGCCTATGATATATTCCACTTAAATAAAAGTTCAGAGATTTTTTTTACGTTTTTTACGTGGCTGTCGATCAGATTAATATTAAAACAATCCCTACGGAAACAAGCTTTTGATTTGTTTTCATATACATCCTCTAATCCTTTCAAACAACAGACAATATCCTCATATTTACCGCAAAGAAATATGAAGTGAATATATATATATATATATATAACATTCTATTGAGCACTTAATTGGTCATTGTTGTTCTTCATTGCCTCTCCCAGTCTATATCTGACACTCCTAAGACTACCTAAGATCTAAGATCTTAGATCTAAGTAATACTTAAGAAAAACCCTTTAGCTTCATTCAAAAAAATCCATCGCTTTCTTGACATGATAGCTTTTACTTACTCTGTGAGTTCAGCTCCCACTGAACTCAGGACATCTCAGTTCAGTGTACCTCTATTTGGCTTTATTCATAAATAGCTTTATCTCACTCTTTTGGAAACCATGGCAAGTGCTACTGCCTGTTTTCAAAGCATTGAAATACTCTGAGCTCACATGGTCCCCGATTACACAAATCTTGTGTAGTACAACATATAATAATAATAATAAAAATAATAAAAATAATAATAATAATAATAATAATAATAATAATAATACAATATATCTGCTGCCATGGGAGTTTGATGTTCAATTTATTAAAAATAGATGTTTATCTATAGTTTCAGAAAAAATATAAATGCACTGATGCTATGACATTCTCAGCTCAGAACCAATACAAACCACAAGCAAGCCTGTAATTGGCAAGTAAAAGGAAACGACACCGAACACAACTAGCACCTACATACCTGTTGGACACAATATAAAGGGCAGCACCATGAGAGAAACTGCAAGGTGACTCTTTTCACAAGGAGATGGATGGAACGGTTTCTGCTTTTACAGGTCGAGCACGTTTTTCTACACCTACCACAGGTACGCAGTGAGCTCGACTTAGCAACATCCCCCTCCTCCCACAATTCCCAAAAAAAGAAACAAGCCTTTCTGAAAGACTAACAATAAACCTAATTTCTTGAATACTATTTCATAGTCCCAACAAAATCATTCTTAAAAAGCGGGTCAGGAGAAGCAGTGCTTCCGCTCCTTTTAAAGTTTTCAGTGGCGTGATGATTCCAACGAAGAACATACGTCATAAATAAAAGATACATGATAAACTTTAAATGTAGTTAAGTGGAGAAAAGAAAACAGCAACATCAGAAAGGGCACGCATAAGAGCCCTGGAAATAGTGCTGAAGGTCATATTTGCTGTAAGTACAGTATGCGAATAAATTTAACGCTCCACGGTCCACGCTGAAGCTTCCCCAGGGGATAATCCAGAGTGAAATGCAGATGTATGGTAGCCTGGAGCACCCCGTGGTGGAAACTTCAGTCCCACTCCTCTCTATACACACACACACATGTATAATGAGTAAAAGTCCACTAAAGGAATATCTCCATTTACATATACAGTACACTTTCCCTCTGAACCACAAATGACACAAAACACTGATTTATACTGTTAACAGTGCTACAGAGAAAACACTAACAAATACATCGCCCACAAACACACGCATGCGTGCGCGAGCGCACACACACACATACATGTGAGTGTGAGCATGTATAAGTGTGTGTGTCTATGTACATGTACATATGTTTCTGTATGTGTGTGTGTGTGTGTGTGTGTGTGTGTGTGTGTGTGTGTGTGTGTGTGTGTGTGTGTGAGCGTATATGAGCGTGTGTGTGTTTCTTCCTGTGTGTGTGTGTTTGTTTCTTCCTGTGTGTGTGTGAGTGTGGGTGTGTGTTTTCCTGTGTGTGTGTGTGTGTGCGTGTGTGCGTGTGTGTGCGTGTGTGAGCGGGCCGGTGGGTCTGCCGGGACGCTGCAGTGCTGTCTCTCCTCTGTGTGTCCTGCAGCTGTGGATGGGAGGCTCAGTGTGGGAGCTGCTGGTTCAGGCCTCTCTGCTCCCGGCAGTCAGAGAAAGCCCTGGCTGTGCTGCAGATTCACCACCGGGGGGAGGACGGGGCGGGGCGGGGCAGGGGGAGCTGGGGGTCACTGCACCGCACACATGGAGCTGCGCGGGGGGTTGACTGTCCGAGTCACCGGCTCCTGACTGTAGTTCACAATGTCTGCCTTTACCACGCGCTGAGGAAACACACAGGTATATATATATATATATATGTACATACATATATAAACACATATATACATACATAAACACAGATGTACACACAAGAGAAAGAGAAAACACATCATTACACAGCTGCCAAATTTGACCAAACTGTACAATATCTGAATTCTGTGATTAACAAAAAAAAAAAAAAAAAAAACACACACACACACACACACACACACACACACACACACAAATCCACTAATTCCCCATTTTAACAATTCACATATTCTAATTCTAAACAAATAAAAAAGAAATTGCTTTAACTTTAAGCAAGTGAGTCTCCATTAATTAAACATATAGAAAACAATTTAATATATTTAAAAATTTATTGATGTTATTAATATTTATTTTGCAGCTCCTCTTGTTTGACAAAATTTACATTTAATGTTTAAGTCCATTTTTGGACAGGCACTGGGGAAAAATGTTACTAATGTTTTAATAAAGTATTAACTAATTGTTAATTAATGGAAACTTTTACCCATCAGCCTTGTTCACTGCATTGCAGGTACTTTATAAAGAACACCCTAAAATTTCTGATCAATTCTGCAGTTAGTCATAGCTGAATTACTTTACTACTATATCAAAATACAATTACAAAAAATGTGTTTCTCAAGAAAAACATGACAATGGCAGTAGTATTACCATTTTTTGTAAAACCATATGAAACATGGACACAATGTAACTGTAATACTGTAAAGTTATTGCACAAATATACATAGCCAAAGCATTGCAGTTTCTTTAATTGTATCATTGTATTGTTTATTGTATTTATTGTAATGTCTTATTGTATTTATTGTACTGTCTTGTATAATTCTGTCTACATTTATGTTTTCAATGTCAACACCTGCACCAAGAGAAATTCCTAGTACATCTGTACTTGGCGAATAAAAAATTCTGATTCTGATTCTGAAAAACGAACAACAATAACAATCATCAAATTATTATAAAGGCATTTTATGTTCATGTTTCAGAGCTAGTAGGTGAAAAATGCACAGAAACAAATGTTAGCTCGTGAGGCCTATGCCTGATCACTGCTGTGCACTGCTGTAAACTATATTCTTAGTGGAGTATGACTGCACACACATACACATATGGACCAGGAAAAAAAGCAACAGAAAAAGAAAATGTTTTCCGTTTTTAAAAATTTCAGCTTTTTTGTGATTCAAGCGCTCAGTCTTTCTTCAGAACATTACTTAAAACGGACCACATACATGTTAACTTTAAACGTAAGCATAATTTTAATTTTACAAAAAGTCAGGCAAAGAAGGTTTGAATCCTGTATCCCATATTTTCTCCATGAAAAATAAATAAAAGCTGAATTTCAGAGCAATATTAGACTATGCATTTTACTGAATGAACACTGTACTACCTTGTGGGACAGGCAAAACCATAACTACAGCTACTGCTAGTACTACTCTACGGTTATAAAACACTTTGACAACCTATGAATCCATGTTAATGTGTTAACGTTAACGTAAGTTAATGTGGCTTCACACCACTCACTAATAGATATATGTTTAAAGGCATATATCTATTTCTGCCCGTGCGCACCTACTGTAGCTACTGAATGGAACAGATTTTGCTCTTATTGCTGTCGTGTGCAATGGGGCCTTCATCCTGAGGATAGTTCACCAGCTCAGCCCGAACAATTTTCTGACAACGGAGCACCAGGCCGACCAGTGAGCACAGCCGAACAGCACACACCAGAGAGGGAGCACACAGACAACAGGAGGCAGGGAGAGAGAGAGGGTGAGAAACAGAGAGAGAGGGTGGCACAGGGAGAGAGAGAGGGAGGGAGAAGGAGAGACAGAGAGAGGGCAAGAAACAGAAAGAGGGTGGTACAGGGAGGGAGAGGGTGAGAAATGGAGAGAGATGGAGGGAAAGAAAGAAAGGCAGAGAGGGGAGTGATACGGGGACAGAGAGGTAGAGAGGGCGAGACAGAGAGAGAAAGAGAATGATACGGGGAGAGAAAAGGAAAAAGAGAGAGACAAGAGGGTTAAGAAATGAAGAGAGAAAAAGTGACAGAGGGTAAGAGAAAGAGAGAAAGGGAGAGACAGAGAGAGGGGCAGAGAAGGGCATGACAGAGATGGACATGAGTGACACAGGGAAAAAAGAATGAGACAGAGATTGATATGATGAGTCAGTAACATCTATCATGCAACAATGACATGAGAAAGAGTGTTAGACAAAAGGACACATGGAGCATGAAAAATGTAAAAAGGGCGACGGGACTCATACATTAATCACACAGCTGGGTATGTATTCATTTAATGCCTTCATACAGGACACGTCTACGAGTTAATAGCATTAAAAACACTATCAGATTTGTTTTCTAAATTTTTTGTAAATAATGACGAACCTCTTTAACAATCCTTCTCTAAAAAGATCTGTAATCTTGAACCCTGGCTTCATTCTTATGACAAGGCAGAGCTGTGATCATAAAACGTCCCGGTGACAGGGGCAGGCTAATCCAACGGCGGGCTGCGTGCCAGACGAATGATGAAGTGGTTGGGGGGGTCCTGCCCCACCCCAGATTAAGCAGCCTCTATCTTATCTCATAAACAGGGAGGGAGATGGGAGGGAGATGGGAGGGAGATGGAGAGGACTCCCCGCTGATCCTATCTGCACAGGGGTCACTGACTCCCATGTTCTGCTCTCCAAACTGACGGGAGTTAATGAGCCCTGTCTGATCACAGCCCCCCCCCTTCAGCGGAGCCGGCGGGTCAGGGCGAGGTGATTAACGAGAAGGGTCTACACACTCCGAAATAAACAGAGAGGGCAGGAGCACATACACACCCTCAGGCTGGATGCACTTAGTTAGTGCGGCACTCCACACTTATTGCTTATGTCTCATGGAGCGCAAGGCAGGTTTCCGTAAGGGGTGTTTGAGAGGCCGACACAACGGCGTCAGGCTGACGGACTCAGGCAGTGCATCCTGGGATATGTGAAAGAGGTGCATGCTGGGATACGTGGCACCCTCTAAAGCATGCTGCCCTTTATGAAACCGATTCACTCAACAGCAATTCCCCCAAACCAAAGCTTGCATAAGAAGCATAAACGGCCACTCAAAAATCTTTGGCTCATGGGCTTTCTTCGTCTCTACATCTCAGGCCATGTAACCACACACTGCGCGTTTTCCCATGCCATAAACCAACGGCCAAAATGCCAAAACTCACGGCAGTACAGCCGCAACATCACACAGAGAAGCGGGCAGTTTGTTTTGGCTTGGATTAAAAGCACTTGCCGCAGGGACGGATATCAGAGGAGAGGTAGTGATGACGTGGCGGGGGTCTGTATTCGCGACGTCTGCTGACAGCAGCGCGTTGGCGTCTCAGACTGAGGGTAATCCGTCAGGAACGACCCCCACCCCCCCCCCCCGCCCGCCAGGTCACAGCCACCAACCCCCGGCCACAGTCAGCGCGTCTCTCCCCCAGGTGATATCGCCCGCAGGATTAATGGCTCTTGAGAAGCTGCCCCTAATCTTATCCCGTCATCCCGCGGCTCTGCTCGGGGGCTAGGCACACATCGCGGTGCTTCTGCGCACTCGCAGGAGATAACGGTAATGAATCAGGAGCACTTCACACTCCCCCCCCGCATTTTTCAACATCATTAACTGCTTATATTTACACTACCCACTCTCCGCATGGACATCGTCAGGGGTGCTCAGACGCCACGACGCTCAGACGTGTGGGACAGCACGGAGCACGCGTGAAGGAATGACTGCACATACCTCATCTGCAGGGCTGCCACTATCCAATATGCAAGCTTTTAACTTATTAAAGTATTTAAAATAGAAGTGACTTGCAACACAGAAATTATTTACGTCAAGTGCAAAAGATTGTTTGCTTTTTTTGTTTTGAAAAATACACTCCAGTGCACATTGCTGTATTCATGTTTTTTCATAATCCCCAACAAACTTGCAAAATACACTCCTGAAACATTTTGAACTGAATTTTCCTTGAGCTTAAGTTGCTCGTGAGAGAAAAGGAACTGTTGTTCTAACATGCAATTTTAGGTGGTCACTTGTTTTTAATCCAAAGTTTGTTCCTCAAAATACTTCAGTGTGTCTAGACTTGGGCTCTCAGTGAACTGACTTTACCTATACATCTGGCCACACTGAATAGATTGCCACAGTGACTGTAATAATTTATTTATCAAATATTAAAGCAGCAAATTAAGTTTACTGTTGTAGATTGTAAGTCTGTTGCTAAGACGTGAGGTATGCAGGCTTGTACCTGAGATTGCTCGATCTCCGCTTTGTTGAGCTTCACACCCAGAATCTCAGCTGCCACTCTCTGAAAGCACAGGTACACCTGAGGAGGAGACAGAGGTGAGGAGAGGAAGAGAAAGACAGGGACAATGTCACTCAGGAAAAGGAGGAGGAAGATAAGGAGAAAGTCACACAGGAAAAGGACAGAGAGCCAAAAGGGAACATGAGAGAGGGAGACAGAATGAGCGCTATTGCAACAAAATCTGAGAAGAGCACCACTGGGCATGGACCACTCAATGATAATTTAACATGCACCCAACATTTCTACCAGCACTAAGAACATTCAGGCCTTCATTTCAGACAGCACCACACACATATTCAGGCCTTCATTCAAACCTTCCCCACAAATATTCAGCTGTCTAAAATGGAACACAAAACATCTGCACACATACTCTCCCATTGTGGGCGATACTCATTGACTGACACATGCATGTAAAAACACACTCACAGAATCTCCCACTGTGGGTGATACTCAGTGACTGACACATGCATGTAAAAACACTCACAGAATCTCCCGTCTTGGCTGATACAAAGTGGCTGATGAGGCCGTTCTCCTGGCAAAAGCGCTGATGCTTGTCAGCTTTGACAGTCCGCATGTGCTCCAGGTCAACTGCAGGACAGAAAGAACAGAAGAAAAAAGGGGGATATATTTTAGCAACTTACAGAAAAAAGAGAACCAGGGCTTGGTTTCCACTAACCTTAATCACTTCAACAGCTATCTCTTACCATGCCTACCTAAAGCATATTAACATTAAAACACACTCCCATGAAACACACAACACACACACACACAAAGACAGTTTTCACTGAGAAGGAGGACATTAGCTGTCATGTGTCCACATTCCCAGGTGGAAGCAGGTGCCACAGGTGGGCCATTTTGGTGAAAAAAGCCCCAGCTGCATTAATGGGCCCTGAACAATGCAAGCTCACCCTGGCTGAGGGCGTCTGCTTAAAAAGAAACTCCATAACGTAATGCCTTCAGCTGCACAGGGCACCACAGATCAGCGTGCAAAACCAGCTCTGTCAGAGCGCTGTGATTTACTGTGTGGGTATCATCGCAGACTGTCCCTTTGCTGTCATTGTGAGGGTGTCCTGTGCATTGGATTCCTGTACAATGGCTCCGAGCCTTCAGGTTCTCCCTTTCCCCTGGAGATGTGATGTCACTGCGGGGTCACGGAGGGGTCGTTGGGGGAGGTCGGCGGGGGGTCAGGGCGCTGAAAGCAATAGCTACTCCCTTTATTTCCTGCATTGTGTCTGCAGGCACCACACCCTGTATCTGGTGTATCCAGGGAGGACGGCTTCGGGAAGGTGTAGCGTTTCCTTCGGACCCGTTTCCCTTTGTGACTGAGGTTTCACACTGTCAGAGAGTCCCTTTCCCCGGCCCCCTCTGTGTGTGTGTGTGTGTGTGTGTGTGTGTGTGTGTGTGTGCGCGCGCATCCCTGTGTGTCGCAACGGGGACGAAATGTCAAATCACCGCCCTACTTCTCATAACAGTAGACGGACGACATTCCCCACACCACATCCCAGACAGATCGCCCATCCCATTTTCACCTGACTTCACAATTTGAATAATGTTACCGTTCACCACTTTAACACCCACTGTAATATACAACATACCTGTGGCTACAACTTTACCATGCCACACTAATCTTCGGTCAACATACACAGCCACAGACAGATGTGCATTTACATACAGAGAGACACTGAGCCAGACTCACGAGGTCAAGACAGACAGACACACATCCGCACGCTCACAGCTGTAATGGAATTACTGTGGAGTGTGAGAGGTGCACCTCAGTCTCTCTCTCCTCCTACGCAGGGTGGTCCAGGAGGCGGCAGCGCGTTGCTAATTCCTGTAATTAGGAACAGAGGTACCCTGTGCTACCAGAGGTAAACTGCACTAATCCTTTATATCCTGGACACTTGGTATGGGGTATCAATCACCCGTCAGAGGCAGATAACCCAGCATTAACACTGTCACAGCTGCAGACGATAGCAGCCAGTGGGCTAATGTAAACCTGCCGCCATGAGGGGAGGCTAAAGCACTGAGACAATGAGTCAGGCTTCTCTCTGCTGCAGTAACGGATGCAAGCACACACACATACACACGCGTGCACGCACACACATACATGCACACACACACATAAATCCACACACACACACACACACACAAACACACACACACACACGCATGCATGTAAGCGCATAAATGCACACACGCGCATACACACATACATGCAGAGGAACACACACATACAGACCCACAAGCACACACAGAAACAAACACGCACACAGACATGACACTCATGCACAGACACATACGCATACACACAAATGCACAGACATGCATGCACACAGAGAAACATACACACACAACAAAATTCATGCACAGACACACATGCACGTGGAAGCACACACACGCATGTACACACACGCGCATGCACACACACACGCGCACACACACACACACACACACACACACACACACACACACACACACACACACACACACACACACACAGAGTTGCATGTGTTCCTTTTACTCCCTTTATCTTTTACCATTGTATTATATTTAAGAATGGAGAGTGAAAATGACACGTATACATAGCTCAAGTATGGTTTCATAAGCTGATTGAGGATTTGTGAGGTTTCATATGTCGCATATTACTGCATCCTATATTACACCATAATACTTCATGCCCTTTAAGCTTTTCTTCTGTACCGTACTGAACTCAAACTGTGCTCTCTTTAAGAAAACTGGCAAAAACACACAAAAAGGAGCTTAAACATCATTTCAGCATCTGGTTAACGAACACATAAAAGATAAAAAAGGGAGACTACTGTGTCTTTATGCACGGCGTGGTGATATTGCTTTAGCCAGTGAAATTTAAAACCACAAGTAGCACGGAGCGCGGATGAGAGAAAAGAACATTTGACTAGACCATATTCATTGGAATAACAATAGACAAAGAGGAGGCCTTTTAAAAAAGCATCTATAGTTACCGGAGTGTTTAAAGCACTTTGGCTTCCCACAAACAGCAGGGTGAAGCCATGGGAGAACAGGTCTGCGCTCCCTCCCTCTCTCTCTCTCCCGCCGGCCCAGAGCGCCCGTGGAGCACCGTGATCACCTTTCAGCTCACGGCGAACGCACCGTGGTGCAGACACGGCAGCCGGGACGAGCAGGGGAGGAACCAGCAACACCTTTGGTCAGAGCGAAGGCCACCTGGAGGAAGGCAAGCACCAAACCGTGGAGCTGCAGCAACCTCAGCCTCTCACAAAGCCTGGCTGCACCTCCGCAGCTTTTTAGGCTAAAGTTCCTCACTGATGCTGGGCTCAGACAGGGGAAGGGGCCAATTCCCTACAGAGAGAAGGTTTTTTTTTTTTTTTATTTTACACAAACACGGTCATGCTAAGCTATGAGGTTGTAAGGAAAGGGCCAATCCACTAGAGACTGAGAATTTGTTTTTCAATCTACATGAACACGGTTTGGTTCATGTTTGGTTATTAAGTATTAGATAGAATGAATGGGGCCAGTCCTCTACAGAGGCTGAGAGAATTTTTTGTTTTACACAAATGCAGTCATATTCTGTTATCAAGTAGAAAGGAAGGAGCCAATACTCTACAGAGGCTGAGAGTATTTTTTAATTTTACATGAACCTGGCTATGTTTGGCTATCAGGTAGTAAGGAAAGGGCCAAGGGTCTACAGAGGCTTAGTATCTATATATATATATTTTTTTTGTTGTACGCATACATGTACGCGGTCATGTTCGGTTATCAGGTAGGAACAATCTTCCCCGATGATCTGGTTTGCCTCAGCTCTGACAAACCTTAGGCCACCTTAACTACCTCCAGGAAGTGACTGCAAATGCAAAATAAACTGTTTATGCCCTCGCGCACATAGATAGCGTGACAGACGACACCGTCCCTCCGTGAGATTGATGACACGAGCTCCTTTCAGCCTCGGCCTCGGAGTTTACTTTACAGACACGGGCTCTAGTGTTTTCTGCGCTCAGCTCTAAGAGCGAAACATAAAGCAAAGCTCGAATCATTGTTCTGAGCCATTCTGCACAGGCATATTTCATCTGTGACAGAAAGAGCCGGAAAAAAAGGCCCAACATCAGAGCAACACAATGAGGGGGTTTCACTTAGTCTACATTCTGATGGCGCACAGCCTAAACAAACTACATTCCTGCCTTACCACACCAAATGACAACTTCCCATATATCTACGTGCAGCTTTTGAGACTTCTGTGTAGTACTTCAGGGATAATTTATTTATATTGCACTTACTTATACACTGACAATAGTTTTTGTTGGAGTTTTGATTATTGCAGGACTTAGTTTATTTTCAGTATAGGCACCAGTAGTATTGTGTGACACATTCATGGTTGTTCAGATGGGCTCTGATGTTGACTGTATGTACTGTTCATGTGGTCTGATTTCATGCTTTTTATTTCATGCTCTATAAGTAGCTCTGCTACATATTGCAATGCTACCACTGTTGATTACAATGCCGATACATTACAATACTACACTGCTAATGTACTAAAACTCACAGCTGGCACAATACAGTATTACACAGATAATCTGCTAAAGCACTGAGTTATTATATTACACTGTTCATATACACAGAGGACAGCAGAACCTCATTCACAATGCTTGTGTGGTGTTTTCTGCTTTTCTGAATATTCTGCATTAGACAGTAGGGAATGGCAAATACACACGGGTGATGCAAACACTTATCTCTACCATTTATCCTTTAGCTGACAGCAACCACTAAAGCCTACCTAAACCTTACAGCAGTATAAAACTTCACTAGTTATGAAGGTAATGTTACTCAACAACAATGAAAACTGAGCAGAACTTAAACGTTTGCTAAACTTTTAACTGAAGTACTATTAGCAAGGAAAGCGTGGTCCGAAGCGTTTCCGTTCCCCACCAGTGCAGAGTTTGGAAGTGGCACAGTTTCACAGCAGTGTAAACGGCTCAGGGTTTGGCGGTATGTGCTGTCCCTGGTGTTACGGCTTTTTAAAATGCACCATAAACATGCGCGTTTATGCATGCACTGCAACCTGCCCATCTACACCATCAGCTCTGTGAAAGCTGCTGGAGTTTTCTAAACTTGGCGAGGTGTGGGTCCGCTGTGTGACATCACTGCGTCGGCCAAGGCCCCGGGTTTCTTCTCCGGCACTCCCATCTCATTGGCCATTCAGGGATGGCACTCTCGTATCATTGGTTCGTTCCGGACTTTTCTCCTGTCTGATTGGTCGCTGCTCACTCCTCGGTTTTCCCTAGTGTGTCTGAAAATCCCACATCCTGGCCACAGAAAGCCCCGACCCCCCCGGCCCCGCACCCCGCACCCTGCACCCCACCCCAGCCTCCCCACCCTCCCTCCCACAAACTCCCTGACCCCACCCATGACCCCTCCGGGCTCCCACTCCAGGGGAGAACAAACAGAGAGGCGCAGAAGAGCTTGCCGACACCGTAACGGTCCACTCAGACTGGCAGGCACGGCGCTGGGATCTAGACCCGAAGGATTGTGGGTTCTGATTCCAAGCAGGGCACTGTCATCGTGCTTGAGCGTGGGCCTTCAGATTCAGAGGTATATGCAGACCACGGCATGCAGTTTAAAATACTAGGCCGCTGAGGACGAGGTCCCTCCATAAGCACATACATAATGTCATAAAGACCACCAAGATGCTTGTCTTGGTCAATGTCTTAATATCCAACATACTGTGAACATACACAAATGCCATTCAATTACCTTATGTAGATGTAGTTATAAAAGTTTTCAGTACTGTAAGGTCATTTATTCCACAAAGACAGCTCTGCAACGCAATTGGAAGTTTATAGACCTTTTCGCACCAAGTGACCAATTAAATAAAACCATGAAATATGGAAACGGTGTGCACCAATTCCCTTTATTAAAACTAAACTGGTTTATACAACATGGGTACCGGCAGTAAAATCAGTGTGTTTAAGAAGCTTTACTGCTAGGACACATACACTGCATAGCGCCAGAAGCATAAGCAGAACATAAATCTCACCCTGGACTGCCCACCTGAAAGCTGAACAAGGACATCTTAATATTGTTTAGTCTTGCTAAAAACAAAAATGTTCACCTTGGGACACCTCTAACACCTTTTTTTTTTTTTTTTTTTAGTAAAAATGCAGTGGAGTTGTGTCACAATTGTGTTAAAGCCCATCTTGTTTTTACAGGGGAGCAAAAAAGTAGTTTCAGTCAGACATGAGATGGTAGAAAAAAAACAGGATAAGCTACCTATACCATTCTGGCACGTCATATAAAGGCCCCTACCTTCAGAGACCTTCTCTACGTATGCTATGCCTTCTTTTGCCTGTACAGTTCCTTGAAACTTATCTTAACGCCTAAAGGAGGAAGCCTCCAGTCACTCAAGTCATTCAAAGACCATCAAAGCCCTCTGTACAGGGGTTTTGATTGGCTGAAACTGACAGTACCCAACGGTCATGGCTGCTCCCTTAATCCCGTCTATTCAACACCAGCAGACAGATATCTCAAGGTAGTAGCCTTTATATGACATCAAACAGCACTGATGGCCTTTTTTAAGTCTTAATCCATCATTTCAAATCGGGCTGAAAATAGGTTCTGCAGTAGAGGCCTCCTCATGCCAGTACTATCTGCAACAGAGCAGAGCTTACATTGGCGAACATTGCTCTGGGAGACATGTAACTGCCATTCACTGAACCCAAACAGCTTGAGCTCCGCTTACAGATAGCACAGAGCTATTTCAGTGGACTGGTCATCTTGACTGAGGGTGTAAAACTATACTGCAAAGACAAGAGCAGAGCTGCGACAATAAAAACAACCTGGAAGCAGCCATGACGGACCAGAAATTCCTTGGCTTGTATTGCCTGCTCTTGCCTCATGCATTTTCAGTCTACATATCATTTTGCTTCCGCTTTAAAAACGAGACCACGGACCAAACAGTAAAAACGGTAGGTAAATAAAAGCACCAGGACTTTACGGATTTAACTACAGTATCCAGCAGTCAAAGTAGCTGTTTTCTGTTTTGAAATGAGCAAGGCATTAAAACGATTCCCTGTCGGCTTTTCCATCTTTGACAGCAAATGCCAAAGTGGTGTACACGCTTCCGCACTGCTGAAACTGGCCCCCGCCTTTCCGACATGTTTAGCGTCACCTAAAACTTCCTTACACACAGCCCATCAGCTGCTCTGGCCTACATCCTGCGCGTGTCCTTTATCCTTCCCCATCTATCCACCACCACAACCGTGACCTGGGCTGCGTCGCTGGGGTTTGACCGCGCCGGGCGGTCGAGAGGACCGCGCTGACGAGCTCCAATCAGAAGCCTGACCGCGGTGAGCAGTGTGAAACGCAGCGGTGCAGGAGTGGCTCGGCCGGCCGGGGCCGGCCCCGCGGACACAGAGGCCTCTTTGTGCGCCGGAGCCCCGGCTCAGGTGGCCTCACGTGGGGAGAGGTGTCGGGGGACTCTACCCTTCCTCACGGTCAGAAGTGTTCTGTCAACAGCACATTGATCACAGCTCATCTTTTCAGCAGCCCGTTACACGCACGCACACACATGTACGCACACATACGTATATGCCCACACACCGACACATGTACACATATCCACATACCCATGGACACACACAAACTTTCACTCACTCACTCACTCACTCTCACACACACACGTATATATATATATATATATATATATATATATATATATATATATGTATATATATATAAATATAAATAATATGTTTACACATAAACACACTCTCACAATATACGTACATACATACACACATTTTCACACACACACACACACACACACACACACACATATATATATATACACACACACACACACAGTATATATATGCATGCATACACAAATGCACTAGCAAGCATATGCATGTGCGCAGACTGCAATAACCAATAGCAGGCCTGCAACACCAGCCAGCTATCCCGCCGTGGCCAGTAAAGGGCCACCGAGGGTCTTCTTCTCCTGCTTGTGTAAATAGCGCGGCAGTCGAGCTGCAGGGGGGTAGCGGGGGTGTGTTTCTGTTTCTGCTGTAAAACACGGGGGCCGACAGCTCGCTGGCTGAGTTTATGAGCTCTGAGGCCTTGTGAAAGGAACAAAGGCCCAGTTCTGCTCAGCCCGCCCAGGAGGCTGCCTCACATGTCAGGCCTGATCACCGCTGCCCTCCGCCGCCGCACTTAAACCAAGTCGACTTTTACGGGAGGCCGCCGGGCAGGCCGCAAGGCCACCAAGGCCCATTTGATACACAAAACTTTATTGAAAATGTCTGATTTTCCAAGGCAACAACAAACGGGGCCCAAAACGAATGTTGCACCTCAAGATGAATTTTGACATTTTTTTAAATTTTTGTTTCTCATGATTTAATAAAGTCTCATATTTATTAAAAGTTTCTAAATTTATGAAGCAACATGTGCACTGTCAAACGCCAGAAAAAAAAATTCAACGATAAGCTAAAAAATGCCTTCCCCCATATTTGGATTATTTGTTACAAAAAATCAGGAAAACTCAACACAGAACAAAGGGATCATGATTACCCCATGACATGTTTAAACTACCTTGCCAGACAATATCCAGTGCCATTTTAAGCGTTATTAAATATGCTTTATCTGACGCCTGCTACGGAAAGCCTTCACAGAGAGGGTTTGATGGACGCGTCTGGTGTTTTTGCTCTTTTGCACATACGGCGAGCTGATGTCTGAGTTTCCTCACTGCGTCTGCTCACCTTGTGAAAACACTTCTCTATCCTGCACACTTATAAATGGTGTCAGTATGTTCTGGAAATAGGCTAATGTAAACTATTTATAAGAAAGGCAAACAGATATTTACTGGTACAAAGTAAGTACAGTAACTCTGTCTGCAATTTGTGTTAAAAGAGGAACATGGTTTGTAGAATTGTATTTTTTTCCCTTGTATAGAAAAACAACCTCACTAATAAGAAATAGCCTAAAGGAAAACAACATGGATGCATTCATATTGGATTTGTTATTGAATTATTAAACATTTTCTGGAAAAAATGTATTCTTTTTGCAGCTAAATGGAGGTGTGTTATAAAGTAAAGCTTATTACACACTGAATCTGAACAGAGTTTCCCTTCATTTCTGCTCCATCTCAGACTCACAGATACAGGGTTACTCCATCACATCCATTCAATTACACAAAAACCACTGAATCAGGCAGGCTGTCCATCTCTAAACCGCATCCTGCAGGTCTCTCTCTAAACCGCATCCTGCAGGTCTCTCTCTAAACCGCATCAGGCAGGCTGTCTCTCTCTAAACCGCATCCTGCAGGTCTCTCTCTAAACCGCGTCCTGTAGGTCTCTCTGTAAACTGCATCCTGCAGGTCTCTCTAAACCGCATCAGGCAGGCTGTCCTGCTGCGGTTCCTCTCATGTGCGGTCACAGAGGCTCCTGCATTCCTGAGCGCGCATGTCCTGCAGTCTCAGAGGAAGAAAGCTGCGTTTGACCGCGTGGCGGCTCCAGGCAGTGCCCGGTCCAGTCAGGTGGCTGTGTGCAGTTAATGATCTGTAACATACCACACAAGAAGGCAGCAGAAGACTGATTATCCACTGCATGTGCAATAATATTTGCTTTATAGACGGTTAAATGAATGAAGACATTCAACGGTACTGTAAAGGAGCGAATCAAACGAGGATGGACTGTGGACGAGTTTGAAACGTTTTCCTTTAGTGCTTCACCTCTCGGAGAGGCATGCCCAGAGTACAGGGGTCATGCAGGGCCCCCTTAGCTCCTGCGCGCTTTCGCTGGCCTGGAACCGCGGTTACGGCACAAACCCCAGCTCTCTACATATGCACCGAAGAGGTGAAGCTCAAAACATGCCAGCATCTTCACATCACTGGCAAAATTTTGGTCCAGACTTATAACTTAGTATACCATGACAACCAGTTTTGATTTAACATTAACAAGTAATGCATCTAACATGCTATGGTACAATAACCTGTCTTTTTCTCTTTTTCCACTGAAACCAGAGAAATCAATTAAGGAACAATTAAACAAATTGAGAACAAAAATGGAAAAAGTCTGAATGACGAGAATAGGCTGTAGCGGACATTTATCCCACAGACCACAGATAGCTCATGAAAACACAGCACTCAAAACAGACTCTGCCACAGAAGGGACAGTTTGTTTTTTGTCCCTACCAAATGACAGCAAAGCAGTAGTAACATCTATCAGCTCAGTAGCTGTCTCGCAAAGCATGCCAAGAGATGACAAGGGGAGGTTCAATGGCTGTGACCCTTTTTATCGCCCTCTAGTGGAAAGATCATGTTACTGCCATTCACCGCTGAGGGAGCTTCTCACCTGAAAGAGAGACTGACCGACAGCGTTTCCAGGTCTGCTTCCTGGAGCGGCAGCCGGCACGTAGCGGCTGTGCAGACGCTGCTGACGTGGGCACCTCCTGTTTATAGAGCACGGGCCCTCCGTGGCCTCGGCTTTTGTCCACCACATGTCTATTGTGGCCTAACTATTCCCCCAGGAGCAATTAAAGCCGTTTAGTTTGTTATAAGAGGACCTAAGTACGAAGGGCCGAGCCAGAGAAAACATTTTTCAGCTAAGCCAAAAACAGAAGCGTATTCAGCTCTCTGGGCGCGGGGATTATTAGCATCTCTGGATTAAGAAATGTGCAGGCCTACACTGAACAGACAGGAACTGTGGCAGATTTACAGGGGGGTGAGGGGGGTGGGGGCGCTCCTCAAGAGCTGGCCCTCCCTCCTGCCAAATGGGCAAACACCCCAGAACAATGTTGGTGGCAAAAGCGTATTATGAGAACCCAGCGTTTTAAAAACACGTCAACCCTCACGTGGCGAGTGAGGGAGGGTGCGTGGGGGAGGTGGGGGATGCGTACAGACGCGCGGAAACGGCGCTGTACCGAACAGAATGTAAACACGCGCGTGTTGCTTTACACAACAGTAAAACGGCGCCAATAAAAAGACGCGGCTGGAAGGGAGACAGGAGAGTTTTTGACGTAAAGAGCCGCGAGTCTAACCCGGCGGAGAAAAGCTTATCTTCCGAGAGGGGAACATTTCCCATGCAAAGCCGGTTCAGACCCGCGGAGGTGAAAGGAGACGAACCCCCCGTGCTAAAAGCCATGAGTAATGACTCGGGGTTAAGAGAACTGAACCCATTTAAGTCACACCAAAAAAGGGAAGGGGGGTCTGTGTGTGTGTGTGGGGGTTACTTGGTGAATGTTACTGGGATCCTGAGGGGGGGACCGGTGGGGAGGCAGAGACTATACAGGGAGGTCAGCCTGTGGCTTTTTAAACATGGAGCAGAAGATCTGCTTTATGCACAACAGACGGGAAGAAAGGGGCATGGAATCACTCCGAGGCGTTGCAGGGGGTTACTCCTCTTATTTCTGGGAGGTGAGGGTGTAGCAGTCAGCTGGATGCTGTGTACAGCAGCATTGCATAGGGACTGCTGGTACCGCTTCTCTTAACCTTGCCTATAAGTACAATATACCACAAGACAAGGTGTATTTTGCTGCTGGAATGGCCAGTATAATGAAAGCAAAAGGGCTCACTTCTCAGCACTTGGACTGAAAGCGTTGATGAAGCCCTGCTACTCTGCTCTGCGCTCGTCTTGGCTGTGCAACGCATTCTCTACCTCCCACTCGTTCGGAGGGATGGAAAAAGTCTACAGCTGACCAATTCATCAGATCACCCCAGCCACCGGAGAAGTCCAGCGTCTTTCCAGGAACGGAGTCCGACACCTTGATCCAGATTGGATATCAGCTCTACAAGTGTGTAAGGACTCCACTGAGCTACAACACTGTGCACAGAATCCACTGAGTCAAAGCTACAACACTGTGCACAGACTCCACCAAGTCAAAGCTGAAGTGTTATGAATAGACTCCACTAACTCAAAGCTATAGGGCTGTGCACAGACTCCAAGGAGTCAAAGCTGTGGCACTGTGCACAGACTCCGGAGTCAAAGTTGCATTGCTGTACACAGACCGCACTGAGTCAAAACTAGCATTACTCAGACTCCACTGACCCAAAGCTGTGGTTCTGTGCACAGACTCCGCCGAGTCGAAGCCGCAGAGCTGCGTACTGCACTGTCTGTCAGAGGCAGGGGTTTATGGGGACGAGGCCGGGTGGATGGGGTCCATCTGGTTGCAGCTCTATAGGTCCCCTGGCTCTTTTTTCCCCACAGATGTCTGCAGGCTGGGTCACGCCAGGCAGAGGGGAATCAGACTTGTCTCCTTCACACCCTATTAAAACACTTGGCAAACTGCACCTGATCAGGTTAAATGGACAGAGAGTGCGTCAGTCAGCACGCAGCCAGCTGATCTACTCTCACACGTGCAGCTCAAGTGATACTCTTTCTCAACTGTTTAAAACGATTCAGGGAAACACACATGAACACACACACACACACACACACACACACACACAGCACTGTATCTTAGAAATAATCCCCACTATCAGCTCTGAGGGAGTCTGGGGAACCCGCAACAGAAACGCATCAATAAGACTTAGTGTCTCTAGGAACAACTCTTTTTTATATACTTGACATCCAAGACTAAAGCCAAACAAGGCCACAAACACACATATTACCCTCAGCAGAAGACAGACCCAGATTCTGAGCAACTTTAAACAACTTTTTTTACTCTCACACAGCAATATGAGTTTGGTGGTTGCAGGCATGAATGAAAAATGTGTTAGACACCAAAAAAAGTAACACTTAACACTGTGTAGGTCCAGACTAAGGAAGCAACACACCAATTAGAATTTAGCCTGCGCCAAACTGGTAGCCCTAGAATACCTGTCTGTTTAAGGAAGTTTATGTGGGACGAAGTGGAATACAGAACATGGTGTAACACACAATTACAATGTGTTTAGACAGGCAGAGAGTTCCTGCAGAAATAGTGCCCAAGCAAATTTCTCCTCTCCTTCTGAGACTGTATGTGTGTGTTTTCAATAAAATCTTTTATTAGTTTCCTCTCTGAATTGTTACAAGAGGTGCCATTATTTAACGCAAGTGTCTGGTCAGCACATGGGGGGGTTGGGAATACTGTCCTCACATGGGGGGCGAAGAAAGACGAGGAAGAGAAGATGAATTCTGAGAAATAAAATTAAAGGAAGAGAAAAAGGCAGGGAAAAAGGAAACAGAGGAAAGGAGGAGAAGGAGACAGAGGAAAAGGGAGGAATACGAAGGGATACCTCAGAGGACTAGGAGAGGACACACTCCTTGACCTGACCGCAGTAGATGTTTTGCTTCGAGTACCATGGCCAGTGTGCGACAATCCATGTGTCTATTTACCCAGAATCTTGTTATAGTGTCTCAGTGTCTCATGGCCTGGGGTTCCAATGTATTAAATTAAAAATTATAATATTAATTATACTATTTATTAATTTTTAATAAAAGGAAGTTCAATTAATAACTGTTCACCTGGCAATTATAATTTTCCATGTATGGTATATCTAATGGAAAGTCAATAAAATGTCTTGGGGCAGATGAAACCATATGGAAAATGAACCACAATGGAAACTGTTTATGTGGATATATAAATCACACATCAGTTATTGACTGTTACAGACGAGTGGGAGACCTAACTGAAATTGCCATGAATAGACTGAATGCATTTCGCTTTGCCATGTATCTGCTCTTGATGACCTTTGGTCAGCCGAAGCAGGCCACAATACCACAACATTATAGATTCAAAGGATTGCCCAAAAGACGTATTCTTTCACAAACATAAATCAGCATGCTGTAATTATTGTTTTTTCAAGCAGTTGTTTATGCTTGCAGTTCTATTTCAGTTGTCATAAATACGGCTTTCAGGTTTGCCCTCTCCAGCTTCATGGGAACTTACAGGAGCTTTACAGACGGCCGAAGAATGCTGTATATTTTTCATTCTCCTGCAAAACAGAGGCCCGGCATTAAAATCGAACAGAGCAGGGAGATACCGAAATAGAAATGTCTGCAAGGGCAATTCCCACAAGGCACCTAGACTAACCTCTTTTTCATGGCCTCTGAAAAATAGGTCTGCGAAGGGCCCGGGATTTACAAAGTGTCATATGGTAACTGATTGCTCCTGGTGGGGCAATTTGTGTGGTATTTTTTCAAACCATAGGAGTAAAACACACAAACGGTTCTCAGCCCTCTATCCTTGGAGGGACGGGGGGGGCAAATGTTCGCCGATGGCGGGGCGTATAAACAGGGCGCGCTGGGGGCCCGATGGGAGAAGAGGAGAATCTGGCTGTAAACTAACACGTCTAATGCACGCCCGTCTGAGGGCAGGGGCGGGCCCAAATTAACACGTACATTAAAACCCGACCTTCGACCTCCGCCGAGTAACGGACCAGCGCTTCCTGCGCGAAGACACCACTCCAGTATCCATCCATCAGGGCCGGAGGAGAGGAGGCCGAGCACTGCGCAGCCTAAAGTTTTAATTACACGCTGATGCATTTTCAGGCCTCTCGGCCCGACAGCCGCCACCTCTCCCCATCAGTCAGGGGGAATGTTTAAAACACTCAGAGTTATTAGTCTTTATTTTCTCCAGAGGGATCTGGACAGTGTCCAGCTGGTCTCTGCAGCCCGAAATGGGTTACCCGGGCGGGGAGAGCCGGGGAGAGCCGGGGGCCTGGTCACCCCCCCTGAATTCGGGGGGCTCCGGGAGGAGCAGATAAGCGCTGCCCTCCCGTCCCGCTCCGGCGGCGTAAATCACCCCTGAACCCCACAGTGCTCCACATCCCGCGATCACATGCTACTGCAGCGCCCACGTATTTACAATCCATCCAGAGGGGATTCAGCGCCTGACACACTCTCACACACACACACTCTCACACACACAGACACACTCACACAGACACACTCACACAGACACACACTCGCACACACACTCACACACACACACACACACACACACACACACACAGACACACACAGACACACACACACACACAGACACACTCACACACAGACACTCACTCTCACACAGACACTCACACACACACAGACACACACACTCACACACAGAGACAGACACACTCACACACTCATACACATAGACAGACACACACACACACACAGACACACTCTCACTCACACATACAGACACACTCTCACACTCATACACGTACACACACACACACACACACACACACACAGAAGGACACACATACATATACAGATAGACGCACTCATACACATACACACAGAAACACACAGAAAAACATGCGCACACACATTCACACACACACAGAAAGAAACACACACACACACACACACAAACACACAGTCTCACTGAACCACACACAAACTCATAGACAGGAACACACTCAGGCAGAAGCACACCCACACACAGTCAGTGAAGGATTCCTCAGCTCCTCAGGGCTTTGTGCTGCAGTGAATCAGTGTGCTACACGTTGCTTCACCGTGTGCTCTGCAGGCCGAGGTGAAGCCAGGGACTCACTTTTGTTTCCCACCAGGGAAATGACGGGCTGGACCTCCGACTCCTCGTTCACCTTCTTCACCATGCCGAACCAGTCCTCCAGGTTCTCAAAGCTCTGGTAGTTTGTGATGTCATAGACTAGAAGAACACCCTGTCGCAGAGTTACACCAGAAACAATAAAAGTTAATGACATGAATGAATGTTAGCTACACTTATATTGTAACTTACATCAACTCTTTCTGCACTGTACAGGCTAGCCCATTACTTATTACGTTTCAAAGACAAAATGCAAAAAGGTGTGTATTATAAATGATAACAGAAATATAATATAAAGCAACAATCACATATATAGATATATAGATAGATATTCACATCTACACACACATTTGTAAATTTGTAAATTTCACACACCACCCCCCCACAGACACACACTCAGAGTGAACAGCAGGTGGCACTGATGTCTGAGAGGCCAGGCTCTCTGTGCAGGGGTCCTGTCTGAGGTTGCTGTGGTCCCCTCGTGAATGAGCCGCCAGCTCAGAGTGCCCTAATGTTTACAGACCCAGCAAGCAGGACCCCCAAAATGCAAACCATCCTCAGCCTGTTTCTGATGGCTGTGCCCACTGCCACGCACGCCTGTCTCTAAACGTTACATTAACGTCGTTTAGCAGATGCTCTTATCCAGAGTGACTTACATAGGTTACTTTTTTTTTTTTTTTTTTACATGTTATCCATTCATACAGCTGGATATTTACTGAGGCAATTCTGGGTTAAGTACGTTGCGCAGCGGTACAGCAGCAACGCACCAGCGGGGAATCGAACCAACAACATTTCTGGTATAGGCCCTGCTCCTTACCACTATGCTACACAGCCACCCCAGACAAGGATCCCCCATTATTGGCAGTTTCTTGTTTAACATCATTGCACCTGTGTGAGTTCCACCATTAAAACCCCACTGGTTGCAGGGATCCACAAACCATGTGTCTAGTCATTCCCCACATGTTAGACAGAAGGGGGACGTCATACAGACATCAGCGTGTAGCATTCCCATCAGAAATGGAGATCTCGCTACTGTGAAACCCATCCCTTGCAAATCTGAGTGATGCAACATCACAGTAAATCTGTAAGGTTATCCCTTTAGTGCTCTCACAGAACAGATCATGCACTGGTGTGAAAATCACTGCAGGCTGTACAGAGGCCATGAACACACACTGGATTAGAGACAGGGCACAGAAAGTTCACTGGATCAGAGACAGGGCACAGAAAGCACACTGAATTAGAGACAGGGCACAGAGCCAGTTCTCTGTGTTAGAGAGGTGACAGACCACTGGATTAATGACAGGCCACAGTAACAGTTCACTGGATTACAGACAGTCCACGGTAGAAGATCACTGGATCAGAGACAGCCCACAATAACAGATCACTGGATCAGAGACAGCCCACAATAACAGATCACTGGATCAGAGACAGCTCACAATAACAGATTGCTGGATCATAGACAGGCCACAATAACAGATCGCTGTATTGGAGACAGCCCACAGTAAAAGATCACTGGATCAGAGGCAGCTCAGAGTAACAGATCACTGCATTACAGATGGGCCACAGTGACAGGAGTCACCACTTTGTCATCCTGACTGCTGCTCTCCCTGCTTCTGCTGGTGGCAGGTCTGTGTGCTGCTCCCCTCTCCTGACCCTGTCTAATAAGTGGCCCGAGTCACTGAAATGTGCACATGCTGACACGCACACACACATGCACGCACACAAAGAGCGCGCATTAACAGCTGGGTTGTAAATTTGGCAGCTCAGACCGAGTCAAGCTACACTAATATTATTATTAAAGCTTATTAACCCCCCAGCCTCAGGGAGCTACAGTGACAGACTATGAATGAGTTTTTGAAAATGGAGAGAATTTCTAAGAGAGAAGTATTAAACTCTCATTGTTAACACTTTCACGCTGTGTGTATGTATGTGTGTGTGTGTGTGTATGTGGTAGTAGTAGTAAATGACGGGTTAAGTACCTGAGCTCCGTAAATATATTTGTCCAGCATCTTCCCTCCTATCGTCTGTCCCCCGATGTCCCACACTTGCAGTGTGGCATTCATGTTGCCTGAGAGAAGGGAAAACAATGGAGCCAAATTAATGCATCTATCTCACAAAAAAGATTTTTCACAAGAACTATGCCTGTGCGGATCACCATTCACACCAATTAAACCCTCAAAAAGGCAAGAGAAACAAAGTAAGGCTACCCATTTCATCAAAGTGTCAACTGAGCAAGGCTTTCAGTCACTTAACTTTTGAGTGTAGCAATTAAAAAGTCCCACCCAGATATCCAGATATCACTGGACATTTGACAATCTCTAAAATTAAAGACAGACATGTGGTGATAAAAAGCTTTGGGTAAAGTACTGCTAAGTGTCACCATGGTTAGATTAAATGGCTTTGTACTCATTTGTTACTGTCCAGAGTGCCAATGGGTTATTCCTACTCCACAGTGAGTATCTTCGAGAAGCATAAACTATGGTCCCATGGTAAACTACACGCAACAGAAGTTAGAACCCCTGAAGTACAGTGTGACTAACTCTGTGGTGAGAAACCTGCACGTCTGGCATAAACACTGCATCAGTAATGACCAACTGCACTCTGCTTTTACAGTCTATTGACACCTTTACAGTGAAAGTCTACACTTTACAGAGACAGTCCACAGTTTACAGTGTAACTTTATATTTAAGTGTGCAATTTTACACATTGCAGTGAAAGTCTACACTTTACAACCAAGGTTCTGACCCTACGCTGTTATGCTAAGAGGCAGCTCCAGTGATGGACTCTAGTTAAACTTAAACATCAGCATGTCCTCCTCAGTGAGACAGGGGAGGAACACATAGTGTGTAGTGCATCTCTGTAGGAGTAAACCACTGCTCTGCAAGCTAATTTTGGATATCACTGAGATGGCAGATGAAACCTGCTGGTCTGAGGTCAGCTGATACAAACCTATAGCCAGTCCCAACCATTTTGTGTGAAACATTTAAAGTGGTTCAGGATCAGAGTTGCGGGGTATTATCCATTTAAGCCCATAGCGGAAGGGGGATGAAGAGGTGAAGAAACAGGCAAGCCTCAAACATGTCAATGCAGTGAACTGAAGCAGTGTGTATTTGAGCATCTTGGGTTTTAGAAGGGTTCTTTGAATAAGGTACTTTCTTTATTAAAAAAGGACCCACCGGAGTAGCTAGTGATCGTGCAACGATAAACCTGCGTTGTTAATTTCGGACCCTGGCAATGTGACCGTATGTGGATGATCCTCCAATTTTCTTCTTGGTTTTTTTTAAAGGAGACATGGTTGTACAAGTCTACCCGACGGATTCCAGGCATATTATAATCATTCTGAAAATTCCTTCCAAAACTAAACGTAATCTAAATTAATCCAGATGCATGTTAAATGTTACCCAAGCAGATATGCCTCACATTCAAATTACAGTTACTGTCATCATCATCATTTGGTAATCTGCTCTAAGCTTTCATTTGTGCTCATGAATGTATGTACTTCTTTCACTGCGGTTTTAGCTAGATTATAAATCAGGCGTGTGTCTGGAGGGAGCCAGCTCGAGACACCCTACTCTGGAAAGGAATTCAAAATCGAAAGGTAAACGTTGGTCATGTAAAGTTTGGAAACAATAAATCAGAGATTAAACTTTTATTTCAACCACTCCTATCTGGCAGCGCCCCCTCGGTCTGCATCCAAGAATATCCTGCAGGCATATAGAGTGGGGATGAATGGGCCTGCTTAGCCTGTAATTTAAACAGGTCTTGGTGCACAGGCCGAGGGGAAAAAGCCCTTGAGCCTGGGCATGGCTGTTTGCATTGTACAGTGCCCTGCCAAAGGGCGAGCGCGACACGAAATATATGTGGTGTTAAGAAAAATAATGATAATTAAACACAAAATAACAGAAAGCGGTTAGGATTTCTGTCCCCATTTGTAGGAGAGAGGTACACAAAACCAAATCAAAATAAATATTTTCTTCCTCTGGAAAAAAAAAGAAAAAAAAAAAAAAAGGCGAAACTCCGAGGAGGAGCGCACAGTGGGGAGCTTATATGGTTCAGAAGAGAGACCTCCATTGGAGGAGAGCAATCATCCTGCAAAGTATATTTGCCCAGAAGCAGCTGAGCTCTCTGTGAGGAGCGAGCAGGCAGGTCCGCCGCTGCGGAACGGAGCCGAAAATAAAACTCTTTGAGAGGGGAACAGCGTTGCGGCTGGCTTCGCACCAAAGGGCTGCGAGGGGGGTCGGGGCACGCCGGCTCGCCGACGCGGCGAACGACGCGGCGGGGCTGACAGCGACGTCTCGCCTTTGCTCTCACAGGGAAGGAAACGCCAGCGTTCACAGTGAATACACCTAGACTACACAGCAGCAGGGCAGGGGTCTGCACCGGGACCCGCCGTGAATCCCCGGCCTGTGTGTGCCGTCCGCCCCCCTTCTTTTTGACTTGGAAAGGAAAAACAGTATATATATATTATATTTATTTTACAGCTCAATCACTCCGATAAATGATTTATGCACCAGTCAGCAGCTCTGAATTTTTGAAAGAAGTGAAGCGGTAACTCAATAGTTCCCATGATCCCCTGACCGTCCCGGGGTTGCCTCCTTCTTTCCAATGTATTTTTTCATTTCTGCCTCCGCTTTCTGCCCGTTTGCACCGAGACAGAGCGGGTAAAAGGAGTGTCAGAGGTGGGGACAGAGCGCTTTATCTGCTGTTTAACGTCTCCTTCAGACGCGTCTCTCCCACGCTTCCGCACGCCCGCTCCCCACCGCCCTCTCCTATTGGTCGGGTGAGACTGGTTCCATTGTTATGAGGAGGGCGCCGCGTGCCAAAAGCAATGCTAGCTTCGGAAAATGAGCGCTGGGTTTGACAAGCTGGTCTTTTAGAGCAAGAGTGACAGCTCTCTCTCTCTCTCCCCCGCTCGGCACAGCTGGGCGATCGAGGAGGCGTTCACGGCCAATCAGGCGGCAGAGCTCCGAGGCCACCCGCCTCGCGGAGGCCGCTGTGCCGTGAACACCAGAGGGACTGACCCCCCACCCCTCACCCCCGCCCCATCCGAAAGTCTGCTTAACCGTCACACCCCGCCCACCCCGACGCTCCCATCGGACTCCTCACTTTCGCGGCCGTAGCCCCACACCACCCCAAACCTCCCCTCTCCCCGAAACGTGCACCTCGCACGGGACGATCTCGGCCCCACGGCTGGAGTGACGGAGGGAGGCTGCTGGATTCTGCTCCCCGAAACCTCTGCGTTTTCACAGCCTGCTCTCCATGCAAACAAAGCCTGCCTGCAGAGACAGTGAACGAGTGAAGCGCCGTATCAGCTCTCTGTCATCCGTCTGCACAACAGCACAGAGTGACAACATCATATCTGCCCCAAGCGCATAAAACCTGACCAAATTCCACCTTGCTGGCTACTTTTGTGTTGTTTTTTTTTTTCCTTTTTCTTGGGCACTGCCAGAATCTATAAATCTTTTTAATTTAAATTTAACCTCGTGGCATGTTTCTATTTCCATAGCTTTACAGTTACTCAGAAAAAACAGGTAAAGTTTAATGTTAGCAAACAAAACTAGACTGCCAGTATTAATTACACTCAGTACTGACATATTGGCCACATTTTAATTTCTTAATTTATTACATTTCTGCGCCAGCTAAAATCACTAACTGATTTCTAAACTCTTTTAAAAATACATACATTTTTAAATGTCAAAACTGTGCACGAACAACAATTTCCTGGCAGAACATTCTAACGGCAAGTCGTCTTGGTGCTCCTCAAATGTTAGTGCATTGTCGTTTTTAGCGAGTGGTCTTCCACCTCCACTGTGATTCATCGGATTATATCTCCTTTGTGAGGTGGATTTGTTACACAAATTACACTTTTCCTTCCTCCCATCACACCGTTCTGCTCACCAGAATGCAAGCAGATGAGGGCACATTCCATTATAACATTAAGCCGGAGTGAAACTTAAACACATCGCGCCCCAGCGGTCTGAGGAGTGCTCTGCTGGGCTTCTTCATCAGGCACAGCTGTAATCTGGGTGAAAGCCCGTCTGCGATTGGTCACTGCAGACTGACCTTGCCGAGGAGCACACAGACATTGGACAATGTCTGCCGCAGCGATGTTCAGAAACATTTCAACTGATGCGTGAGGGAGGGCTTCTATGTTCAAATGCTGTCACAAATTACATATTTTTTAAGAATACAAATTGATACAAAACAAAATATGTCCACAAATGCTATTTTAGGTAAACTATCAGCAGGCAGACAGAATTTAAAACCTTTAAAATACTTGAGAATATTGGCGGTTTCTGTGTTGAATTAGCCATTGCCCCTACAAAGTGTAATTACTTATAATATTTGTACGTTTGTACCAACTGATCAGAGAGAGGTTCTAACACGGCATTTAGGTAAAGTATTTTCAATATTAAAATACTTTACTTGGCAGAACACATTTAATGAGGATCAGGGTTGAAATGCAGTTTCTAAATATAGGAAAAGTTATGATATACGAGGATTTGCGTTACAAATCTAAGACTCCTTTGGCACTGGCTGAAAATAAGTAAATAGGTACATGCAAGTTTTACGTTGCTGCGAACAAAGCTCAGTTGAAACCCAGTCTGAACATTTATATGAATATAAATGTTAAACATATTTACTCTGCACTGTGCTCACAGAATTATCCGCTACATTCCCCTTAAGCACATAACGTGCCGGGAAGTTTCAGGAGAAAAAAGGGAGGCGTATTTGCTCGGGAGAGAACAGCCTTCAGAGTGGATAAACGTGAAGAACAGCAGGCGCTCTACAATGCAGACAGCCGCTCAGAAAAGCACAGAATTAAAGCGCTGTAATGTTCCTGCAACAAACAGAAAAAATACAAAGGGTTCTGCATTAAAGTTAAATAAGGTGGAAAGCATCATTATTTTAAAAATCCCCAAAACCAGTTAACTATTACCAACAAGGACATGGTATAAAAACAAATGAAAAGCAAAACAGGGAAAAAAGGGAAATTGAAAAATTACACAAATTAAATAAGCCTTAATTACAGCAAATAAAACAAACAACAAAAAACAGCAACATCCCTGGCAGTTGACTTTGCAATTATTTTCTAGTTTGAAATACCATGTATCACCACAGATAAATCACACTACTTTCACTTTGGCAATTTTTAACAGCACTGTAACCCATCTGCACAATATCCCAAAACCAGAAGTGATTTTCAAAAAAAAAAAAAAAAAAACTATCCTAGACTATGGAAACATAATTGTCACATATTTCTTCAGGACCTATCGGTATCTAGTCATGTTTCTATTTATTACTGTCACTGCTGGGTATGATTTCCTCTTTAGTACGACCTAAGCCTGATACCGTGATGCTCTTAAGGGTAACTGCATATTTAGCCAGTGTAATTCAGGCTATCCTGCACTTCTGTAACGACTGATATTCCCGTGGCTGAAGCCGCTGTTATACTGTCCATTTGATGCATTGTGGCACGTTAACCTTCTAAGTCGCTCGAGAGCTTCTGCCAAATAAATAAAGGATATTAATAATCATTTTCCCCCTCCCCTTTGCACTGATGGTTGTTTTGCACTTCATTTTCCTTCCCCTTCAGCCAGCGCTCCGGACGCCGCTGGCTGCCCCCCCCGGAGACCTGGCGGAGCGGGAAGAATGGAGCGAGCGGAGAGCCGGCGGAGAGGACTGCCGAGACGCTCGCGCCCCTGCACCAGCAAGCCCCTGCCTCGCCGCCGGCTCGGAAACGGCAGCGCGAAGGGCCGCAGGTGGAGGGGAAGCCGCACACACCGGCCCTGACCGCCGGGCTTCGGGGCGCCTCACCTGGCAGCGTTATTCTCTTCAGAAAGAAGTCCAGTCCTATCGTCTGTTTGTACTGTTTTCCGAAGGCCTCCTGTGCAAAGCGGGTGGCGAGAGACGTCTGCAAGACAGAGAGAGGATTCAGTTCTACGCTGCCCTGCCCGCCTGCCTCTCATCACCTACACACTGACAGTCACCGGCAACCCGGCCGTTCTTTTCTTTTTTCCCCTGTTTTACCTCTCAGAACCGTTTGGCAAAGTGGTAGAAACAGGGTTAATCTGTCCTACATTTTCATTTTGTATTTTTTTTTTTTAAATAAGATTAGGTAAAATGTAGAGACAGATGTTTAATGACACTGTGCTGAAGGAATCACTTCTGACATTTCCAAACGGCTTCAGCGAAACTGACATGAACATTTCAGTAAATAATAAAAAAAAATTACAAAAAGAGAAAAAAAAAAACAAATTAAGAAAACAGGTGTCCGGATGTGCGGTAAGCTTGATAATTGCAGCAAATTGCAAACTGTACACACTGTCACTTTTGTTTTTTACTTTCCAAAAAAAAAAAGATGGATTCCTAAATCCATGGGAATTTGCTGCTACGGACTTGGCATGCCAAGTTTAATTCATTTTGATGGATGAGATGAACCCAAAAGAGAGAGACAGAAAAAAAGAGCAAAACATGTCTGATAGCCAACTGTGGAACAGTGTTATTACATAAACATGGCTGTTAGCTGAAAGAGTGGGAACCTGTTCTGCGTTCTGCAGCGTAAAATTCAACTGTACCGACGGCTGGCTGCATTCAGACACATTCAGCTTTCCATAGGGCCGAGACAGAGTTATAACCACACACGTTGCTGATGACATTTCCATAGTAAGCGGGCACTGAACGGACAGTATGCAACCTCCCAAACATCCCGTAAGTGGCCTCAAAGAGAACATGAGGATGCAGAGTCGTCGGCAGAGTAGGGAGTGTGAAAAATTGCCTACAGTAACTAACGCAACAGTGGGCAAAGTGGTTCATAAAAACCTCCGTTTTAGTAGCCCAAACAATCATTAACAACACTAGAATAACTAGCCAAGACAGAAAAATTTTTTCCACATGCTCAAGTTGGCTTAGCATGCCATTTGTCTTGGCTTTACAGTAGCCTTGCTTTTTTTTGCCTCCTCTTTTCGTTTTTTCTGTTCTATTTTCACCACACAATTGGAAATAACCTGGGCATATAAACGCTGGCGTAACCCAAAAAAAAAGAAAATCCCAAAAAATCCATGGGCTTTTTCTTCAAGTAAGAGACTACAAAGGGTCACTGGCAAGCAAAGATGTGTTTGGATTGTCGAAAGGGATGCTTACAATCCCTTTTTGGCCTTTACAAGAAAAAAGAGAGAGAGAGAGAGAGAGAGAGAGAGAGAGAGAGAGAGAGAGAGAGAAATACCAAGCTTTTCCCAGGGCGTGAGGCAGTGACTCAGATATTTATAATGGGTGAGCTCTGGGACCTGCAAGCTGCAAGCCATCAAGAGTCCTGACAACTCCATGCAATCCCATTCCACACTGGTGCACATGGATCTACAGGCCCACTGTACACCCCACATGCCATGGACCATCAGATAACCAGTGTCAGGGATCCATTAATGACCGGAAAAACACAGTTCGACTGACTGATTCAGAAACCCATCTTGTTTCTCAGGACTGAAGGAATGAATGAGGAAAAAAATAATAATAAATGTAATTTCCTGCATGGCTGAGATCAACATAAATGTACACAAAATATGTTTTGAAGTGTTCTGCTGCACAACATGATGACACAAACTGAAAACAGCTGGATATGTATGACTGGAGGACTTAGAGAGATCTGTCCTAGTGTCTGTGAAACCTGTCCATGAAACGACTGCCACAGGGTTGGAATTACAACCCCAAGACAAGGGTCCAAGAAAAACAAATCCAATTGCTATTTGCCAAGTATATTTGTACTAAAAGGGAAAAAAAACCTGCAGAAAAACCGTCAGTCAATCTACCTGTTCAAACAGGAGGTGCTTTTTTCCCTTTCACAAACAGGCAGGTAAGTCATTTGAATAGCAGAGTGCTGGCATCTGGCAGCAGTCCAAGGTGTTAATGCTGTCAGGAAAGGACTGAAGATCCCGTCACACACTGATTAATCAGGGAAGACCTGACAGCTCCTGTGCACTTTCAGTCAGGAAAGTAAGGCGCTAATTTACTGCCCAATGCAGAAAAAAATGAACTTCATACTGAAACCATTTGTTTCCTTTGTAAGCCTAAACAACAGTATTCTTTTTTTTTTGGAAAAAAAGATGAACTAAAGAGATCCAAGAGCACTTTAAAATCACTGTAGTGCATCCATGCTCAATCATTTAAGGTTTAAAGACACATTGTAAAGGGAACTGCTTTGGATTGCCATGACAACCTTTCTGCTTTGCTGTAAACACTGCACTTCACACTGAAGCAAAACACATCTTTGCCACATTTGATGGCCCCACAGGATTTATTTTGCAACACTTTATGAACATGCAAAACAATCATCCAAACTACTCATCTCACTAATTCAGCAATCGTATAGGACCAAAGATTCAATTCCATTTAAACACCAAAACTACGGTAGAAAGTTAAAATCAAAGAAGACCAAAACCAAAAATCTTTTTGAACTTAAGTATTTAGATTTTAAAAATTAACACCATAAAGGTCTGAAGCTCTGGGAAAAGCTCAGCTACTGCCATCTTAATTCACTACAGATTTTAGCACCTTCTGAACAACAGCTCTCTAAAACAAATTAGGCTACACCTCAGGAAAGTGCTTGGTTGTACAAACAAAGCATTAATCTGCTGGTCTGGTACATCCAAGCGCTTATTTTCCCATCAAGTAAACACTTTTATTGACTTTTCTCCAGAGAGCTAAACAGGAGCTTCACACCAGTCAGACAGATATGGCATGCAGTAACGTCAAGCAATAGGTGTAATTTTTTTAAAATGTGACACCTAGAAGCCTATGAGCACATGGCTGTAGTTCTCACTTAACACATGCTTAGATAAAATAACCCATACAGTTCTTTGAATATTCAGTGACTGAGCTAATATAAAGCATTATCAATAATCACTCAGAAGTGTGTTAGCAATCCTTACATGGACAAAAAGAACAATTAATGGAATACAAATGTGAAGTATTATAAGGCCTTTATAAAAAAATAAATAAATATTACATATTAAAGTTTACAAGAATATAATATCTCATGCTCCTTAAAAAAAATGTGTTTTATTAATGCAATCTGGATTGAGGTTGACCACATTCCGGGATACTGGGTCACAGTCCCTGCTGTTTCACATCAAAGAATGTGTCATTACTGCACCAACCACAGCCATTACATAGAACTGCGTGCACTTCCATACAGGGTACTGCAGCAGAAAAGCAACACTTAACTCCAAAGGAAAAACAGGCAATGAAACATGGTGACCATTAAATTGTGCTTGGGAGATTTGATTTCTTCCTTTTTGAATTATGGAATTACAAACGGCATGATGGCTATATTTTACAATACGGGTAAATAAAATCTTAAATCCTATCCGATAATTAAAACGTTCATCTCATTTGTGGAGATAAAGCAGCATTCATTACTACACATTCCAAAATGATTTAGCATTTTTAATGATATATTTTGCACAGTTTGTACTAACTTAATTTGTTTATCTTGGCAGTAAAAAATAACAGTACACTGTAAATAACGTGCACTGAAAAACATAAAAACTTGGTGAAAAGTGCGAAGCGCGGAACGGCCAGTGCGCAGTAAGGTACTGAGTAAGAAAAGCGAATGTTACTGTTAGCCAAAAAAAACCCTGAGGAAAAGCCTTACACATACAGCATGAATTAAACAGCAGACACAGTTAATAGGTTTAGAAGTCAGTTACTTAAGGCAGAATGCAAACCCCATTTAGGCAAAGATCTGTATTTTAAACCAGAACATAAATAAGTCTACATGTTCTCTGGGTCATTCACATTTTCTTGACAGACTGTGCTTACTGTGTTCCAAATAAGGATCATTAAGAAATCAGTGATCACGTACAGAATCAATGCCTATAGAGAATAACTTTACCTCCGTTTGAAAAGAAAGGAAAAAAAAACTTTTCTATGTAAGTAACGAACTGGTGTGCCAAACGCGGCTATTTTTAATTCCATCAATATTTTTGTTTGTGTAAAATGTTTTATTGTCTTAAGACTATATTGGCAATAGTAAATAAAACCACGTTTGATTACGCTTGAGTCGTCACATGTAGGCTACTTGGTAGCTGTACAACCCTAAGAGTGGCCGGGATGCCTACGATTGCATATTAACAGAAAATCAGAGCGCAGATACAGTGCTGTTCATCATGTATTTAGGTAGCTAGCTATCGACGCTACCCAATTAGCGTAGCTACCTAATTGCTCTATTATCTTACTGTTTTAATATTTGTTATCTTAATACAGCGTAACGACTAAGGCGTGCTGAATGGCAACCCAAGACTCGCAGCTTTGCTGAAACTGTACCTGAAAGCTACCTAGCAAACTATTTCACACATATGTGGATGCTAGCTGGCTAATGTTTTACTTGGACGGCAAGCTAGGTAGCTAGCAGGTAAGCTAGCTTGCTCGTTTGGAATCATGCAGTTTAACTCGACTATTACCCAGCTAACTAACCCAGTTGAGATAGCGGACCAAGGTAATATCGTAGCGTTTACTGTAAAGCTTGATACGCAATCTGTTCTCCTGTTTTCTTTGTGAAACGTAATTTTCTAATAAACCGACCATGTATGCAATCCTGTGTAATGCAATTACATGCTAGCCTGCAAAAATAGCATTGTTAATGCTACAGTACCCCTGCCTGTTAGCATATAGCTAGCCAGATCCTCCACAAATCTCAAAATCCCACCTTTCCCGAAGCTCCATCTCCTATTATGACAATTTTTAGCTGTCGGTCTTGACTGTCTTCCTCCGAGTCCGACATTATGTTGATAACTAAATCAAGGAATTATTTTTTTACAGCAAAAGAAACAGTATTGATGCAGGTTAATGTGCTCAGATAAGGATTAGACGGGCCAGCGCTAAGCAACCAGACGCCATATTCACGGAGCTCGTGGAGATGGTACGCTCCATTGCGTTTGTGTTGGGAATTTTTTTACGACGTTCAGATATAAAACAGTGAATATACGGAAAATCACTTTCATACACAATATGCGTTTTCATTTGTGTGTATGATAGCCATAATTTACATAAACATGGTACTTTTAATATGTTTTGATTCTCTCGGGAAGACTGAGAAATGGATCGGTCCGCCCATTACGCGTCTCCGTCGCTAAGGTGCACGGGGTCAGAGGTTGTTAAAGCTTTAGCTGGTCCAGGATCGGGGCAGCACGTTCACTGCAGTGCTGTAACTAGTCTTTAATGCGCGAAGGAGTATTGCTCCATGATATTATGAAAAAAGAATAACAACCAGAGGCAGAAGAATTACAATATCTCCCGAACACATGCACACATGTGTGTGTCTCTCGTATCTTCTTGATAGACCCGTTACTTTTCCTCTGGTGGGTGTTAAGACGCTCATATTTAACCTAATATAAATGCCTTCAACGTGCTTATAAGTTGCATTTCTGTGTTAACACTGTCAGGGGTTGTGTACTTATTTATTATGATGTGGGTGTGCAGGCGCGTGGCACTCAAACAAAATAAGTAGCACACGCATGATACACAGCTGTTGAACTGTCATGCTAACTATGCAGACAGCATACATGACAAGAGATTTGTCAGCACCCCCAGGATGCTCTGGGGATTTGTGTCATATGTCTTGTTTAAGTATTTCTGTTTTGAGTATTGAGACAATAGTGGTTGCACAGATGAATATAACAATGCATGTTTTGCCTGACATTAGAAGGGAGAACAGACCTCTTGCTGATGGAATCCAGCGAAGCTTCTGGAATTTGCACCTGGAACAGGCGTATCCAGGTGGAAGTGCCTGACGAGTGAACATCGACTCATCGAGGTGCAAAGCGAGGAACTGAGCCAGAAAGAGATGTAAAAACAGGCTCTACAGACAGCTGCTGTGAGTGACAGGCCACAAATTCAGCTGAAACTTAAACCAGCACAGATCCAATGCTATGATTTACTGGATACCATTTTTTTTTAAATGAATAAATATCTCTAAGTTTGCTTCATAGATATTGAGCTGTACAGTTCCAATTAGCCAGCCATATATTATGCATGCATTAACTAACTAAAACCCTTTATTATACATTTTGCGCAAAGGATATTCACAAAACTCATCACAAATGATGTACACACGTATAATTACTGAAACATAATCTTACTGTAAATCTAAATGCTAGATGGAAAGAATAAATTTAGAATAAATTTTGGGAAGATTTTTTTTAAATCCTGGAAGTATTGAAGGGCAACAGCATTTACTGGAGACTTAAAATGTTTTATGTACAGTCAACACATTTGTCTGTATGTTTTTCCAATATAGTAAACAATTACAAGGTGCCAATGAAAAAGTCAGTTTCATCTATTGGACATTGCATGGAAAATGCATTCAATGGTATCTGAAATAGGAGCAGAATACAGCAGATGCAGTTGTGCAAAAATCAGTGCCTTCCTTCATTCTTTTGGTGTGAAGCCAGGAATTACAGTCTGAGAGTACTTGTTGTCTTTCAGTGTAACTGTTTGCCAGCCATTTCGGCAAGACTACTCTGCTGAACCTTACAGAACACAGGTGTAATCATGATGCATGTCAAGGCTTTAGTGGAAGAGTAAGACAGTGGACCTGCCGTTAAATGCTATCTGTGTTATCAAAGTGTCCAAAGTGGTTGTGCTATTGTTGTCCTGCCAGCCCACTTTTCCCCAAGTAGTGTATTTTTCACCACCTGACACAGTGGGCAGGCATTCAGTCCAAACACTAGCAATTTGTCCTTCATATAGAATAACCAATTACAGCAAACATTATCTTTTTTTCCTTACCTTTTATTTTTACACTTCACCACAAGTTCAGCAATAACTGAAATGAGTGGAAAAAATACTGCTGAATACTTGGAAAAAAAAAAATAATAATGATGCTTACTAAGTCCCTTGCTCAAAGTTAAGAACAACGTGCCATAGCTGTTAGATTACATGACCTCCCTCCCCCTTTCTAAAAAAAAAAAAAAAAAAAAAAAAAAAAGGAAAAAAAAGATGAGAGTACTTGTGACAACCTGCATGACAGTGCACAGGAAGTGAGAACAGCCACCTGCATTTGCCTGGTAGTGTGGTGGCACAGCACACCCAGGAGTGAAGGAGAGGGTGGCCTCACCCAGGGAGCGATCAGGTAGGAAGAGGAATACACCCGCAAACCTGCACGGCCCTTGCTTTCACTCAGTTATTTATTTAGCTTTCCGTCCAAGCTCAGTTTAGGTCAGGCTACCAGCAGAAGGATCACCCGGGAGGTCTCTTCAACAGAAGTCAGTATGTTTAAATCAACTCACTTCTGACAGATTTTGTTCTGTGATTCCGTACTTTACCTGCAAAAAAAAAAAAAAAAAAATCTGCAAGTTGTGAGGAAAGGAAATGTTGCCAACAAGTAAAAGTAGGAGGAACAAAAGGAAATGAGAAGAGGTGCTGTGGCTCAAGGATCTGGGTAACAAATAGTTTTATATGTCGTATATATCCACAATATAGCATTCCTCTGCACCATCGCAGGGGCAGTAGCATTAACATCAGACTGGGGGGCATATTGTTAAGTTGCAAGAGGTTTTGGGAAAGGCAGAAGTTTACACAAGCAGATATGACCTTTATGGCTGTGAGATAGAATGGGAGATGTTTGGGGGTTTTTTTAGGTTTTGGGAGAGCATTAAGGGGCATTAATGGGAAACCAAAGCCTGATGAAATGAAATGGCCGAGGGAGGGCACTTTGTGAAAAGAATGTTTATGAAATCGTTCAGGACGCTGTACATTAAGAGGAGGAAACATCTCCCGATAACATCGCTTATAGACGTGCTGCTCTGTCTGTGTTGCTTCATGAGAGGATGTCATCAACAGGAGACGTCAAGCTGAGCTTCCGACAAAGTAACTAGGCTTAACAGATGTGTGTGTGTGTGTGTGTGTGTGTGTGGGGCTGAATTTTTCAACCAATCAAACTCCTATACAGGACTGGTAATGGGATTTTATTATTTTTTCATTATTTTTTTAATGTGATTTTATTATTTTTGTGCTGTTTTGTTAGGGTAAACATATTTTTTTGTCTGACCATTCCTGAATTTCCTGAAAGCAAAAATGTTGTCCTCTGTTGAGGGCACTGTAATACTGTATTTAATATTAACATAATACTGTGGATATAATGGACTGCAAGCAATATTATGAGAATATTGTTATTTTTTAAAATCAGCACAGGGGGCAGAAAAGAACACAACTTTTTGGCCTTCATTTCATTGCTACTCATTCTTAATTTTGTTTTCACTCTCGATTCTGATTTTCACTTCCCATTTTCACTATATACTTAATTTACTGTAGCCTATGTATGAAACAAACCGGTTGAAGTTCAGTAGAAATAAACATGGGTTTGCACAACCTTTCAGTTAGCTTGAAGTAAAACAAACAAAAGAGTATTCTCTTCTGTTTTTTAAAATGAAAGCTAATGATATTTTTCCCCTTGATTAAATCATTCAGGCGGTGACAACGCCAGCTCGACAGCACTGTATCTGACCGTTGGGTAAAGACACCGGGTTTATTAGTATTGAAAATGGTCACGTGTCTCCGTCATAAAACCCATCATTGGTCCGTGGTTGTGTTATCGTTGGCATGTCCTAATCACGGCAGGAGTCCACGCAGTGTGTACACCGGTGTGTGTCAAGGTTCCGGCTGTGACACTCCAAAAACGGGAGAGAACGTCGTCTATAGCCCCACTCGTAGGTTACCTATCCCTTACCACAGGAAGATGAAAAGCATTACATTATGACACAAACGTCTCACCATATATTATTGCTTAACCAAATGATGTTACCAATAAAAAGAAAAAAATGTATGCGTTTTCTGATACAAAGCGGATATTCGATTCAGATAGGGTGTAAATATTTAAAGAGGCAACAATTCTAAAATAAAACATTTATTTAGTCTAAAATATAGACTGCCATGTTGTGAATTACAAATTTAGGCCAATATTATTTTTTAGTTTCTTAGGATACATGACATTATGATCTTGATGGTCGCTGATATTTATGATAGCCAAAATATTGTCATAAAAAGTAAAGCTTGGTGAAAATCACTGCTGAATGGTAAGGAGACTGTGGTTACATTAGGCTACTTTATATAGTATACTTTCTGTGTTGTATGCACTAAATTTAACACAGTGTGGTAAAATGGCACTAACGTGCAGAAACAGGTGAACATCACCAAATCTCCAAAGCAGGCTATAACCCATCGCAGCGCAGTAAGGAAGGGTTCATCGTAAACCCTTTAGACAGTTTTGCATTTATCAATGAGTGTATTTTTCGGGTACAGCCTATCTAAACGTGTTTGAGACGCGTTAATGAAAAGAAAGCTATTTTTCGACAATACTATTAAATAAGCACATCGTTTCAGAAACGAATTGAATCATTACGATCACACAAGTTTAACAATATTTGACAAATATTTTGGATAATAAAAGCTTGAAATAAGTTCGAATTAAAATTGAAAATGAACTAATGTAAATTAATTCGTGTATGTTAAACACTTTAAACCTATTTCATTATCAGTACCAGAGAGAACATTTCATATAGGCCTACAGACCTGGAATTAATATAAAGTTGTTTAGCTTCAAAAGGACCAAATTCAGTTAAATATAGATTTGGACACTAGTGGCGAATCTTTAGTGCATTCATAGCTTCCTGCATTTTCATTATGTATATGATAAATGAAATGTAAACCTAAAAATGTTGCTGTTGTTCTTATTATTCAGAGAAAGCATCCTTTGTCGAATGACATGTTTTCTTATTTCAAATTCCTACAGTCTTGAAGCAGGCTTAAATTCTGCCAAAATTAATTATGTGAGTCGGTTGTCTGCATTCTGTTCTATTCCCTTTTTTGCTGCACTCTTTGTACACTCTTGAATGTGACCCTGTACCCTTTCCGGTCTGCCATGTGGACGTGTCACTCACTGACGAGGAAGCTGTCAAAATACTTCATCATTTGTTGAAAGGTCTGTCTGCATTTAAATTTCTGAGGTTTGCAAAAGGGAACATTTCCTCCAGTGGGGTAGGTGTGCCGTTTGACGCAAGGAAGACAGAACTCCGTACAGCTTCAGTGAAAACAGTCAAAAGAAGGAACCCAAAAGAAAACGGTGCGAATAGACCAAGGAAGATAAAGTTTAGCTCGGCCTATTTCAGGGTCAGTACTTAATCCGCCATTATTTAGGGGAATTCACAGTGCATTTGAACAAAACATTTTTCCGTGGCATTATAAATACGGGGCGAATTGTCCCGTATTTACAGATGTTTTATGTTAATGTTATTGTTAATTTCTCATTCGAGCAGAGAAATCCCTGCTGACCCGTATATACGGACATCTGTGATGCGACACAGGGAAATGCTCGTAGCCCTTGTTTACTTGTCGTTATCTTTTGTTCTTCTTCGGCGTATAAATACGCAGTTGCACTGTGAAGCCTCCAAAAATTAAAGCCTTCTCAGAAGGCCTTTATCTTGAATAGCTGCAGTCACGCTAACTACTAGTAAAATTCTGATAATAATTATAATAGTTATACTTTTTCTCCTTCACAATGTCTTAATTGTGACAACTAAACAGCTGCAAGACATGTCCGTTAACCAAATAACGTTTAAATGAAACCCTGTGCCACGAGGTTAATTTTAAAACATATCGTGTGGCATTTAATGAACAAACTCTCGATGAAATGGGAACCTCATGCCAGGTGCACTATATAATACTATTCTGGTTGTCGGTTGTAGAAACGTAACAGATAACGATATTTAAGCAGCAGTGGTTTTGTTAGTGCCTCTCCATCCTCTGTGGCCATGCGTATGTCTAAACCTTCTTATTTCTCTCATCTCTCATCATCTGGAGAGAAGTATGACATGCATGAAGGCAGACAGATGCGTGTATTTTTCATAAGTATATGATTTTGGATCTGGCCATTTACAAATAGCTGCCATGAACACCTTGCCGCAATTACAATCCATTAATATAAAATTAAATTTCTAGATTTTCATTCAAAACACTTTGAATAGAAAACCTAATCGATACATTTCGATACACAGACTTTATATTTCTGTCAAACATGAGTACTACTCAGATCTCGTGGGATTTCAGCTTGGACATGCTGAAATCCCCACATTTTCGTCATCATTTTTTTCATTTGCACGTTTTTGTCTCGTCGTTTAACTTGTCATGCAACTCTGTGAGTGCACGTGTGTCTCAGTCCTTGAATGCCTGGAGCGAACAAAGGCGGGAGGAAAGCTGTATAATTAATATTAGGGCTTTTCCATTATTTGCCTGAACACCGCCCGCAACACCATGAAAAAAAAAAATAAATAAAAATCCCACCGGCCATATTGAGCATTATGTCGTGGCTTTGAAATTGTGCTATCGTAACCTGACATCTCTAAATATAATTTCATTAAGTTCTGTGCTCGAATAAATTTATCCCTCGCAGACGGAAACATATGGCCCACGGATTTAAGTGTCAAAAAATGTAGCATTTGAAATGGTAATTTTCTATCATTAAATCTGAAATGTGATCTAGAACAACAACTGGAACATGTCTCCTAGCTAGGGAAAATAATTTCGCTGATTAAGTGCCATTATGTGTGTCAAGCGCACTCTATTAACGTGTATAAAGAAATTGTCCTTGACGTGCAAAATCTTACCAAAAATATACAGGCATTCACAGGATAGTAAAGATGTACTTATAAACTGGGAAATTGCTATTCCATGTTAAAGTTGTAAATCCTATGAAAATAAAATGGTACATTCGTCTCTAGTGTAGGGTAACAGAATAGTCGTGACGAATAAATTGCAGCTTTTAGCATTGAACCTTTAAATGGTGCCTCTTAAATTATCATTCTTAGGCGGGTCGATCAACAAATGCCTTCCCGAAAAATCATAATGACAAAACTAAAATTCCAAGCATCACTTTTGTTTTTATATTTGGAATGACAGTGAAAAAAGTGAATGCACGGACAGGGCGGTGTGTGTTTGTGTGCATGTGCGTGTGTAAGTGTGAGCGCGCATGAGTGCGTTCTGTTTCTCATTTTGGAACATCCTGTGGGCAGAATGTCTATGGATACATGGATGTGTCGTGCACGGTGAATGCGGACCACCTCATTTCAGGAGGTAGCTGAATTTACGTCATGCGTTACTCAAGACAGCAGCTTTCGTGCTAACCGCGTGAAGAGTTTTGAGACAGCGCGTCTAATCAATAAAATTGGTGCTCATTTGGGAACGATTTGTTTATCTTTAGTGGACCTGATTAATGGCCGAATCTGTTGGTGACGTGTAATTGTTCACACTGGGCCACTGCCACCTGCACGCGTAGGCATTTTTCTGAAATGTAAATGAAGGGTGCCAATCTGTGATTATACCATAGAACACCAACAAATAACGGTTTTGGTATATTTAACCACGTGCTGACCAGATGAAAGACAAAGTTAGACTTAACATAAGAGCCGTAGAATGGTGTTCATAGAAACTGTCCCTCACGAGTTTAATAAAACTGAAAACAGTTCCAGGCGCAAAGATAAATACATATGTTAAATAGCACTTGCTGTATTTTCATTTATCAATTAATATAATTGGTTATTAACCTTTAAATGATATCGTTTTACCTAATGTTGGTGAGGACATTAGAAATCTCTTTTCCAGTAATTTTATCCTGTGTAAGCAGGTGAAACTATGCTTATGTGCTGATCTAAAAATGACAAAGGCAAAATTACCTTCAGCGTCGGCCTAGGGGACTTCATAATTTCAGTTTAATATAAACATACGATACAGCCCAACAGTATACGCCGATTTCAAAATTTCACTTTTTCAGTTTACTAAAAAAGTGATTTGTGGTGGGCTTTCCTGATGCTCTCAAAGTGCTTTATATACAAATTTAAATAAAATGATTGCAGACCTATGAATATTCAATTTGAACAATATCTCATCAAAAAATCATCAAAAATTATTTTCGAGGAAAATAATCATTTTAATGACGTGGCATACTAATTATTTCGGAGGAACTTTTTAAAATCACACCAAACCATCAACAGCTAATAAATTACCTGCCAACCCGTCTTAATTGTGTGCTATAGTAATGTTTTAACAAAGGTTACAGCAGATGAATTATAGGAATAGAATCAACTTCTTAGCCGTGTCATTTTTATTATGTATGCATGCATATTTTTTCATATTTGGTTCACAAAGACCTTATTTATTTTGTAATGGGCTCAGTGAAGCGATGGAGCAGGTGAGCATGTGACAAAAGAAACAACGGAAGCCCACTTCTGCAAAGTGTGTGAGCAGAGTTAGCAGAGGTTTCTGTACATTTAAAATACTTCTAACAAATGAAACTTACGTTGTATCCGTGACAGGCAGTTGCCATACGTAACTTCCACGTCCGAATTTGCCTCTACAAACTGGAGTACGAATAGATGGTAAAACTATATGAAGAAGCGGACAAATGCTACAGGGAGAGGTAGTCCGTCAAGAGCAGTGCGAATGCTC